>VDFB02047144.1:38890552-39071201 GCA_007258455.2 Sequoia sempervirens
GACCAAAACTAAAATGGGACAAGAGGGTAAAACTAGACGCATCCCGGCGAAATCGGGATTGGGACAAAAAAAGACCCACAAACGACATCCCTTGCCTTAAAACTAGCGGGGGCGGAGCCAAAAGAAAACCGGACTCAGGATCGGAGTCGGGGCGGGAATGAGCCAGGGAAATAATCAACATTCCCAAGTTCATACCCAGTCCCAGATCTGCGTCCGCAAGAAACCCCAAAATTCAAAGGATGGGAACAAAGCACCGGTGGAGGTGATGCAGAGCGATGAACAAGGCAGAACCGGGGTTGGAACCAAAATCTGAACCAAAAACCTCTCCAAGTTTTGGGTTCAGATTCCGTTCCGAACTCGCCTCCAGTGCCATCCAAAAGAGGAGGAAGAAAGAAAAAGCAAGAGAATGAGGAAAGGGGGAGGAAAACCCCACAATAAATCAAAAAGAAACAAAATGAAAAGAACAGGACAAGCAAAACAACGCGAACAGACGTGCAAGGGAGAAAAGACCAAAGTGGCGGGATCGGGTCCGGGGAAGGAACAAAAATGGAGATTGGAAGAAGTTCCAAGTTCGGACTCCGATCCGATTCTGGGCCCGCCAAAACACAAGAAACAAAAATGCCCAAGGCCGAAAAGAAAACACCAAAGGCAAAGGACATAAACTGACAAAGACCAGCGGAAACCAAAGAAAAGATGGGGTTGGACCCAGGACGGGACCAAAATGAGGAACTTGAGAAAGTTCAGCATTCTGAACCTGGTCCCGAACCTGACTCTAACAAAGAACAAAAGAAACAAAAACCAAGGTCTGTTGGAACCGGAACTGAGGTTGGAACAAGACCCAAACTTAGAAGAAATTTCCAAGTCCGGTATTGGTTCCACTTCCGCTTCCGACAGAACCTCGAAAAGAAAACGCCTAAGGCAGAAAACCAAAGGCCAAAGGGAAAAGACAAAGGGGGACCTATTTTAATCCAGATTAAAATGGGGTGGTTATGCAAGGCATAACATGACCCACTCCTCCATGAGCTCTAAGCCTCTAAGAAGCTCAATCACCTCTATGCCTCTAGGACTATATTATGATATAAATCTGTATAGTACTACATCTATCTTCCAGTTTGCTCTAATTGTTGTGTCATCTTGGCTATCCTCCTCCCTAGGCCCTTTCTATTTCCCACTCCATCCTATAGTAATCCCTATCCCCTTGCAATTGTGCCCTCTCTCACTCTTAGATATCTTGGGCTAGCCTAAGGTTATCTCTCTCTATATTCACCATCTACACATCACCCTATAGGTTGTCTATGTGTGCCTATGGGATATCCCTCTCGATCTTCTTGGTGGCCATGTCATGTTGAGCTTGTTGTAGTTGTCCCTATAGCTATGCAACTCTACTCTCTACCATGGCCATTCAACTCTCTAAGTCTTTATCCCCCCAGTCCTCCTCCTCCTCCTCTCATGATGGTGTAATCACCTCCAAATGAGGAATTCTTGGAGATACCCTCTCCTCCCCATCCACATCCAACCACTCTGCCTCCACCTCCTCCTCTCCACCTCTCCTCTCTCTGCTACAACATGATACTTCCTCCTC
Organism: Sequoia sempervirens; assembly: GCA_007258455.2. Lineage (NCBI taxonomy): Eukaryota > Viridiplantae > Streptophyta > Pinopsida > Cupressales > Cupressaceae > Sequoia > Sequoia sempervirens. The sequence continues at coordinate 38,892,135 of VDFB02047144.1, forward strand.
TACAATATCCTCCCCCTCTTGTCACTCCATCTAGCTAATCACCCTCCTCCTCCTCACTCTCCTTTTCTATCCTAATATTGTCTCCATCCTCCCCGCCATAGATACTCCCCTTGTGAGAACCATCAATCTAGCCTATGTCTCCTCCACCACTCCACATATCATGTTGTGACTCTAGGATCATCAACCCCTCCTTGCCTATCCCAAATTGTCTCCTCCACATCTCACCAAGAGTGTGCTACTACTCTAGGGGATATATGTATCTATCTCTTATGAAAATATGGAAAACCTCTCCCCACTCTTTGGAATGTCTTGCACTTTTCCAAACTGTCGAGTCACCTTATCTAGCCTGCATGTCTCAATCAGGAATGAGTATCTCTCGATGATGTAGAAGGGAGTGAACATATACCTACTCCATTCACCATCCTCCTCTCATCTATCCACCTTTGAGTACAACCTCTATATAATTTCTCCATCCTCCATCTCATCCAATAGTCTCTTCCATAATGCTATGCTACATACCTCCCAATACCATAGCCCCAACTTCCAACTAAACACAAAAGGCTCATCTATAGCCCTCATTTTCCTCTCCCCAACTGGTAGTGTATGTGTTATGTGACTTTTCCCCTAAGAGAATATAAAGTTATGAAATAACCCTTTAAAATTAAAAAAGGGAGACAAGAAAATTAAGGATATTATGATCCTTTGGTTAAAAGCAATATTAACAAAGAATAAGTGTAAAAACTCTTTTAAAAGGGTGGAAGAATAATTATTTATTTAAATAATATTAAATACAACCTTTGTGAAAGGGTTTGATGGTTTGGAAACCACTCCCTAAGGCTTATATAATCATTTATGTGAGACTTGGAAAGTCATGGAGAACATTCAAAGAAGAAGAACACTCAAGGAAGAAGAAAGGGGTTGGTGCCCTATGAGAAGGGGGAACACAATGTGTGTCTGTTAATAAATATTTAACTAGCTCCCTTCGGGTGTATTTTCCTCTATGCGTCGACTCGTTCATCACAAGGTCAAATCGGCCTTTTATCTAGGTTCTACTCTCCCACTCCACGTGTCTACTCCTTGCAACTCTGAGTCTCAGCATTCCTTTCGCATCCCAGAAAGCTCTGCTATGCTTCCACGTGTTGCGGCTACGGGATTCTTTTGATCCTGCTTTCTTGCTGCCTCATCAGGCTCCGCTCGGGTGCCATGAAGCCCTCATTCCTAAAAGGTTTTGGAGGGCCCCATGGTTGCTATTTGTGGTGTACACTTGTTATGTGTCTTTCATTTGCAAATCTTTCAACGTAGAGATGAAGTAACAACCGCGAGCAGCGAATTGCTGCCACACGTCTCTTTTGCGCCCAGTTGGTGATCATTTCTTTCATTATTGATGAGGTGCTCCACTCATTCGACACGTGTAGCATTAACACAAGTCCTCAGCGGAAAAAGGAAAAGGTTCATACAGGCAATGAAAGGCTGCCACGTTCCTATCCAGTGGATCTCATATTCGGGCGATAGACTAGATGAACCGAATGAAGTTATTGGCCACTACGTGTCATATTCATTCACATAGGATGGTGACACTTGTCTGATTGGCCCTTTCCAGGACCACTGCCATCATTTGCAGAGGATGCACCTATGCCTAGAGTGACCAGATGCTTTGTTCTAGATCAATTTTGTTGCAATGGCTTTGGGAATATTCTAATTCTTGCATTATTGCCAGGGGATTGTGAAATCTTTTCTATTGCTGCTTTCCGAAGCGGTGGGGGTTTTTCCCTACTATATATACTTTTCTCTGTTATGAGAAAAGGGTTCAGAATTTGAAGGAAAATGTTGGTTTTAGTATATAGACACCAGGCCTTTATTGCTGTTTTATTTGATTGCAAAAACTCTCAGACTGTGCCAATTGTTCGGCCTTTCTATTTTTCATGCTATTTGATCAAACTGTAAACTATGATTTTATTTTCTGGACATTTCATTTAAGAACTTCTATATATGTTGAATGTAAGTTTGCTGACCTTGACCATGTCTAATGACTCTTCTTAGCAGTAGGAATGTATGCAATATTATTTTATGTCAATGAATGGATTGTCTATGCTTTAATCTTAAGTTTCTGATGTTCTGGAACACTACAACACCATTCAAGCCCTTAAATCTATGATTAATCATGTCTATCATTAAGTCTTGGCGCATCGCCTTAGGTTAGACTTTATTTTATTATATTTTTTTATGTTTCCCTTTCCAAAAACCCCATTATAGAAGAATTCGGCTTCTCTAAAAACACGGAGGTCATTCAGTTTAGCGCAAAAGGTCCCCCATAAACTGAGTTTCCCATAAGACACTATTACCTAGTCAAATTTTGGCGTCAACAGTTTGTTCTTTTTCTGGCATGCCAAGTGGGACCGAACTTAAATAAAATTGTGTTTTAGAAGGATGTATGAGCCATTGGCCTATAACTAGATCCCAAACTACAAGCAACCCAGTTTACTAGTACCTCCACTAGGAACAATCTGAGTCACAAATTAGCTGGTAATTGTTTCATTCCCGCCACCCGTTTTTCTCACCATGTTGTTGGCCGCCAATAGAAATTATGTGGCATGGGACACCGAAAGTCTCCTAGTAGTCCCAGTAGCACCTGTTGTCTGGGGTGCTATTCTGGTTTTAGCCATGAAAGCTATACCCAAGTTTACCAGAGATGGATCAAGAACACCAACAAAACATTTGCAGGATGTGGTGGATGTGTGTCTGGTACACGGGATTATAGCATAGAATGTAGCTCTGAGGCTTCTCGCCATGTCTTTTAAAGGCAAAGCATTGGATTGGTACCGAACACTGTCACCTAATACTATTCATACCTGGGACGAGCTCAGAGATTCATTCTATGAGAGGTTCTCAAATGACGGAGATCATTTTTCACTGTATTATCAACTATCTATCATAAAACAAGACCCTCAAGAGGCTCTCATGGACTTTAATGCCTGATTTCACACAAATTGGCAGAGGATTCTTGTTACTATATGCCTGACTCCTGAGTTGACGTTTATATTTTATCTAAAGTCCATCAATTCTAACATTTTGGTTATGATCAAGTCTTTGCGAGAAGCTACTCTACCAGATGCTTATGGTTTCGCTATCAAAGCTAAGAATCATTTAATAGATTGCAGAAAACTGCCTCCTCGACCTATTATGCCGATATTTCCTAAAATATCGATCATCGCACAAGAGGTTGCATCAACTAGCGCGCTCGCAACTACCCAGTCAATGTACACATATCTGGCTGCCCCACAAAATGTAGCCTCTACATCAAGTTCTTCCAAAGATGAAATGAGCGACCTCAAAGAGATGTTTTGAACCATGGAAAATGATATAACCACTCTTAAGCGGAACCAATCAACACCTCTAAAGCCTGCATATCAAAACTAATAAGGTGGGTAGTCCTCTTATCAGTAGAATCAATACCAGGGCATGCCTCACACTAATCCACCAGCTCCAACCACAAACCAAATGGTTTCGGTGCCTACACCACTGATGAGCATGTCACCAAGCTCGAGTAGGGAATTAACCGCAGGGAAAAACAACATCATTGATGATATCAATCTATGGTGCTTCCCTTCAAGTGATGTGCATATGACTTGAAACTATCTGCATTGCAACTTACAACAAAAGGTGACAGAGCAACACAGCCAAGGTACCGCAACAGAACATGGAGGTTATATATATGCCTCACCACAAATGGAGAGTGTGGTTCTTACCACACAAATGCAAGGAATGTCTTTAGAACAAGAATCTGATATTGCTCCTGATCACGTGCTTTTCTCCTAGATGGAGGAAGAAGAAACGGTGTTTGCTAATGATGCGTTCATATCCAAAAAACCGCAAGTGCAGTCTGATTATAACACGTGCACTCAAAGAGGAGATTTACCAGTGAGTCAGTTATTTCACATCCAGCCAGTTCACAGCTCAAAGGTGTTTTCAATCAGATTCCTGGTACTTCTACCACCCTGATACCATCCCAACCATGGAAGGAAATTATTACACCAAGAGCCAAGTAGCAGAAGCCTCTAAGTTTGTTACCTTTTAATGTGGTCTAACAATTGAAGAAGTCATCTGCTAATGTATCTCTATAGGACATTCTAGCTATCCCGGAGCAAAAGACGCTATTACAGAGGGCACTTCAAGAAGAGATCAATACAAGGCCAACAGAGCAGTTTTCCAGTGCTGAGGTTGTCAATCAAATACCACCAGCTAAAGTCCTTACAAACAATACAAAGGAATCCCCTGCCGAGGTTAGGAATAAGTTAAAACCCCGACCCTTCTTCTTGACTCTCATCATAGGAAAGAAGTTATTGAACAATGCTATGATTGATTTTGGTGCTAGTACCACAATTATGCCTAAATAGATAGTTGAAGCTTTAGGACTCAGCTACGAACCTATGAAAAGAGGGGTAATGCAGCTTGATGGGAACAAAGTTGAAACCGTAGGTGTCATCAGAGCACTTCCTTTAACTCTATTTGCTTGTCCTAGTATCACAGTGCTGCAAGACACTGTGATCATAGATGTTCCTCCTATGTTAGGTCTTTGTCTATCCCAAGAATTTACTTCAAAGGTGGGAAATTACTTGTCCTTGGATTGGTCACATCTAATACTCAAAACCAAGCATGGCACAAAAATGAAGATAGAATTGGATTCTTTGCATTCTGAACATGTAGCAGACGAAGCCTTGATCAATTTTGAAGTTGTGCATACCTCTATCACCAAGCAGGAAATGTATAGCGTTGAATTACTGGAGGAAGAAAAGGTGAGCAGAAACTAAAATGACAAAGAAGATGCTTTGTTGAGTGAACACATGGACAATGATCCTTTTGGAAATTATCATGCTACAAGATTGGGCACCTATGTAATTTATGATGAAGACCAAGTGCTTCCAAAAGTTGCCAAAGAGTCTGAAGGAAGCCAAGCAAGCGACCTATGGACATTATAATTTGATGGAGAAAGAAGAAAAGTGGGTGTTAGAGTAGGGATATATCTAATATCCCCACAAAATAAAAAATTGTTAAGGTCTTTATGTTTTCATTTCACCTGCTCGAACAATCAAGCTGAATATCAAGGATTAGTTCAAGGTTTAAGCCTTGTGGAAGGAATGGGCATTAAGCAATTAATGGTGTTTGAAGATTCTAAACTAGTAGTCAACGAAGTCCAAGGAGCTTTCGTGGCAAGGAATGTCTACATAAGATCCTATCGGCACCGAGTCTGGGACCTGGTTGAGGGTTTTGAAGCCTTTAACATCTAGACTATTCCCTGAGGAAAAAATAGCAATGCAGATCGCAAGGCCGTGATTGGTGCTCAGTTTAATCCTGCCTCTGACCTTATACATAATGAACATTCAGTACGAGTACTATTCTGACCAGTGATTCCTTATAATGATCAGAGTAGGAAATTTTTTGAAAGTGATGAACACATCGCCTTGTTCATCTAGCAGTCAAGGGAGTTCATCGATCAGCTTCAACCAAAGATTGTCGAAGCTTATGAGGGACAAATTATGCAGCTCAAATCTACCAAGCTTCTGAAAGGGTTGGTTACTCTCAAAAAAAATTGATTGTGATGATGCTTGAAATGATAAACGGAAGTTCGTAGCAAACACAAGTGATTATGTGAACCTTCGGTTCACAAATGGCAAAAATATTCGAGTCGAGAAAAATGTCCTGCACCATGATAAAGAAAGACTCATCAGTTTCTGTGAAAAATATGGAGTAGTGGCCTGGTCCTATGATGATCTGGAGGGGTATGATCCCGATATCATTTAGCACATGATTGAGCTAATGGAAGGTGCAAAACTAGTCTGAAAAAAACAAAGGCCAGTCAACCCTAAAATTGAAGCGCTAATGGCGCAAGAGCTAACTAAGCTCATTGAGTCATGCATTGTCTTCCCAATCAAGCATAGTACTTGGGTATCTAATCTGGTCCTAGTCTGAAAGAAGAATAGAGATATCCATTTATGTGTGGACTTACGAGACCTAAACAGAGCATCTCTAAAGGACCATTATCTATTGCCTTCTATGGAGTCAATATTACAAACGGTTGCAGGATCTGAAATGTTTTCTCTACTAAACGGTTTCTCCGGCTACAATCAGATCTGAGTTAAGGAAGAGGATCAGCACAAGACTGCGTTCACTACAAAGTGGGGAATATTTGCATATGCTAAAATTTCTTTTGGTTTATCCAATTCAGGGGCAACATTCCAATGGGCGATAGACATCGCATTCAGCGAACTAATCAATAAGTTTATTCTAATTTACTTGGATGATCTTACTATGTTTTCTAAATCTAAGGATGATCATTTTGATCACTTAGAATTAGTTTTTCAAAAGTGCCGGGAGTTCGTAGTTTCCCTAAATCCAAAAAAATGTGTATTCAGAGTACCGCAAGGCAAGCTGTTAGGACATATGGTATCTAAGGAAGGGGTTTCAATCGACCCTGAACAGGTGAAATCTATCAAGGAACTTCCCCTTCTGGTGAATAAGAAAGGTGTTCAATCTTTCCTGGGCAAAGTAAATTTTGTTAGCAAGTTTATTTCCAACTTTGTGGGGATAATTAAGCTGATCACCCTAATGCTGAAGAAGGATCAAGCATTCAAGTGGACGATCGAAGCTCAGGAAGCCTTTGAAAAATTTAAGAAAGCTATTTCCACAGCTCTAGTACTGGTTAATCCAAATCAATCTAAGGATTTTATAATGTATGCATTCAGTAGCAAGTCCAGTATCGCTATTGTCCTAACCCAAAAGGATGATGAAGGAAAAGGAGAACATCCAGTGGCGTTCTACTCCTGGACCCTGAAGGAATATGAGGTGAATTATAATTTTGTCGAAAGGCAGGCCTTTGCAATAGTGAAGGGACTTAAAAAGTTTCACCATCTAATTTCTTGCAAGAATGTGTTTGTGTATGTCACACATTCCAGTGTGCACGAATATATCATGGAAGGGGAGATCACAAAAAAAAAAGTTAATTGGATCACCAACATCCTAGAATGTGACATTGAGGTCAAACCTACAAAAAATATTAGAGGAAGAGAACTGTACGAATACATGGCACAGAACGAGGAGATACCTGCCGCAGAGGAGCAACCAAAGCTCATCTTGATAAATGAACCAGAATCAGAGGGTTGTTGGCTAACTAATAGAATGAGGTTCATGCAAACCGAAAAGTATCTGCTAGGTCTCTCATCCCAGAAAAGGAGATATTACTGGCTGCAAAATTACGGATATACGCTAGTAGAGGGAGTCCTTTTCAAAAGGAATTTCAATGGTGTTCTTCTGCGATGCGTTACTTCGGAGCAAGAAAAGAGGATTCTTGATGACCTCCACAATAGCATTGCAAGCAAAAAATTCTCTGCTAAGACCACCGCCATTAAAATCATGCGTGTTGGTTACTATTGGCCTACACTTTTTAATGACTCCCACTCTGTGGTAAAATCTTGCAAAAAATGCCAGTTCTTTACTGACGGAAGGAAGAATTCTACAATGCCTCTCAAACCCATAGTGGCAGACGAACCATTTGTGCAATGGGGCTTGGACTTCATCAGAATGATTAACCCAGCTTCCAGTGCCAAAAACAAGTGGATTCTAATTGCCACGGATTACTTCACAAGATGGACAGAGGTTGTTCCGCTTAAGAGCACAACAAAAACAAAGATTGTAGATTTCCTCGAGGAGCTGGTGACAAGGTTCGATCCTCCGAAGACTATCATTTCTAATAATTCCAAAGCTTTCCTAGGCACAAAGGTATGTCACTTTGCATTAACGAATGGCATATTCCTCAAGACATCATCAAATTATTACCCGTAGAGAAACGGCCTAGTGGAGTCAACAAACAAGAGCCTAGTCTAGCTCCTTAAAAGGATTGGTTTGGAACACCAGAGGGAATGGCATAAAAACCTCCAAGCAATGCTTTGGGAAAACCGCATATCTCCTAAGCAAGTCCTTAACACTTCGCCTTATGAGTTCGTATACGGGAAAGAGGCGTTGTTACCTATATCTAAGGAGATTTTGACACTCTAATTGTTGAAATCCCTCGAGATAGAAGAAAATGGCACATGGAAGTTCGGCTTGCCAAACTGTTAGAAGTGCAATAAAAAAGGGAAAATTCCCTAATAGCCATGAAAAACCATCAACAAGTGGTCAAGCAATGGTTTGACAAGAAGGCTTCTGATCAAGGCCTACAGTACAGAGACTTAGTACTAAAATATGATAAAAGGGCTGCTAAGCTAGGTCAGCATGGTAAATTTGATAGCCTATGGGAGGGTCCCTTTAAAATAATTTGGTGCAAGGAGCATAATGCTTCTGAGTTAGAAAATATAGAATAGGAACCCTCAGTAATCCAGGTTAATGGGATTCATCTTAAGTTGTTCCATTAGGTGTTGAGTTCTATTTTGTACATATGTGAATAGTGCTTTATTTTATTTCCCTTTCTTTGGCCAGTCTTTTTCGAATATGGTTTGTGCTTCTACGAAATTAACCCATTACTATGGAGGGTGGAATAGTAGGATTTCTTTACATAAAACACACCCATGTGTAAAGAAATAACACATATGTTATAAAAGTCCATAAAACTGAAATACAGAATGAAAGAAAGAGCCATGGATTTTTTAAAAGATATATATCTATTTATATATATTCTTCAGTTTTTACATTTCAAAATGGCTGGGGAAGCCATAATCCAAAAAGTATACAAGTATTCGAGCTATTCTTTTATATATGCAAAATAGTAGCCTTTTTTTAGGCTTATATACAAACTATTGGGTAGATGGTCTAGGCAACAGCAGGAAATAAATAAAACGGGGAGGCATTTTTTTAATAGAGAAGGGTTTTCATCCAAGGGCACGAGAGGCAGCAATTGACACATCAATGGCAGCATCTACCTCTTCCTCATCAATAGGTTCTTCAGTAGTAGAAGCAGCATCATTCGGCAAAACCACCATTGGCGGGGGAAATACCAGGTTCCTAAAGTCTATATACCAATCTACATCGTAGAACGGTATCATGTTGTAACTGCAGAACAGGAAGTGCAAGGCCTGGGTAACCCTCTATCGATGCTCATTGCATGTCTAAAGGTGGAATCCACTGAGAAACAACAGCCATACAACTACCACTTCTTCCTCAATGTAGCGATAGAGGTCGCTGGCTGACGGAAGACCTACCCCAAATGCGGCGTGAGCAACAACTTCACCAAGGCCATTCAGGTACTTTTTGGGAAACATTTCTTTGACCAACTTCAAGATGAGAGGCCTAGGGATGTTAATGTATAACATAGACACTACGAAGTGGGAACATATATCAGTATTCACTTGATACTTGGTCATCCTTTTCAGCTGCCTAGTAGAAACCTCCACTAGAAATGTTGTCTGCGACTTCTACAAGGTTAAACGAACAGGAGTATCCATGATTCTGACACTATGCTGATGCTTTTTAGCCAATACTGAAATTTACCTATCACCTAACCTATGAGAAAACTTGCTTAAAACTCTGCTAGCAACCTATCACTGCTCAAATGCTAAGTATGATTTCCTCACTACTTACCGGCCTATTTATAGAAAAAATGACAAGACACATGCTAATCTATTTCGAGAAAATGTGATGATAACTAGATTTCAACTTGAAACGCATGCTAGATTAATAGGAGCTAATTAATTAGCTTTAAAAAGGTGGCTCTCATCAACAGTAAGCCGCACGGTCGTAGGCTATTTTGTCATCTCACAGGCGTTTCCCAGAGCCCAAGGCAATATTCATATCTTTTCAGACCATGATCATTTGCTTTGGTGTAATCATTCCAGCCAAGATATTAATTACCAGCGCATACTAACACAAGGTTAGAAAGAAAATTGTCGGCTTAAGTTCCAAGGGAATCACAACATATCACACGATTGTCGAATGCAATAATGAACTCCAGCCGCCTCAAAATGGCAAGTAGTTCATTTTGCACAAATTGCAAAATTAACAGTACATGCCGAATTAAATACAAAAAGCATGATTTCGTCTACCACCTTGAGGAAAGATAGACAAATATTGCATGAAAAGGCTTAATAATTCAAAGTCTTTTCACAAACGCCAAAGCTAGAGGTGCAGAGTTTTTTTTTTAAGTGTATCCAAAGCCGAGGAAAATTGCAGAGTCTAGAACTTGCAGAGGTCTCCATCCAAAGAGAAATGTCGAAGAGTTCATCTCAGCCAATACAAAAGGAAATAAGCCAAGAGTTGTTTACAGCCATACGGTCATCTGAAGTCATGTATGTCTATGAGGATTTGGCGTACGCTATGCCTGGTATACCTAGCAGGCCGAAGAGGGCCTATACAACAGAGTTGACCAAGCCGAAAGATTGCAGAAACAAGAAAAGGGTTGGGGAGAAATGGGATAATATCTATGATCCACGACTCGCAAAGAACCCTAAGTCCTTAAGAGAAGCATCCTGTGCAAGGTTGACGGAACCAAAAGTGGACAAATCTACAGCAAGGAAAATTTGGTAAAGTGGTCTTCCACAATACATGGTCCCGCTTGTGCACTACTGCCCGGAGATAGTTGATGCTTCCATTCAGCGTTATAACCCTAACACCCACTACATCGAGGGTTGAAACTTAAGAGTTCACATCATCCCACAGGCCATCTGGCATATGTTATGCATCTCAGACCCAAGTAAAAGAAGAGAGAACATTGAGTCCTTTTACCCTGGAAAATGAGAGAAAACATGGAGGGCGATGAAAAAGAACTCAGAGTTCTTGTTGGAGGAGACTGGTAAGAAAGGAATCATGGCCGCTAAACTACCAAGTATTCTGTTGTTGTGTGGTGTGTTACACGAGGATTTACAGGATGTCGTGTCCATGCTAGCTTTTGTGTGCAGCCGAGACTCTGATGAGATGGTGGAAACTTTTCAACTGGGACCGGCATTCCAATTCCACAAGCAAAATGATACTTTCTGGTATATTTTGATGAGTTCACGGTAGATGAAATGATATGACAAATAAAGAATTACCCGACAGAGGAAAAGTTTAATTTTTTTCTTTCCTCGTTCACATGTTTCTACATCAAAACCCTAATTTCTTCGCCCGATATTTTCAATTATCAATTTTCGATGAGCAGGGTAAGAGAAAGCCAGTGTCCACGTGGATGCCTTTTCTTTCCATATCATATGATTATTATGCATTTTCGTACTATTTCATAACTTCGGTCTTGCATGATTTAATTATAGAATGTGACATAATCCGGCTCGATAGGGAACAGACCAGATATATGCAGAGTTTCACTTCCACCTATGACTGGTTCTTAGGAACAGATTTCAGGATTCTTCGGATGCGGGGCTTTACTGGTCAACCTTTCCTGCTCCCAGCCTGTGTCACAGATAGGGTGCTCACACTGGAAATTTTTTGGCAAGTGTGTATCATTGATTTTACCTTCTGCAGTAGAAAAAGTGTTAAGAAGAAGGGATTCTTCTCTTGTCCGAAGATTTTCAAGTCGATAACTCTGATAAAGAAACAATCGGACCAGTTATTAGAGAATAAACTAGCTTATCTAGGGTTGGTGCTGGTAAATGATAAGTGGTATTACAACCCTTTCAATGATTTTCTAGAGCCGCACATGAAATTTACACATGTTCCCCGACCTTAATAGGAGAAGTGACGTAACCCTTGGGCAGACAAGAATGAAAATTTTGTTGAATTGGCACGTATTCCTACACAAGCTACTAGAGGGCCATGGCACAAGTTCTACTTTGCTGGGGCAGTGGCCAGAGATAATTTCCACATGGAACACACCATGTACAATAAGTTGAAGAAGGATGAGGAGTGGCCTGCTGAAAAAATAGAGGCTTTCTGGAAGTATCGTCGAGAAATAGGGCAATTGGATGCCCCTTACGACAGTTTGAAGGATGACAAGGAATTTGAAATATGGTGGAATGAGGGCCACCCCAGCCCGAGCTCTAGTATTGATAAAAGTGGAGACCCGAGGGAAGAGCAAGAAGAGCAAGAAGAGGAAGTGGCGACATCGGCCTCCTCTGCGCCGAAGGAGAAAGGCCTCGGACAGCTCGTCTATGTGACCACGAATGTGCACTTTAATATATCAAGGGCCTCACATACACTCACTTGGTCCGCTAAGCCAACCAGATTCTCACTACAACAAATGGAAATAGCTTCCAAAGCCCAGGAGACCCCACCTACGAAACGGCAGCGCACGGAGAGCATTCTAGGAGAGGGTTCGCAAGAACCCGCTGGAAGAAAAGTGCTTGCAGCTAGGTAGGAGCCTGAGGCTAAGGAGGAGTCGCTAACAATTCTGGAGCCACCATCGACCAGTCAATAGGTAAAATTCACTCCTTCTTCCCTAGCTTCTCATTCCTTGATATTTGCCCCTACCTCAATAGTGATCCTTACCATGAGTATTGGCCCTGTACCTCCCACTTTTAATCCAACATATTCAGGAGGTTTCGCACATTTTCGCAGACCACTCCACTAAGCCTTACTCCTCCACAAACCCTTAAACCCATTGTTTCCACTCAAACTCTCTTTTCCTCGCTTTCTGAAAACATACCCCCTACGAGTGTCCCTTCTTTTTCCACTATTACTATAGAACCTCTTCCCTCGCAATAGGCTAACACCACATTGACAACTCCTCCACCATCCCAGCCTATGAGTCCTATGGTTGATTCACCAATTCAATCATTGCAAGTGACTAGCCCTTCTGTTGGGCCTCAAACCAAACTTTGGAATGTGCCCCACTTCTCCCCACAAACTATCACTCTCTAGAAGAAACAAATGCTTGCGCCTATGAGGATTACCTATCCCTATGCCCTGCCTTCCGGTGCTCCTTTCGCAGGTGGACTAGTTTCGTTGCTAGCCAAATTTATGGCATACATTGATTATGAAAAGGAGGCACGCGCAAGTAGAATGCGAAAGCACAGGGAAAAATATGACAGCGCTTCTGCTAAGCCAAAAATGTAGACTCTTTATGATGAGGCCCAGTAGGAATTGAAGTTTGCAACCACGTACCCGAGGGTAATCAAGCCTCAGGGGGAAATGCACCTAGAAGATTATGAGATATATGCGGTAGGGCTTGACATGAAGGTGGACCAACCATAGGATAAGATTGAAATCATGGAGGAAACACAACAGGTAGTCACTTCTTACTTCCTTAAAACTAGCCGCCAGCTAAAGAAGATGGATGAGTAGCTTAAAGCAGCAAAAGAAAGGATTAGTTTTTTGGAGAAAAAAGAGAAATCCTTGGAGGCGGATGTCGAACATTTGATGGAAAGGGCGCTGGCAGCAGAGGATGAGAGGAATAGACCACAGGGTGAACTTGTGAAGACTCAGGCTACTAACCTTGCCATGATAAAAGAGCTACAGTCTAAGAATCAGGAGACAAAATAGAATCTATGACTAAAGAATGAAGAGTTGGAGCAACTTCTCCTTGAGTATAGTCAACGAATGGCACAGAGGAAAGAAGCTTTGGAGCACCAACAGGCTCAATATGAGTGGAAAATACAAGAAAAAGAGCTGAATTAAAAGTCCTAAAGGCTCAAATAGAATAACTCCAAAAGATAAAGTCTTCTCTGGACACACACTTAGCAAATCACTCCCAAGTCGAGGAGAATTGGAATAAAGAAATGAGCAGCTCTACGGAACAGCTAACGTCTGAGAAAAATAAAATGGCAGAATTGGCTAAGGCCATTATTTCAAGAGATGCGGAGATTGCTTCTCTTAAAGGCTCTCTCCTATCTCCCCCTACACAGCCAGACATCATTCTGTTGGTTAGGCAGTTGTCCATCTCTCACTGGGAAAAAATTAAATCCTTTTTCCTAACACTGCAGCCTACCCTTTGATTCATTGCCAAGGCATCAAAGCTGAGCCAAGAGTCTCATGATACGATTGAGAAGTTCCCACGGTTCATCTTGGAGAAGGTTCCTGAAGCAAAAGATCTGCTCGCTGAGCTATATTCGGTCTTTGATGAAAACCTTGCCAGAGCGAGTATTGAAGATCAGGATGCTACTGCTCAAACAGCAAAAATAAGTTCATCCATTGCCACTCCACCTTCCAACGCACTAAAGCAACCACAGCTATTTTGAGAAAAACACTAGAAAGCATATGGGGGATTTTCTCCAATTTAAACGGGATGGGTTTTCCATCCCTATTCTTTGAAGATGGCTCTATTGCTACGGCCGTGCAGATTGCGGAAAAGATAGAAGAGAAGGAAAATGATCTGGAGGCTTTTAGAGATTTCATTCATCCTCCCACAGTGACCAACATTGAGGGAGTGATTCATCTACTTGTAGACCTACTATTTCATTGTAAAGTAGGGGCTGGTTTATCCAATGCACTGCCTCACAAAGAAACTATTGATCTAAGCGGAGCACAGGAGAATTTGTGCAACATGGTCAAGCCATCTAAGGATGAATGGTCATCTCTGTAGGTAGCTCTTTCCAATCTCTAACTCCATTGTCTAAATGAGATGGCACTCTGACCTGAAAACCATAGAATTTTGGGTTCTTTGTTCCTTAGTCGAAACGCCCTTGATAGTCGCCAAAAGCTGTTAATGAATATTTAACTAGCTCCCTTCGGGTGTATTTTCCTCTATGTGTCGGCCCATGCATTGCAAGGTCAACTCGGCCTTTTATCTAAGTTCTTTTCTGCTCCACATGTCTACTCCTCGCAACTCTGAGTCTCAGCATTCCTTTCACATGTATTCCAGAAAGCTCCGCTATGCTTCCACGTGTTGCGGCTGTGGGATTCTTTTGATCCTGCTTTCTTGCTGCCTCATCGGGATCTGCTCAAGTGCCACAAAGCCCTCATTCCTAAAAGGTTTTGGTGGGCCCCACAGTTGCTATTTGTGGTGTACACTTGCTACATGTTTTCCATTCATAAATATTTCAGCGTAGAGATGAAGTAACAACCGCAGGCAACGAATTGCTGCCACGCGTCTCTTTTGCGCCCGGCTAGTGATCGTTTCCTCCATTATTGATGAGGTGCCCTACTCATTCGACACATGTAGCATTAAAGCAAGTCCTCATTGGTGAAAGGAAAAGGTTCATATGGGCAGCGAAAGGCTGCCACGTGCCTAGCTAGCAGATCTCGTATTCGGGCAATAGACTAGATGAACTGAATGAAGCTATTGGCCACTGCATGTCATATTCATTTGCATAGGATGGTGGCACTTGTCAGATTGGGCCTTGTCGGGACCACGGCTATCATTTGCAGAGGATGCACCTATGCCTGGAGTGACCGAATTCTTTGTTCCAAGTCGATTTTGTTACAATGGCTTTGGGAATATTTTGATTCTTGCATCATTGCCAGGGGATTGTGAAATCTTTTCTGTTGCTGCTCTCCGAAATGGTGGGGGTTTTTCCCTGCTATATATACTTTTCTCTATTATGACAAAAGGGTTCAGAATTTGAAGGAAAATGTTGGTTTTAGTATAAAGACACTAGGCCTTTATTGTTGTTTTATTTGATTGGAAAAACTCTTAGACTGTGCCAATTGTTCGGCCTTTCTATTTTTCATGCTATTTAATCAAACTGTAAAATGTGCTTTTATTGTTTGGACATTTCATTTAAGAACTTCTATATATGTTGAATGCAAGTTTGTTGACCTAGACCATGTCTAATGACTCTTCTTTGCAGTAGGAATGTATGCAATATTATTTTATGTCAATGAATGGATTGTTTATGCTTTAATCTTAAGTTTTTGATGTTCTAGAACACTACAACGCCATTCAGGCCTTTAAATTTATGATTAATCATGCCTATCATTAAGTCTTGGCGCATCGCCTTAGGTTAAACTTTATTTTATCATTTTTTTTTCCCTTTCCAAAAACCCCATTATAGAAGAAGTCAGCTTCTCTAAAAACTCGAAGGTCACTCAGTTTAGCACAAAAGGTCCCCCATAAACTGAGTTTCCCATAAGACATTGTTATCTAGTCAAATTTTTGCTTCAACAATGTCCAACCCAATGTACAAAGTACACTCAAGACCATCCTGGTCATGGCTTAGGTAGTGGCACTTGTGTTAAGCATTTCTCTTTAAGAACCAACACTTATGTAGAGTGGTGTAGTATATATGTTTTATTCATCCTAGATTGTTCCATAGCAAGATCCACTACTACTGACATCTTCCTAGGGTAAGAGTGGCTTTTTGAAGTACTATTATTCAGAGAACTAGTGAAAACCATTGACTCTACAATATTGAGAATATTGTCTATATGATTTTTCATGTTAATATGACTAATCTCTATGGATGTGTTATAACATTTATCATGTTAATGTAGAGATGGGGGATTCATGGCTCACGAGTCTCCTTATTCTCAAGAGATTCCCAAGGAATGAACTGCCCTAAACTACCTCAAGAAACAAAGCGGGAGTTTCAAATTAGAAAGAGTAGGTTACAAATGTCTTTCAAACAGACTAGCAAGTTTTTGGCCAAGGACGACAGCATGACATACAGATGCTAGCATGGCGCACTGGAGTCCTAGAGGCATGCTATCATATCATATGAACTAAAAAATGAGAATATCACATAAAACCGAAAGTGACTACTAATGGTCTAATTATTAAGAACTTCCAAAGTGCAAGAAACTAACGTAATATAACAGCACTAAAATAAAGTAAACTAAGTGAAACAAAAATGATAAAGTGAGAGGAGAGACAGTGCTTAAAAATTTCTAAGTAATGAAGCCTCTAGCAAGTAAATATCTTCAACACCTACACACATAAGACCAAGGGAAAAATGTTGGGGCTATTTAGGGGTTTTCCTTAGTCAAACCCATGTTTCAGTGTTCCCACCTCCACAAACATCTAGATAGATAGAGAGAAATAATAAGAAGAAATGAAATGAACATAAGAGTGATAAAAGAAAACCTCGCTCAAGGAGAAGAACTCATATCATGAAATAGAGTTGCAATAGATAAGGGATGTGAGAAATCCCAAGATACTCAAAGATACAAGGCACAAGATAGCTATCACTTGCAAGGCTTGAGGAAGCCAAGGAGAGAAACAATGCTATGAGAGCTATGAGAGTTGCAAATAATTTTGTGAGAGAGCTTAAGAGTGCTATTGTAGAAATTTGTAGAGAGTTGAGTAAGCAACATAGCAAGAGAAAGGTAGGAGAATGTCCAAGAGAGAAGCCAACAAGCTAGAGAGATCCAAAAGAGCAAATGAATTGAAAATAAAAAATTCTAAAGAGAGCATAGGAGGGGAAAGAAGGTTCTCGAGCCGTTACAAGGCGTCCTGATTCGTTACCACTAACAAAAGTAGCTAACAAGTAGCAAGTCAGCCAAAAATGGTTGTTTGAACATCAAAATGTCATGGGACTCTAGCATGGCATGCTAGTGTCCAGACACATCATGCTACAAAATGAGGAGAATCTAAGAAAAGCACAAGGGTTGATGCAAAGCTGATGCATGAAGAAAGTTGTTAAAAAGAGGTCTCAAGCATCTTGAGAAGGGAAAAAGGGCTGATGCAGGGGCTAAAATGAACCTACACAAGTGCTAAGGAGTGGACACTAAAGTGGATACAAAAATGCATCTAAAATTTCAAGGGGTGCAATTTTACGACACTACATTTTTCCCCCACTTTAGCAGGTATATGAATCTACACTAATATGCACACTAAAGGAAATCTACTAAACATAAATAACATCATGATACCAAAAAGATATTGTAGAGGAAGTAGATAGCTCTTTGAACCAAGGAAGCCTGCCCCAGGTTGAAGACCTACAAAATAAATGCATTAGACAAGAAAGATCTGCATATGACAACAAGGTTAGAACATAAAAATCCATTACATCATAGAGTTAGAACATATATAGTAATAAAAAAAACACAACGGCACATAACAAACTAATAGATTTCAGATAGAAAATTAAAAGAGACCTTGATGTAGAAGGTTGTCTTAGTACTATGCATCATTCCCAAATTATGAAATAACACAGAGAAGAATTCTTAAATGGAGAGAAGAATGTAGGGATTGATTGCTTCAAGATAAGAATACATACAAAAGATGAGGCAACAATCAATGTCAAAGAGAGAAAGAGCATATACTCGAGAAGAAGAAGATGTAGGTATTTGATCTATTATATACCCAAATGTGAAGAAAAGAGAGATAGCTCTATAAGTACTCGGTCCTGCGAAAATTGAACAAAAGACTCTACAGGTTTTCAGTCCTATAGAATTGGCTCCACGGGTGCCCGGTCCTGCAAAAGATGAACAAAGGCTCTAAAGGTGCTCGGTCATGTAGAGGGAAAGTGCTTCATAGCTTCTCAATCCTATAAAGGGGGAACCGTAGGTTCTCAATCCTATGGGGCCTGATGTGAAAGGACTCTATAAGTGTTCAATCTTGAAGAGTTTGATGCAAAGGCCCTTACAGGTGCTTGTTCCTATAAGGAAAGCTTGGTGTAGAGGAGCTCTACAAGCTCTCGATCCTGCAAAGAAATACTAATCAAATAAGCCTATGACTACTACAAGTTGTGTTGCGGGATAGTCATGAAAAAGATAGGTCTAGTCGAGTTGCCCCCAAGCTAGATGCCAAGATATAAGGTAGGTCTAGTCAGGCTAATCCCAAGCTAAATGCCAACAAATTCATTTGAAGGAGAAGCTTTCAAAGGGGGTTACTTCATAAAGGAACCCTTTAAGACACCAAGGGGCCCATTCAAAGGAATGCTTCAATTGAAAGACAAAGAGAAGAGAGGGAGTCCTTAAGGACACACACCTCCAAAACAAGTTATCACTACTCTCAGCATACAAGGGAGGAGAACCATGTGAGATACTATCATGTCACTCCCACAAAAAGATTATGGTTGCACACTAGAGTGTATGACCACGAATTAAAATGAGCAAGTAAAGCTACAACTACCACATAATGGGTAGCAACACAATAAGAAGGGAGGTGTAAGAACCTCATGTCAGGATGCCTAGAATGTACAGGATAGAGGTAGACCTCGATATCACTTGTCATGTAAAGAAAAGGTAGGTACATCAACAAATAGATGAGTGATGACACTAGAATAAAGAAGTTGTATTTTATCCTTCAAGGCCTTACATTCACTAGTTGAATGGCCAGGCACTCGATGCTATGCACAGAAAGAATTTTTTTCTTTATCATGTTTATGAAATTTTTTGTGTAAGGGGAAGAAGAGTAATCAAGTGGGATTTGAGAAGAATCAAACAAGATATTCTCTTGCTTAGATAGAGGATGAGGAGAAGGAAGCAACATTTTCTCTTATGAAGAGGATTTTGACTACTCAAGAGAAGAAGACATGAAGATATCAGACAATGGAGGATGAATCACTTCAAGAGAACGAGGTTGAGTGAAAATCATGTCAACATTCAACCATGGTTTTCATTTAGATTGTTCATTCAAGCAACCAAGCCCCAAATTACATTTACAAGTTACACATTCTATAGGGACCTTAATGCCTTGTTCCTTATGCCCACAACCTTTACACCCATAGCCATATTTAGAGACACATTTAAAGCCAGGGCCATAATGTGTTTGCAAATATTGAGGAGGATCTACATAGAGAGAATTTTTCCAACAATGCGTATTATACTCCTATAGGATAGCCATCATCCTTCTTGAAAAGACTGCCAACATTAGCCTCTTTAACAGAAGCATGATCATCTTCGTCAAAAAGGGGGAGGATCAACATTAAGAACATTACAATTTGTGTTCACATTATCCCACAATGTAAAACAATAATCATCTTTGATAGCGAGTTTGGATGATGTTATTGGAAGGTCTCGATGGATCAAGTTGACTTTATATTCTCCAATTAAGGATTTTGTAAAGTCTAAAGAATCCCAATCATCACCGAGACATGCATTCTCTTGAGGAGTAGACTTAGGATTTCTTACTTCAGAAGGGTCTTCTTCAAGGAAATTTTCCTCAAGAGTATCCTTTATATTGGGTACTACTGGAGTAGACATCAACACATTGGAAGATACTTAATGGATAAGATTTTTAAGAGTAGGTGCAATCGAAGCCTGACTAGCAATTGTCATCTCACATAAGTGTACGGTATTAGGGTCAACCCTGATTATGACTACTTGATTGTTATGGATGAACTTAATAGATTTATGCAAGGTAGTGGGACTACACCCATAACGTGAATCCACAGTCCAAATATGTCGAGGAAAAGATTATATTGTAAGATAATGGGTCCCAACCTCAAAGGAAAGATAATTGTGCCTAAAGCTTGTCAACTAACATTATCAAACCCATGAATAACAAGAGAAGAAGCTACAAGTGAGGTTGAATCAATTTCAATTTTAGGCAATAGATCAATGCTACATACATTGAGCATCGAACCGATGTCAACGAGAGTACATCTAATGTTGATATCGTTGATGCTAACTATAATCATTAAAGGGTCTACTTGCTTTTGTACTTCCGAGGTGGGTGATCTTGCAAATAGAATGCAATATTCGGTGAATCTACATGAATATGAGATATCAAAATATTAACATTCATTGTCCTAGAAAAAGAAGGCAAGAGGATATTTTTCAAGGCTTCCTGAAGCATACCTTGATAAATCGGAGTAGACTGAAGCAAGTCCCATACTGAGATCTTGGTCGAAGTAACACAGAGTTGCTCAACAAGATCATAATCACTAGGTGCTTTAGTTGTAGGTTCAGGTGCTGAAGGAAGACTTGATTGAGAAGATGGAAAAGAAGTAGGTTGACTAACATTTTGTTTATTCCTTCTACTATTATAAGTATAGGCTATTGCTTTATAAGAAGGAGCCTTAGAAAGATCAGGAGAATTGTTGTTAAATAGAACAAATCCTTTTAAGAGAAGGACTAGTTGGAGTCAGATAAATGATAGGTGTCTTAGGCCTTTGATGGGTGGAAAAGACATAGATGATATTTACAGATTCCTTACAACTTATAGAGGAATCATTCAAAGAAATATGCTCAAAACCTACCCTTGGAGGATCCGATGTGAGAGGAATTTCATCATTCACTAATGCATCATCTCTAGAAGAGAGTGCATTGAAATAAAGAGAGGGTAAAGTAATGTTAAGAAAGGTATCAATGATTTCATCTTCTTGCAACAAAATATCCTCTAAAGTGGAGGGAATTTCATGAGAAGGATCAAAGATAAAGAGTGACATAGGAAAGGCCAAGTCACCATCACATGCATGAATGGAACATCATTAAAATTTTGAATAAAATTAGATATTGAACTAATAAAAGAGGATATTAAATTCATATTGAAAATAATAACTTAAATATAATAAATAATGCATAACCAAGTTGGGTGAAGGCCGGCACATAATTTTGACAGATATGGGAAGGGGTGTTCACATCAGGTTCACCAAAGAGAAGGGGGATTCATTGCTCACGAGTCTCTTTATTCTCAAGAGATTCTCAAGGAACAAACTACCCTAAACTACCTCAAAGAACAAAGCGGGAGTTTCAAAATCAGAAAGAGTAGGTCATAAACATCTTACAAATAAACTAGCAAGTTTTCAACCAAGGATAACAGCACGACATATAGATTCCAGCACCACGCGTTAGACTCCCAAAGGCATGCTAGCGTCTTGTACGGACTAAAAACTAAGAATATCATAGAAAACTGAAAGTGACTACTAATAGTCTAATTATTAAGAACTTCCAAGATGCGAGAAAATAACAAAATATAATAGAGCTAAAATAAAGTAAACTAAGTGAAATAAAAATGATTAAGTGAGAGGAGGAGAGAAAGTGCTTACAAAATTCCAAGTAATGAAGTCTCCAACAAATAGATATATTAAACACCTACACACATAAAATTGAGGGAAAAATGTTAGGGTTGTTTAGGGGCTTGCCTCAATCAAACCCCCATTTTGATGTTCCCACCTCCACGAATAGCCTGGAAATAGATAGAGAGAAATAATAAGCAGAAATGAAATGAATGCAAGAGTGATAAAAAAAACCCTGCTCAAGGAGGAGAACCCGTATCATGAAATAAAGATGTAGTAGATAAGGAATGTGATAAATCCCGAGAAGCTCAAGGATACAAGGCACAAGATAGATATTACCTGCAAGGCTTGGGGAAGCCAAGAAGAGAGAAACTTGTGAGAGCCAAGAGAGTTGCAAAGAATGTTGTGAGAGATATTAAGAGTGTTGTTGTAGCAAGCTGTAGAGAGCTATGCAAGCAAGATAGCAAGACAAAGGTAGGAGAATGTCCAAGAGAAAAGACAAGAATATTGAGATATCTAGAAGAGAAAATGAATTGAAAAGATAACTTTTAAAGAGAGCATAGGATGGAAAAGAAGGTTCTCGAAGTGTTAAAAAGTGTCCTGGTATGTTACCACCGATAAAAGTAGTTGACAAGTGGCAAGGCACTCGAAAATGGTCATTTAAATGTCAAAATGTCATGGACACTAGCGTGGCACACAGACGTGTGCACGGCATGCTAGTGTCTAAACACATCACGCTACAAAATGACGAGAACAGGGAAAACACAAGGTTTGACACAAAGCTAACACGTTAAGGTAGCTACTACAGGGGCTAAAATGAACCTACACAAGTGCTAAGAGAGTGGACACTAAAATTGATACAAAAATGTATATGAAATTGCAAGGGGTGCAATTTTACGACATTACAGTTAATTATTTAATTATCACGTGTTTCTAGATTACATTAATTATTTACATTCATTTTGATAACATTACATATCATAAATTATCTTAAATCTAGCATTTAATCTATTAAATCCACTACTAATACATATACAATTTTATGAGGAAAAGTGACATTACATTTGGTATCAAAGCCAAAAACTAGGCTTTTGAGTTGTTAAATATCTTTTTATTTCTACATGTCCTAGTTAAGGGTGATAAGACTATAAGAATTAAAAAAAAAATCACTTTAAGCAACCTCACATTAAATTCAGATTTAAATTGGGGCGGGGGGGCTAGCTCAATTGGCTAAAGCATCTTGTTGCAGGCAAGAGGTCACGAGGTCTAGTCTCCCCCCAAACCCGTGGTACTAGAGGGCGTGTCACACCAGTGCCACCAGTCACATGAAAAAATTTTACCAGGTGCACTGCAGTTTATAGGGGGACGGATACCCGACTGATTCCTGCAGTCTAAAAAAAAAAAATCAGATTTAAATTTGTTTAGGTTGTACTAATCATTCTTACATGATACCTGAGAAGACATGTAGAATGTTTTAGATATGATTGAATTTTTTTTACAGTGGATGATTTGTGTGACAACAAAAACAAATGACAAAGCATCAAAAAGATTCTTGAAAAATTAGAATCTCAAGAAGAATAAATAAAAATTAAGATCGAAGTAAAAATCTCCCTTAAAATGGTGATTCAGAGTTTCCATACACTTTATTTAAAAGTTTTTTATACCACAAATTTCAAAATAATGTAAGCCTATACTACAGCAAAGATCCAAAGTTTTTGAAATGCACCACCATAATCATTATAAACTTGCATCCCCGTCTCTGAAGTATGCATAGAAAACAAAGATTCAAATTTTATAAGACATTTACACCTTCTTACATAATTATAAATCTAAAAGGAAGTCATCAATGCTTGCATATGCAAGAAAGGTTATAATACCCATGTTTTCCTTTATCATTTGTAACCCCTTTAAAAGATGTTGTCCTATTTCTGAAAGGATCTAAATTCAAAAAATCATGACTGTATAAAGAGGTGTCACTCTTCTTTAAAAATCCAAATTTGTTCCTCAATGAAAATTCACGTCTCTTCCTTTTAAAATGGTGCCTTATCTAGTCAACTAAATAACTACCAGAAATCTTCATGTGGAGGTTACTCTTCTAACACTCACACTATGGAATACTCAACATTGATAAATGTGATGCTGAAGGAAAATAACAAAGATTTTTCCCATAGGATGTGAATTGCTCAAACTTGGTGGACAAGAATGCAGATTTTGCTCCAGGTATGGGAAAGGGTGTGGATGTTGGCATGTGCTTGAGGATGAGGAACAAGACCAAGAAGCGGGCTGCCATTTCGTTTGATGAGCTCAAGGATGTTATGGAGATGCACGAGGGGGTCATTGAGGAAAATTTGGCCTTAGTTAATGTTCTGGAAAAGATGGTATAGCTATGCTAACTCTTTTGCTTGATCAGCCTGGTTGTTGATGTTTTCGCGATTGGGTTGCTGATAGGTTTCTTTTTTTATTTCTGTTGTCAGCATTTTGGTATTTTTGGTTGTGGGTTCTCTAGGCTTAGTCTTTATTACAGTTTTTCGTCTTTGTAAAGGGTTTCAAGGCCCCTTCAAAACCTACTTTTCCTTATAAAAAATAAAGAGTTTCCCATTTTGAGTATAAGGAGTTGCTCAAAATTCTAGCTAATTTATAGAAGGCATTTCACCTTCTTTCACGTTAAAATCTCAATGTTTTTTTAGTAAAATACACACTTGACTTAAGCAATTAGGGGAGAGGACCCAATAGTTGAGCACCCTAACTTCATGCTTCTAATTATCCTACGTGGAAATTTCAAATCACTCCCAATTTTTTACAGCAGCTTACTTGGCAAGTCCCCTGCTTATGGCTTTCGTTTCAGGGCCACATCATCAAATATGATGCCACATCAGCATGTTTTTTGTCAAGATGTAGTTGACCAATACTTGTGCATTCACATCATGGGTAGTTGAGCGCCTATGTGACATCACATGATTGGTTGCTTTTTAGATCAAAGGAATACATTTTGTTTAATTATGGGTAGTCATGTCACAACTATTGATCCAATATTGATAAAAATATTAAACATTATATAAACAACTACTATCACAACTATTGAAACATGCTCAACTACTGGATCCTCTCCCCCCTATGTAATCTTTTTTTTTTCAATATACAAAACTCTATGTGACTTTTTGAACTCGTTCTATGTTTCTTGGTTGCAATCACCGAAGACCTTCATCAGATGAACATATTCTTGGCAAATAATCAGAAGACCTCTACAATGCAAGATTTATCTCCCTGCGCTTCATCTGTCAATAATATTATTAGAAACATGTTTCAAACTTCCAGATTTTCCTCACCCTCGCTACCAAGGAAGATTCTATATTGTTCAGTCCTTTGAGAAATCCCTATTACATAGAGACTCCACCAAGCTTAGTTTATGAAAAAGTTTCTTCTTTGACTTCTAACTTATTCAGTTCTAATTCCTAATATATCTGTTGTGTCTTCAACACAGAAATCTTCTGAATTGTCTGGAAAGGCATTACATAGAGATTTTTGTTACCCCATTTTTTTATGGATTGGGTGAGTCTCTCCTTTCAGGAAGATTAAAGGGCAAACCTGCGACTTTTCTTCTTTCTTTAATATGCCTATGATGCTGACCTGTGGGCCATTTAAGTTAAGTTTTGATTTCAATGATCATTTGGCTTCTTGTACTTTTCTTGTAGCAAGCAAGGCCATTCGATACATGTTCAATGTTCTCAATCAATTTTCACAATGAAGGGTAGAGTGTTAAAGAAAAGTACAACCCAATCATTTATTTTGTGTTAAGTTGAAGTTTTTTATTGTGCCATTTTTTTCCACATCAAATTCCAGCTGGCGTTTTGGGCATCCAACCTTAACAAGCCAACAAACAAAAATGGCAAAATAACAGTTAGAAAACAGCCTAACAGTCCAAGAGAAGACAGCCAAGCACCAGTTATAAGGCCAAAAGGAAACAACATTACAACCACCAAGCACCAAAAAGGAAGACACGACAGAAATTAAAGGCTAAAGTTGATTAAGTGCCACTGCAGCTTCCAATTCCTCCTGAAAGAAGTCAAGATGATGTTCCAAACAAATGTATCCTCTCCCTCTTATGCGCAGTGCTCTATAACCGGCCATGTTAATTTCATGTCACCATATTATGAATTGTATTTCATCTTTAGATTATAGTCTAACTGCAAGAACTCAATACAAGCACATATAGGCCAATAATTCTCTGGTACAATAGAGACTCTCCTTACGGTTATCATAGGTAGTGGATGCATTGGGATGTAGTTTGTGTGTAATTTTATCATAGGTAGGAAGCATTGGGATTTTTTTAAGAAATGCATTATCAAATGTTGTTGCCACCACATGCCTGTAAAAATGAAGTTTATATTTTATGGTTTATTGGACAATGAGAATACTATCTAATCTGGCTAAGCCAGCCATATATATACGGTTGGCTTAGCTAAGCCAGCCCTATATATATATATATATATATATATATATATATATATATATATATAGGGGACTGGCTTAGCTAAGTGAGATAGTATATATATATATATATTTCAAACAAGCAAAGGCTTAGTAACTATCTTGTGGTACATCTATAAATGAAAGTAAAATGATGCATTGTTATGGTTTTACTGGCCTTATGCTCTTTTAAAGTTACACAATTAATGTAACTTTTCCTACTCAGGATTAGGTTATTACATTTTGTAGTTATATTTGTACTATGTCTTATCTTATTAATAACTTATAAAATTTTCTATTAAATTTTAACCACACACTATTTGGTCATGCTCCCACCTAATACTAATTGCATATTTTCCGTTCCTCCTTCAACCCATTCAATTTATGTCTATTTGGCAAACTTCAAATTATATATATATCAAGCTCTATTTAATAAATACAAATAGAGGTAGGTATAAGTAACAAAAGTGCATATTGTTTCATTCTACACCTTTTGGCACAATCCAAAATGTATAGTTGCAATGCTCAATTCATTGGTTTAGAAAATAACACAATTTAATCCTAAAAAATTGCTTGAAATAGCTTTATCCTTACCATAGACAAGATTCATTTGCATTCTTTAGGATCACTAATTTAGGACCATGAGACTAGGTGAAGAGTTGTTAAACACTTGGCAATTCTTAGGCCAAGTTCTAATTATTTAATACATTAAAATATTATAAATGATATGTCCATGTAGAAATGACAACCCACTTGGATGAAATATTGAGTTGACACTTTGAATAAATTGCTAGTAGACTTCGACTAGCATCTATGATTGGCTATTTGTAACATGTGTATGTGTTGTTTAAGTGATAATTTTACTACTACTTCATGGTAGCTACCTTCTTATAGAAAATTAGGATCATCACTAATTAGATTCAATAATAATAAACCAAAAAAAGACTCATGGTAGTTCAAAAGACGACAAATAAAATTTATTTTCTTAAGAAAACAAATATACCAATGTTTATTATCTGTATTCAAAATCAATATCTAGATTTGTTTAAACATAAGTTACATTATGTGCCCACAACCCACAGGTCTCAGATTCACATCTTAAACTTAGAGAAACGACAATATGTTTGGAATGAATTGTTGAGAGTAATATATTAATAGGATATAAACCCATAGGAGCATGCTATTTTCACATCTTAAACCTTGAAAATAATGTGTTGTTTAAATAGACTGGCTAGAATAAAATAACACTTTATCAATTGTAAAATAACATAAAATTTCTTAGGATGAGACATGGGGACATGTTAAATTTTACAGGGGGAGAGACAACCTCTACAAAAATTAAAATTATAGATTTATACTAATTATTTTTCATACACAATCTAATTAAATCATGTATCAATAGTTGCCCAAAGCCTAGGGATATATTTATGGAATATGACATAATATTTCATGTCCCTATGTACCCTTAATATGTAATTTTATGATGAGATCCCCAATTAAAGTTTTGTTCCAATTTACTATTAGGTCTACAACATGGTTGTCAATGTGAGGTATCCTTGTTGATAGCTAAAACTTCATCCAAAAATAAATAAATTGAACAAATCGTCATCCTAGAAGTAAATTGAAATGTAATTAACCTAGTTTCTTACAGGAAGATTAAAACTAGTATTTCTTATGAAGTACTCTCTAGGTGGTAATAATTTACTATTTTCTATTGCTATTTAAGATGAATTATGATATTATTTGTATCGTATTTTGTTTTAATTTATACATTGTTATTGGATTTGATCAACCAAATAACCTTGTATAGGACTAAGATTTTATTTGTACATTGATTTTGATATATCAAAAGAGGATATTCATGTAATCCAAAATGCATGAATATCATCTTGGAATGTATGTTGAGCATATAGATTATACTTTTATAAGTTATGAGTGACCACATAGTATTGGACATGCTTAGTAATTATTGTGTGATCACAATGTAATACTTTAATAATTTAAAGGAGTTACATTTAAGTGAGTAAAATAGTAAAGTTGAAGGATAGTAAGTTAAACACCTAAACTATAGTTATCTTTTCAATTATAAATTCATGATACCCATATAGTTCTCATCATAATTTTGATTGGAAAAATGATTTTATTAAAATTACTTGTGAATTTAAAATAAAATTAAAAAAGATGATCTATAAATTGAAAGAAGCAAATAATGTAGATAAAGTATAGAATAAAATAGATATATTATGAAGAACACAAATATTCAATGTTAGTATCTTCAATTATTGATCATATGTTTCTTTGAGTTGTGATGAAGATGCATGCATCTTGTGCTACTAAGGATAATATTTAATTTATAGGGGGAGAAATGTTATGTGAATTTTTCCCCAAGAGAAGAGAAAGTTATGAAATAACCCTTTAAAATTTAAAAAATGGATATAGAAAAAAAAAAAGATATTATGATCCTTTGGTTAAAAGAGATATTAATAAAGAATATGTGTAAAAACTCTTTTAAAATGGTGGAAGAATAATTATTTATTTAAATAATTATTAAATGCAACCTTTATGAGGGTGTGATGGTTTGGAAACCACTCCCTAAGGCTTAAATATAGTCATTTATGTGAGACTTGGAAATTCATGGAGAACATTCAAGAAAGAAGAACACTTAAGGAAGAAGAAAGGGGTTAGTGAGCTATGGACATTAGGAGAAGGGGGCACACAAAGTGTGTCCAACCCAAGGTACAGAGTACACTCAGGACCATCTTAGCTAGGGCTTGGGTATGGGCACTTGTATTGAGCATTGTTCTTCAAGAACCAACACTTGTGTAGAGCGGCGTAGTACGCTTTGTTCCTCTTAGATTGTTCCATAACAAAATCCACTACCATTGACATCTTCCTAGGGTGAGACTGGATTTTCTAAGTGTTATTTTTCAGATAAGTATTGAAAACCATTGACTCTACAATATTGGGAATATTGTCTAATATGATTTTTGATGTTAATATGATTAATCTATGTGCATGTGTTATTCTATTTATTATGTTAATTATTTAATTATCATGTGTTTCTATTTTACATTAATTATTTACATTCATTTTGATAATATTATATATCCTAAATTATCTTAAATCTAACATTTATTCTATTAAATCCACTGCCAATTATACAACTTTATGAGGGAAAGTGACATTATAATGCAGCATTGATGTGCTCCCACACCCACACCTATACGAGTGTGATGTGTGTGAGGCTCACTCCTCCCCTATAGAACATCATGTGCATATATTTGTACAACTATGCTAACAAGCATGGGACCCATTCATATCATTGTTATCACTCCACTATGCTAATCACCATGTTCCCCAGTCAAACTGAAGAATCGATGACTTCTCTTAGGTAGGAGCATGTTGTTGATTAGTCCACATAGGTATAATTCCATCCTTGGCACTAGATCCTTGATCGTTCTACGTTTAATTCCCTACATTGAGTGGGAACATTTGACCTCCTAAAGATTTGATGCAACAAGTCAGGCACCACCTGTACGCTCGATGCTAGTACCCTTGGTCCTTAAATGGGTAGTCTCAAGATCCTCCACACGTCCTCAAGAGTAACTATCATCTCTTTTGTTGGGATATAGAAAGTAATTGTATCCAAGCTCTATCACTCTACTAGCATTGTTACAAGGGGCATGTGCACTTGAATCACTGGCATCCTTACCACGTATGTAAGGTTGCAAGCTCTAGGCATGCCCAATCCTCCTTTGAGAAATTTTTTGCTAATTGCAGCACCACTAATCACCTCTCTCAAGTCTATAGACTTGCAATCTCCTGCATCCATCTAGTCCATATGTTAATTTTTCACACTTTCCTAATTCTACCATTTTTGTTAACTCTTTTCATGGATCCACCCCTTTGGGCACATCCACCTATTCTCTGGTGGATCCTCCCCTTGGAAAATCTACTCATCCTCGGGTGAATCACCCCTTGGTAGATCCACCCATCCTCTAATAGATCCACCTCTAGAAAAATCTTCCTATTATTTCATGCATCAGCCTACTGATGACACATTCACCCCTTCTCTTGTGGGTTCACCCATTAGGAAAATTTTCCTTTCCTATGCACCCATTTTTTTCCTATGGATCCACACCTTGGAAAATCCACCTATTCCAAGTGCATCCTCCCATCTACTATGGATCTTCCCTTGTTATATCTTCCCATCCTCTAGCATTTTTTCTATTCCTAGTGCATCTACCCATCTAAAGTACATTCACCCATCAAAAAAATTGTCTTTCTGCCCCATCTTGTTAGGTGGATCCACCCCATGTACAAGATC
Organism: Sequoia sempervirens; assembly: GCA_007258455.2. Lineage (NCBI taxonomy): Eukaryota > Viridiplantae > Streptophyta > Pinopsida > Cupressales > Cupressaceae > Sequoia > Sequoia sempervirens. The sequence goes on from VDFB02047144.1 coordinate 38,922,624, forward strand.
GACTCATCATAAATGCATTCAAATTGCAAGTACAAGGAAAATTTCAAGTACATATCTAACTACCTCGCTCTCCTTTTCACACCCTTGCCCTCACAACGTCCACTCATTGTTTGATTGCTCATCGACATACCATTTTTCTCACCCTACTTAGTTTGATCTCTAAGGTAATTAGGGTTAAAATGAATAGTAATCATCCATAATTACTATTTATAGTTAACCCTAATTACCCTAATTCCCTTTTTTCGCTCTTATTGTTTTCTTTGTAACTCCTTTTTCTTCCATTCTTTCACCATCCTTCCTCATTTTCATTACAAATCCATTGTTGTTCCTCCTTTCCATCTTTTAAGAGGCCACCTAGACCTCTTTTTCCTATCCATTTTTTTCTTCTATTTCTTCCAATTCACACATGTTGGGGCATCTCCTCATCTTATTCTCCCATCAAGTCAGATATATTTTTATCTTCTTTGAAACATCATTATTTTAGCATTATTTTGAAGAGGGACAAAATATAGACACCTAAAATTGACCACATGTGTTTGATCAATTTATCCTTTTGTTCTACCTAATCCCCTTCTATCCATGTTAATTAAATAACATTTCAATTGTTTAATTAATATTATCAATCTATCCCTTAAATCTACTAAGGTCCCAATGTAATTAATATATTGTCAAGCTATAGGGTTTGAATGTTAATTATTCATTTTCTCTCTCCCCTTGTCATATCCTCCATCATTTCTCATCCCCTAATTCCAATTCTAATCCATCCACTAATTATGTACACACACTTAATCATAGATTAAGAGGTGTCACATCCTTCAACTTTTCCCACTTGCGTCATAATCATTCCTCACTAAGCCTAATCTTCACCTAACCCATCCCCTAATCACTTATATGCATTCTTAATCCCTTAATTAGGAAAGGGATAATCCCCCTTCTATTTATTGCTACCCATTTTATCTTCCAAGTCTTAAAGGCCTTCCCTTTTTGTATAAGCAAACCCACATGGGTCATTTCTTCAAACTACACCCAAGGAAATTAAAATTCATTTATTTCTTTTCATCCCATGCCTTAGGAATTTTTGACAAGGAATGCCTTTATGAGGAAGATATTCCCAATCTCCCAAGGTGCTTTACAAGTACCAATCTCCCTCTCAAGCCTTCACATGGTGACACTTGTCACCATCCTAGGCCTTGAGAGATCATACATCCCCTCATCTTCTCTCATGATGCCACTTCACATCATCTCATGAGTTGAGATGTCTCAACCTTTCCTATCCATTCATCTCCTCTCACACAATCCTAGACCTCCATTCATCTCTCCTCTCATCAAATGTAAAAACACAGCCATTTTTCATCATATTGGGAATCTTTGAGAAAATTAGTATTTTTATTAAAATGAAGAAAAACAGAAACTATAGGATTGCACTCTAGGTTTTAGGCACCTTTCCTACTATTTCATTTAGAGGGTTGAGGTAGTGGGGGTTGGATGAATTTGGAAAAGGTATAAGACTAAATTACAACCTAAAAGGTGAGTTAATCTGCCCATGACCAAACTTGGTATGGATTTTGGAATGATATGCAATGATGTGAATAGGATAATGATGAAAATAATTGTTTTGATACAAAAACAACAAATTTGAAAAGTCACACAAAAATTAGACTTCAAAAATAGACTAAGCATAGTTCTATGCACTTGTGGTTCAAATCTAAGCCTGATTTTGGAGGAATATATTTCCCAAGGCGCCATTGTCCTTGTTGACCAATTTTAGATCTATTTTCACAGTCCTTTGGAATCATAATAGAGCTTTCTTTCCCCAGTTGTCACATTGTCGGATCTTTTTTTATTTCTGAGATAACTGAGTTTTCATATATATTGTCAAGGTGTAGGGTTTGAATGTAATAATGAATAATTAACCTTTAAACGTCTCCCAATCTTCTTCAGGTCTACAACTTTCACATTAAGAGGGAGAAGAAGAGTAGTGCCATATAGGGGCTTGCCTCAATCAAACCCCATGTTGGTATTTCCACCTTCACAATGGAAATTTTAATGAAAGAGAGCTTATCCTTTTGAGGGTTAAAGGCTAAATGATAAATTAATGATGAATCAACAATGAATTACATCTCACCACTCAAAAATAGCTTCCTTGAAGGACTGAAGTCATGCACATCTCCTTAAGGTTTGATTGTTGTTTGCTTGATTTTCTTGAAGACCTACAAGGGTTAGATCTCGCAAACAATATGATAACATAAACATGAACTAACTCACATACATTTTGACATGATGCTTTAATGATGTAATTCTTCCATAAATATGCTCTTGACTACTCTTGACTTTCTCAATGACGCTCTTGATCTCCAAAATTTCCTCTTAATGTTAAATAGATTTGAAATGATGAATTGACTAGGTATTTATAAGCATTTGATTTAATTTCCAAAAAAATAAATCCTGATAGCTGACATCTAACATTTGAAATTCAAATAATAATTTTTTGACAACATATTAAATTTTGGAGACAAAATAGGGGGACTAAGTCTTCCTAGGCAATTGTGTCCCAACCCTATTTTACGAGATTTAAGGTGTCGGGGACAAAATATTAAATGAATGATTTGGATTTTTACTTGCAATTTGTTGATAAATGTTAATTGGGCCATGAAATACACAATTTAGTAAATTAGATGTACAATTAGGTCCATTCACTTAGGAGGGAGAAAAAAATAGTGTGAAATTGCCACGGGTGACAATTTATGATGCTAAATTTAGCCCCACTTTAGTGAGAGTATGAACTTAAACTCACGCTAAAGTAGAAAAATATGTCAAGAGGGGACCGATTGTCCAAATGTTGAAGAGATAGGATGACAACGAATCTAGGGGAGTGCATAAGCCCCTAGGATTTAAGATCCCATGGAAAACCAACATAAGGAAAAAGGAATGCACATGTATGTAATACAACACAAAAACATACACATGACAAAAAAAATGAAGGATACACCACGAAACATGTGGCATAACATAACATGAAGATGGTGACAAAATGAAACAAATACAACATAAACATGATGCAAACACAAAAAAGACACACAACAAAAACACAACGTTAGTACTAAATATATTTGAGTTGATAAGGCAAAGAGACCTTAGTCTTAAATTTGTCTCAAATACCAAACGCCATCCATCAAATGTATTGTCTAACAAAATGATACTCTCATAAGGATGTAAAATCACTTATGAGACACAAAGATCTCACTTTAGGAAGTGCATAAATTTTAATATCCAAGAGGACGAATGATAAACTCGCCTATGAAGGTGCATAAACTTTCCTAAGAAGGCACATAAATGACAAACTCACCTAAAAAGGTGCATAAATTCCCAAGGGGACGAATTGATAACCACGCCTCAGGGGGCATCATAAACAACATGACCACCAAGGGGGTATGTCAATAAGTCAAATCTCACAAGATGTCTATGGAATGGAAAGGGGTAATATATGCCCCCCTTAAAATTTCAACATACTTACTATATTGGTATTTTAAGGAGAAAAGAATGCACACGTTAAAAAATAGTTATCCTTTCCACCCAAGTGGAGAAACAGAAAAACACACAAGAGACTATCATGTTGCTCCTATGTAAAATATGGTTACACTTAGGATTGTACCGCCATGAATGGAAATGAGCAAACACATAAAGCTACAAATGCCACATAGTGAGGAGCAACACTTTAGGATGAAGACCATTATTTTTTAGAGTGATCAGGGGCATCAACACATGGAAGAGCACCACAATCCTTAAGTTGATGAACCCTGTAGACACCAAAAAAGTCCTGATCAATACTATGCATCTGATTTTGATTAACTAACACCATTTCTTCCTAAATCACTTAAAATTCATCAATTAATTAAATAATCAGCATTATTTAGTTAAATTCAGCAAATTCAACTATTAATCAAATAATTAAATTTATTGATTAATTCACCCTTCTAACTAATATTCATCATATTTAATTAAATCAAATCATTTAATTAAATCCTCTTTAAATCCTCTCATTTGATTAAATCAATCAAATCAAATGTCACAATCTACTAATCCATCCCAATTAATTAATCCTAAATCACCTTTCTAATCATCATTAATAATCCCTCCATCCTTTAACTCCTCAAGAGTTAAATCAACCCATGGTCAACTAACCAGGTTGCACATGAAAATAATTTCTATTAATTATCTAATTCCTCTATTTATCATCACAATGGCATATTCTAAAGAATATTCCTCTCAACAACCTCTCATTCAATTTCCCTCCAAAGGTTTTCAAAAACCTTTCACATCCTCAATAACTCCTCTTACAAATGCAATAAATTCTCTTACATCCTCTCAAATCTCAACAGCATTCATTCAATTCTTCTAACAACCTTTCAAATCCTCAACCAATTTCATTTAGTTGTCTTTCATCCTCCTCCACTCACACATTTCCCAAAATGTGCTCCACCTTCCTCTAATAGAATTGTGACACTTGGCACATTCTCATTGGATCCCATTTTATCCCACATTCATCAAATCCTCTCATTCTTCAAACCTTGGCTTCTATAAATAGAGGCATCATTTTCATAATATGGATCCACAACTTCAAGCATTATCACTATAATCATTTTCATTGTTTGCAATCACCATCTTCATGTTATTTTGAGCCCATTTTCATCACTTAGCATCATTTCCACACTTAGAATCATCTTCAAACATCAAGCTTATCACTTGGGATTGGGAAAGGGCTTCTTTCCACATCAAAGGAGCACCAATCCCCCTATGGGATGGACGTTTAGCTAGTTCAATTTGGATTTCATGTTTTCCTTAGTTGTTTTACTATCATGTTCATGTTTCCTCTTTGATTTAGCTAAGAATTTCATAGGTAACATTATATTTGGGCTTTCTAACATTACTAATCATTGTTTAATGTTCTTGTGTTAGCTTCTCGCAGGTTTGATGTTCACAAACCCCAATCATCACAAAAACATGTGTTTGAAGTTAAAGCAATAGCATGATCATCATTTGTATTTGACTTTTTGGACTTTGATGGTGATGTTTTAGAATCCCCTTTTTGATGCAGGAGCATTGGGTGCATGGGAAATCCTACATGCTCAAAAATATGTTTTCCCTTATTTTTATTTTTGGTTGTGTTTTGTTTTGTAGGAATGTTAATATTTTAAATCCATTTTCTTCTCCAGCTCCCTAAAATTGAATTAAATTTGAAAGGTTGATTTTTCTTGAATTGGATTTAGGATTAAAATACTAGGAATTATTGATATTTTTAAATTTATTATGTTGCACATAACCCCATTCCCAGGATGGAGGAGGCCATTTTGGCATTTGTAACTCCTCTTGAATTTAAATTTGACATTAAATGGTCAAGCAGGAGGAATCTAGGTGCCGAGAGATGGAAAAGTGGAATGGTGGGAGTCCAAATTAGTAAAGTGTTGAACACACTGGAAGACTGAGAAGGGGGTGAATCATTCTTATCAAAAAATTAAACCTTTTTGAAACTTAAAAACTCTCCAACACAATGTACTTCTTTGTCTCAACCAAAACCCTTAAACAAATATAGCAATCTAATCCCTCAACAAGATTAGCAATCTTCTGTAATGAAAGATATAGCGGTTCTATCCTTAATCAAATCAGCAACAATAAGAAAGAAACAGAGAACATGCACATACATAAGGAGACACTATATTTACGTGGAAAACCCAATGAGGGAAAAACCATGGTGAGAATTAACTTACAGTATAAAGGCTCACTACCAAAAAGGACTTGCAAACTAAGGCACACTACATTAGAGAAAGATAAAAAGCACTTGTGAAACTAAAGCTAACACAACCTCAAAGGCAAGATACAAGGAACTGATGAGATTCACTATCTCAGAGCAGGATACAAAAAATTTCTAAGAGAATTACAATATTTGTCAACAATTCACTTTACTAACTGAGGCATTAAAGCACATGTATTTGATATTTTCTTCCACACACTTTAACACTATCTCCACTACTAGATATTCAATGCATTTCACACACACTTCTTTTCAATTGAACAATTTTCCTATTTTTTGCATCTGAAATGTTCTTGCATTTATATTCACCGTAACTCTTCAAAACTTCAATTAGATCATCCAAGAAGAAGATAAAAAATAAATTCAACAAGTCATCCACCAAAGCATAATGTGGTCCTATCAGAAGATAGAGAGGACCAAGGAAAAACTTATCACATCTTCCAATGTGATACAAAACAATTTACACGCTAGCGCACATCAATCTAAGTTGGCATCAAGGAAACGTGTAGATGAAACATGAAGCACATAACCAATTATCCCAAATACATTCTTCCAATTGAAATAATTCAAGGTGCTTCTAACCAAGATAGGTCAAGAACCTGTAATGTCATAAAATTTCACTCCTTGCAATTTCACAAAAAAATTTGTATCCACTTTAGTGTCCACCCCCTTAGTATTTGTGTAGACTCATTTTAGCCCCTGCATCAACATTTTTCCCTTCTTAGGATACTCAAGACCCTTTTTTCAGTAGCTAACTTTATGTGTCAACTTTGCATAAAACCTTGCACTTTTATCATTCCCATCACTTTATTACATGATGTGTCTAGACACTAGCATGCCACATGGACATCTATGTGTCACGCTAGTGTCCTGCAACATTTTAACATTCAAATGACCATTTTCAAGTTCCTTTCCACTTTTCAGCTACTTTTTTCAATGGTAATGGTCTGATGTTGAATGAACAAGATAATTGAGAGGGGGGTGTGAATCAATTGTAGAAAATTAAAACATCAAAACCCTCAATAGTAATTAGATCCACAAGCATACATTAAGCCCCTATTATGTTAAAGTGATTAATCATGGAATGCAAATAATAGAAACTGAAATAACAACACCATATGCAAGTGAACACCAAATTTACATGGAAAACCCAATAAGGGAAAAACCACAGTGAGGATTAGCTCACAATATAAGCGATTGTAAAACTAGTACAAGGGCTCGCTGCTAGAATATGACACACTGTCCAAAAATGCTCACAGCAAGGCCTCACTACCACAGAAAGAAAATACAAGAAGATAGAAGAGAAATATTACATAGAAAACAACTTCTCAATGTAACAAGGAATCCACCACAAATGCTCCAACACTTTTGTATCCTTGCATGAATGATTGTGGACACCTTTAGTTAACTACATTAATTAGGAATCCAACACTTTGAATTCTATGTTGATCTACTCAAATTCGCATCTCACATTGATCTCACATCTATCTTGCTTCTCTCTTGCATCTCACAACTCCACTCTTATTTATATCAACCTCAAACTTGAAAACATTCTCCAAGGTTGGAAACTATCTATTACACTTACAAATTCAAATTAGGTTGGCACCTAAACATTCTTGCGGTGGATAGGAATGAAGGTGACCCATATAAACTTTTAATTAGGACCCAAATTAAATCCTAACACACCTCAACACACTTCATAAACTTCACATGTAGTGTTAAAAACAAGGTCAAAAAATACTCATGCTAAACACCATAAAACATTGAGTACATGCTTCCTTCAATTAATCTAAAAAATTCGGACAGAAAAATTCACTTGAACATGATCTAGAATACTCCTCAAACCACCTGAGATCCAACATAGACTTCATCCAAACTCGCATCATAGAAATACTTCAACCCGGTACATCTGGTAAACCTTATTCACACACTACTGCATCAAACACACACTGTACTATATCAAATCAAGTGAAACCTTGAATTCTAAAAGATAGGAACATTATAAGAAACTTCCCAAATCTGCACAATCTAAAACCAAATTGCGGAGAATCATGAAGCAAATACATTTCTCCCAAACCATAGAAAAACAATACTAAAAAACTAGTTCACACACTGGTGAAAGTATCTCACACTATATAGCGATCTAGAAGACCAAATTATAAATATAGCAACTACTAACAACATTTAACAACATATCAGATCCACACAAGCATAGCATCAACACAAAAGAAATGTAGAGCACATCTCGGAGCACAGTCTAAACACTTGTACAACATTATTTTCTGTGTTTATCAAATTTTCTCAAAAGCACTTGGAAACCAACTACCAGAGACATCATCTCAGTTCATTACACATCTCCAAACATTGCAACACAAAGATAGCTCCATGTACTCACAACACTTCCTCAATATCTCAACTACACATGCACAACCTACAACCATCCTATTTTCCTCTATTTTACAATTTTCTCAATATCTTCAACATATAGTTGACATCAATGACAACACCTTCATACTTGAAAAAATTTCCCCCTTTTTCATTGATGGAAACACAAGATGTGAAAAACCATCAAAGACAACACAACATCTTTGAATACATTTTCTTTCTTATCTCCCCCTTTCAACTTGTTCTTTTTCATATGCTTCACTTTCCCTTTGACAATAATGATTAGACAACATACACAACTTTCTCCCCCTGATACCTTGCACTTTTTCACATGATTCTCTTTCCCCCTTTGACATCAATGGAAAAGGCTAAAATGGTTTGCATTATTCTCCCCCTTTGACATTGAACCAAGATACTTGCTTTGAATACTACCCCTTAGGAGTACACCCATTCAAATCAGAAAATATGCATAATGACAACACATGACACTACCTACTCCCTCTAAGAGGTAGCCACCAACATCAGTCTAGAAAATAGATGAATCCATAGATCCACTGGACTAATGCATTTTCATATGCATCTAGTTCAGAGGGTGGGCAATAACCCCCAACTTGTCCCAAAGATACTCAAAGTATTCTTAGGAAGAGCCTTAGTAAATATGTCAACAATCTGATCCTTTGTAGGTATATATTCAATCTTTACCACATTCTCCATAACCTTATCTCTCAAAAATTGATACCTAATTGATATATGTTTTTTTCTTGAGTGCATCATTGGATTCTTTGAAATGTTAATTGCACTTGTATTATCACAAAAGATAGAAATAGGCTCATCATACACTACTCTGATATTCTTCAATATTTGTCTCATCCATAAAACTTGTGTATAGCATGATGTTGCTGCAATATACTCAGCCTCTACAGTGGATAAGGAAATTGAATCTTGCTTCTTACTTAACCATGACACCAATCTACATCCAAGAAAGAAAGATCCACCACTTGTACTTTTCATGTCATCAACACAACCAGCCCAATCTACATTTGTATAAGCATTTCATATGAAATCAATATCCTTAGGATACCATAAGCCATAATCAATAGTTCCTCTTAAATATCTGAATATCCTCTTCACGGCTGCAACATGTGTCTCTTTAGGATCTTCTTAAAATCTAGCCACAAGACAAACTGCATGCATGATATCCGGTCTACTATCAGTTAGATATAGCAGCCCACTGATCATAGATCTATATTTGTTTTGATCTATCTTAGATGAATCATCATTTTTAGTCAATTTACAACCAATCACCTTAGGAGTACATACCAGTTTGGAGTCTTCCATTCTAAACTTCTTCAACATTTCTTTGACATACTTTGAATGTCAAATGAAAATTCCTTTATCTGTTTGATTTATTTGTAGCCCAAGGAAGAAATTCATCTCCCCAAACATTGACATTTTAAACTCTTTATGCATCTCTTCAACAAATTTCTTACACATAGCTTCATTGCCACCAAATATAATATCATCCACATACACAAACACTATCAAGAATTTTTCTTCCTCAGTTTTGAAGTAAATATTACTATCTGCAGTGCCTTTACTGAATCCTTGTTGTATCAAATATTTGTCCAATCTTGCATACCAAGCTCTAGGAGCTTGCTTCAATCCATATAATGCCTTCTTCAATTTGTATACCATATTTGGTTGATCTGGCAACTGAAATACTTCCGGTTGTTCCATGTAAACCTCTTCTTCCAATTAACCATTTAGAAAATCAGACTTCACATCCATATGATAAACTTTAAAAACCTTGTATACTGAAAATGCCAAAAACATTCTAATAGCTTCCATCCTAGCCACGAGGGAAATGTATCCTCAAAGTCTATTCCTTCCTTTTGTGAGTAACCCTTACACATAAGTCTTGCTTTGTTTCTCACTGCTTCTCCATTCTCATTTAGCTTGTTTCTAAAAACCCACTTAGTTCTAATTATGTTCTTGTTTGTCGGTCTAGAAACCAATTTTCAAGTCTATTTTTTCTCAATTTTCATAATTTCTTCTTCCATTGCCTTCATCCAATGTTCATCTTTTCATTCCTCACTCACTATTTTAGGTTCAACTTTAGAAATTAAACATAGATTTACCTCAACTTCAACAGCTTTGCTTCTTGCCAATACTCCTTTCCTTTTGTCTCCAATGATTTATTCTTCAGAATGATTCTTTTGCACATACTTAGGGGTCTTAGGGGTCTTTTCTAGAGCTTCTTCCTCTTCATTCTACACTTTTTTTTCTTCATATTTTTCTTCTTCTTCTCTGCAATCAGGTTCATTTGAAACACACCCATCTACTACAATTGAATTCTAGAAATTTTCATCAAACTTAACATTTACACTTTCAACAATCTTTCTCAACTTTTTTTTGTAACATCTATAAGCTTTGCTTTTAGTAGAATATCCAAGGAAGATACCTTCATCAAACCTTGCATCAAAAGTTCCTAAGTTTTCTTCATCTCTTTTGATATAGAATTTGCTTCCAAATACTCTAAAGTACTTGATAGTAGGAATCCTTCCATACCACAACTCATAGAGAGTCTTTGTGTTGTTAGTTTTGGCTTGAACTCTACTAAGTATGTAAACAACAGTATGAATTGCTTCTCTCTAGTAAAATTATGGTAGATTTGCTTCTTTCATCATAGTTTTCCCAACTTCTTGAATAGTCTTATTTTTCCTCTCAACCACTCCATTCTGCTAGGGAGTTCTAGGGGCAGGCAAGTGCCTCTTTAATCCATGAACTTCACAAAACATGTTAAACTCATTGGAGGTGAGTTATCCACCTATGTTGGACCTCAAACATTTGATTTTCAAATCCATTTCATTTTCAACAATAGCTTTAATTCTTTAAATTTATATTGTGCATCGGATTTCTCTTTAAGAAAAGTAACCCATGTCATTCTAGAGTAATCATCAATCAAAAACATGAAATACATGTCACCTTGAAGAATTATCACCCTTGTAGGACCACAAAGATCTGTATATATTAATTCTAGTAGTCCAATAGTAGATTGTTCCTTTCCTTTGAAAATACTCCTTGCTTGTTTTCCAAATTGAAAATTATTGCAAACAACATTGATAGGATTTGTGATTTTTGGTAGGTCTCTCACTACATGAACTAAACTAATTCTCACCAAATTATCAAAATTCATGTGACACATCCTTCAATGTAATACCAACTATCATTAATTTGAGAAATAAAGTAATGACCATCAACACCCTTAAGCTGATAGATGTTTCCATTTGTCCTCTTGCCAATAGCAATCACAGTTCCAATCCCTATTTTTATCTCACATGTTTCATCCTAAAACACAAGATTATATCCTTTGCTACACATTTTTCCAACACTCAAAATATTATGCCTTAAACCTTTAACATAGTAAACATCTTTAGTATTATGCTTTCCATCAAAACTAATTAAACCTATTCCAAAAATCTTAGCTCCCAAATCATCTACAAATTTAACTCATCCTCCATCATACTTTTCAAGTTTAACAAACTTACTTTTGTCTCTGGTCATGTGATTAGAGTAGCCACTATCAACAACCTAATATATCTTATCTTCTTTAACATGAAATGTCGAAACCAAAGGACCTTCAACCTTATCTTTCTTCTTCAGAACACTTTCCTTCATATAACTTTCAAAGTTAGTAAAACTAGATTCTTCTTTTATAGCCAAGAACAAGCATTCATTATCATCAAAATCTCCATAATCAGATTCATCATCAGAAATACCAGCATCTTCTTTGACATGGTAAGCTATTTTAATCATAGTTCCTTTATTCTCCTTATTCTTATTGTTCATAGCTCTGTTTGGACATCTTGAAGCATAATGACCTACTTTTCCACAACTAAAACATTTGAAAGGTAGTTTAACTTTGTACTTACCGGTGCCTATTTTCATTCTCCTTACAAATTTAGCTTCCACATCATCAATATCTTCTCCATCTGTATCTTCAATATTTTCTAATGTTCCAGCCTTGAAAGCAGTTTCTACTTTTATACCATTTTTCAATCCAATTTTTCTAATTTCAAATAAAGTTAGTGTACCAATGAACTGATCTCTAGAATAAATATTAAAATTTTCAATTTCCTCAATAGCAGATACCTTTTCGCTATATGAATCAATAAGATACCTAAGAAATTTCTTGAACACCTTAGATTATTTAACTTGTGCACCAAGGCCTCTCATAACACCTACCATCTCATCAACTCTCTACATGTAGATTGTAATTGTTTCATCTTATGAAATCCACAGTGCCTCAAATTGTGCCTTCAAATTCTACAACTTTACTTTTTTAACCTTATCATCTCTTCATAAATTCTTTCAAGCTTATCCCAAACATCTTTAGCAATCTTAAGATTCATAACTTTTATCAATGCAAAATTTGCAAGACTGTTCATAAGAATAAATCTTGCCTTTGCATTTACCTCATGTGCCTTGATCTCATCACCTGTACTTGGACCATTCTAAGGAGGAATGTATTGATTCTTTATTTCCTTCTCAATCTCAAATCCATGATATGATAGATATCCTTCCATCTTTGTCTTCCAAAATGTATAGTCTATTCCATCAAATCTAGGGAAATCCAACTTGCTCACCATCCCAGATCTACCTTAAGCGGTTAAGCTCTTCTCCAAGGAACCTTGCTCTGATACCAATTTTTGAATGAACAAGACGACTAAGAGGGGTGAATCATTTGTAGCAAATTAAAACATCAAAACCCTCAATGGTAATCAGATTCACAAGCATACATTAAGCCCTTATTTTGTTAACGTGATTAATCATGAAATGCAAATAACATAAACTTAAATAACACCATACACAAGAGAACACCATATTTACATGGAAAACATAATGAGGAAAAAATCATGGTGAGGATTAGCTCACAATATAAGTGATTGCAAAATCGGTACAAGGGTTCACTACCAGAATAGGACACACTATTGAAAAAGGCTCATAGCCAGGGCTTACTACCACAAAAAGAAATACAAGAAGATAGAAGAGAAATGTTACATAGAGAAAAAATTATCAATGCAACAAGGAATCCACCAAAAATTCTCTAACACTTTCATAGCCTTGCATGAATGATTGCAAACACATCATTCGTATTAATCTCACATCTATCTTACTTCTCTCTTGCATCTCAAAATAAGTCCACTCTTATTTATATCAACCTCAACCCTGAAAACATTCTCCAAGGTCGACAACTATCTATTACACTTACAAATTTAAATTAGGTCAGCACCTAAAAATTCCTGCGATGGATAGGAATGAAGGAAACCCATATAAACACTTAATTAGGACCCAGATTAAATCCTAACATACCTCAACATGCTTCATAAACTTTGCATGTAATGTTACACATAAGGTCAACCAATACACGTGCTAAACACCATAAAACATTGAGTACGCACTTCCTTCAATCAATCTGAAACTTCAAAACAACAAAATTCACTTGAACACGATCTAGAATAATCCTCGAACCACTTGAGAAACAACAAATATTTCATCCAAACTTGCATCATAGAAATACTTCAATCTAGAACATCCAGTAAACCTTATTTGCACACTCACGCATGAAACACACACTATAATGTACCAAATCAAGTGAAACCTTGAATTCTGAAAGATACGAACATTATAAGCAACTTCCCAAATCCACACAAGCTAAAGCCAAACTATGAAGAAATGCAGAGCAAATATATTTCTCCCATACCATAGAAAAATAATACTAAAAATTTGGTTCACACACTGGTGAAAATATCTCACTCTACGACAATCCAGAAGACCAAATTCATGATATAGCAACTACTAACAACCTTTAACAACATATCAGATCCACACAAGAATAGCATCAACACAGAAGAAATGCAGAGCACATTCTGAACACTTGCACAACATTGTTTTCTTTGTTTATCATTTTTTCTCAAAAGCACTTGGAAACAAAGTACCAGAGACATCATCTCAACTCATCACACATCTCCAAACACTGCAACACAAAGATAGCTCCATGTACTCACAACACTTCCTCAATATCTCAACTACACATGCACAACCTACAACAATCGTGTTTTCCTATTTTTTTACATTTTTCTACATATCTTTGACATATAGTTGACATCAATGACAACACTAGCATGTTGACTTCCTATTGACATCAATGACAACACCTTCATACTTGCAACACCTGGGACACCTTGTAACAACTTGGGAAGCTTATTTCCCCTCTTATTCTCTCTTTTAAATCAATCTCTTCCATTTTATTGCTCTCTTTGGTCTCTCTAACATTTTCATTTCTATCTTCTTGGTTTCTCTCTTGGAAATTCTCTTGTCTTGCTCTTGCTATCTTTCTTGCATAGATTTTTACAGCACTCTCACATTCTTACAACATTTTCTTTGATGTAGGACAAATTACTATCTGTTATTATAGCCAAACTATTATTTGTTTAGTGAAAAATCCTACTTTTCATGCTAGAATAAAGCACATTGATATGCAATTTCATTTTGTTCATGATATGGTGGAAGATGGAAAGGTTAACTTGGAAAAGGTGGACACTTTGGTGAATGTTGTAGATGCACTAATGAAGCCAGTGAGCACAAAGTTTAGATGATGTGTCGGTTCTATGGGCCTTGCAGCTTGAGCAATGGTATAGTGAGTCTTATAAGGTCTTAAAAAAGTGGGAGAATGTTGGGATTAAGTTGATTCAACCTTAGTGAGTCCCATGATTAATTATTTAATTATTTTCCTCTATGTTGCTAATTTTATTTATTAAATACAATAATAATTGTTTCCAAATTGCTAAGTCACTTTATGGGACCTAACGGAGAGTTGGCATCTTACATGCAAGGTATGAAGAGCAAGATTATGACACTTGTCACATGGGAACTCAATTGGGAAGTAGCAAAGATTAAAACCTCTAAAAGGTGTGCCATGTTGACAAGTGGCAATTTATTTTGAAAGAAAACATTGGTGAGGTCCACTTGTGTGCAATTTTATCTCTTCGAAAAAGCTAAAGCAAGGAGAAGTGGCACTTGTCACTTGGGCACTCATTCAAGCATTGAGAATTGTGAAAACCTTAAGAAGCGCCATGATACCATGTGGCATTGGTTTGACTTGTTGACTAAAGTTTAGATGGAAAAGTTGCTAAATAGAGAATGAGTTTTCACTCGGAGTGACTAGGAGTCAAGGTTGAGTTTTAAATTGTCAGTTGAGTTTATTTTCTTTATGGGATGGCTTGCATGTGAGGTTGCTTGATTTTTGGAGTTGGGAGCCTTTCATGTGTTGCATTTTTTTGCATGTGATTGCATGTATGTGCATGTTTGATAGGATGTTAATCAGGTTACTTGGTACTCGTGCATGTTATCAATCAATTTGCATGCATGCAGAGACTATGAGATTACACATGGCAATGTTCAACACCCATGTATGAGAAGCATATATTGATACCTAAGTGTATTTGTTTAATGATGCTATTGTAATATTTGTATGTCATCATGATGTCAAATTCACTCTAGAACTTGTATCACAATGAATCAACACCTGCAAGAGCATAGGCTCTGAATATTGTATGTAATAGCCTTGTTATTGTAATACAATTGATCTGTGCTTTAGTGCATGGGTTATTTCTCGAAAGGACTTTCCCGTTTAAAATTTGTGTGTTGTGGTTTATGTGTTTAAATCTGAAATAATTAATTGCATTTGCATTCTTAAGTGAAACTATAAAATTTTAAAGGATTTGAAACAAAGTTTTGCAACCCTCTCTTGATTGATTTGCATTAGGGAAGCATTTTCACACTTGACTTACCTTTCAAGTTCTGTGCACTTGTGATATAAATTTGGAGCTGATTTCTGAGGACCAAGTCACTCAAGGTGACTATGTCCTAGTCGAACAATCTAGAATCTGATTTCACAATCCTCTGGAGTCATATCAGAGCCTTCTTTTACCAAGTATTGCATCATCATATCTTTGTTGGGTTTCAAGATAATTGAGTTTTTGTATGTTGTCAAGTTGTAGGGTTTGAATGCAATAACAAATATTTGCCTTCTTGTTGAAATGCACAAGATAACTAAGATGGGGATGAATCAGTTGTCACCAATCCAATCACAAAACTCAAACAATTACTAATTCCAAATCCACTTTAATCTATCATTAAGTATGAGCATGAAGTGCAAATAACAGAAAGCAATATCAACACAAGAAACACCATATTTATGTGGAAAACTCAATAAGGGAAAAACCACAGTGAGGATTAACTCACAATATAGAGTAATTGCAAAACTGATTACAAAGAGGCTCACTATCCAACAAGGAGGCCCATTGCCTACATATACAAAAATACAACAGAAAAATCCACCACAGCAAAATACACACATTTGTAGCCTTAATCAGAGAATTGTAGATACCATCAGCTCACTACTTTCTGAAGTCTAACACATTAAAGTACTGCTTCCTTAATTCACTTTCGCACACTCTTTCTTCTCACACTTGTGGCATGTTTGATACATCAATCCATAACATCTCAACTTGTATTTATACCATCTTCAACCTTAGAAACTTTCTCCAAGGTTGGCTACACACACTTCATATTACAAATTCAAATTAGGTCAGAAACTCAACATTCCCACGATGGAAGAGAATGAGAGTGGACCAAACCAACACTTAACCAAGACCTAAAACAACATCTCGAGTCAATCACACACTTCTTTAATTGATAATTATCCTTTGCATGGTGTGTAGACACTAGGTTGACCAAACCTAATGAAAACACCAATGAACTTTGAAGTACACATTTCCACAACAAGAAGATAACATGCAGACCACATAACACACTTCATCATACACTGGAACACATCTCAGATGCCTTCAAATTCATCTGCAACAAATGCAACAACCTTCATACACAAAACACTTTTCATCAATCCATCTAAACTGTACAGACACACAAAGCAACTCTGAAACTAGTCTTCCAGAGTGCCAAACCATGAACGCATTTGACAAAACATAGATAACACCATTACAAGCCTTCTATCTGATCTACAAGACCTGAAACAAACCAACAAAGGACTGTGGAGTAGATACATTTCTCCTAGTCCACAGACAAACAACTCTGCCAGACCAGTTCACAAACTGGTGAACACAACTTTCACTCTTCATCAAACTAGAAGCTACAATCTAAGATATATCATATGATGATTCCCATAAACAACACTTTAGATCCACACATGCATAGGATCAACACAGAAGAAATGCAAAGCACATAATAGAGCACATTCTGAACATACACACAACTAACTTCACTATTTCTCAAAAGCATTTGGTAACCCATCATATCAGTACACCTACAGCACCATAAAGATAGCTCCATGTACTCACAACATCTCAATAGTATTTCAACTACACATGCACAACCTTCAATCACTTGATTCCTTTCTCTACAACAGCCTATATTGTGTTGACATCAATGACAACACCACCATACTCACTCATACTTGCAACAATCTCCCCCTTTGTCATTGATGGCAACACACGACTCCCTCTCCCCCTTTGACATCAATGGAAAAGAACAAAATTTTAATGACTCCCCCTTAGGAGTGCACCCACACAACTCATACAAAAACAATGATACTTCCTACTACCCCTGAGGAGTAGACCCAATCATCAGTCTAGAAAAATGAAGAATCTGTAGATCCACTAGACAGATGCACCTTCATGTGCACCTAGTTCAAAGGAGGGGCAACAACCCCCAACTTCTCCCTAAGATACTCAAAAGTATCCTTCGAAAGATCCTTAGTAAATATATCATCAATTTGATCCTTTGTAGGCACATACTCCAGTCTGACTTCATTCTCCAATGTCTTCTCTCTTAAGAAATGATATTTGATAGATATATGCTTTGTCCTTGAATGCATTACCGAATTCTTTGAAATTTTTATTGCACTTGTATTATCACAAAAGATAGGGATAGGATTATCACACATCACTCCTATGTCCTTCAATGTTTGCTTCATCCACAAAACTTGTGTGCAACAAGATGTTGCAATGTACTCAGCCTCTGCAGTGGATAAATAAACTGAATCTTGTTACTTGCTTAGCCATGAAACCAATCTTCCTCCGAGAAAGAATGCACCACCACTTGTACTCTTTCGGTCATCCACACAACCAGCCCAATCTACATTGGTGTAAGCACGCAAAGTGAAATCAGTACCCTTAGGATACCACAAGCTATAATCTGGAGTGTCTTTTAGATATTTGAATATTATTTACATAGCTATAACATGTGCTTCTTTAGGTTCTGCTTGAAATCTAGCAACCAAGCATACTGCATGCATGATATCCAGTCTAGTAGCAGTAAGATATAATAGTCCACCAATCATAGATCTATGCATGCTTTGATCAACTTTAGGAGAATCATCATCTTTACTCAATTTGCATCCAGTCATCATAGGGGTACATACCGGTTTGGAGTCATCCATTCCAAACTTCTTCAAAAACTCTTTGACATACTTTGATTATGAAATGAATATGCCCTTATCAATTTGATTCACTTGAATTCCAAGAAATAAATTCAACTCACCAATCATAGACATTTCAAACTCTTTTTACCTCTCCTCTGCAAACTTCTTGCACATACCTTCATTTCCTCCAAAGATAATATCATCAACATACACAACAACTATCAACATTTTGTTTCCTTCAAACTTAAAATAGAGATTATTGTCTATGAATCCTTTGTTGAACCTTTGTTGTGTCAAATACCTATCCAACCTTGCATACCATGCTCTAGGAGCCTATTTAAGTCCATACAATGCCTTTTTCAACTTACAAACCATGTTCAATTTATCTGATAATTGAAATCCCTCTAGTTGTTCCAGGTACACTTCTTTCAATTCTCCATTTAGGAAAGTAGACTTGACATCCATCTGATATACCTTGAAATCTTTGTGAGCAAAAAATGCCAAGAACATCTAAATAGCTTTCATTCTTGCCACCAGGAAAAATGTCTCCTCAAAGTATATTCCTTCAACTTGTGAATAACCTTTGCATACAATCCTTGCTTTATTTCTTACTACTTCACCATTTTTGTTTACCGGTTTAGGAACCAATTCCCATATCTGATTCTTCTCTATATGTTGCAACTCCTCTTTCATTATTCTAACCTAATTTTCATCTTTGCGTGCTTCACACACTATTTTAAGTTTTATCTTGGAAATTAAACACAAATTTAGTTCAGTTGCTACTGCTTTGCTTCTTGTCTTTACACCTTCACTTTTGTCTACAATTATCTATTCTTTAGGATGATTTTTTTGTACATATTTTGGAATCTTAGGAGCAAGTTCTGGAGCTTCTTCTTCTTCTTCAATAGGTTCTTCTTCCTTATTCTCTTCTTGTACTTGTCCGCATATAGGTTCATCTAGTTCAACTTCACTTATTTCAACTGGTTTGTGCATATCTTCATCAAATTTTACATTTGCACTCTCAACAATCTTCCTCGATCTTTTATTGAAGCATCTATAATCTTTGCTATTAGTTGAATATCCAAAAAAAATACCTTCATCACTTCTTGCATCAAACTTTCCTAGGTTCTCATCATCTCTTTTAATGTAACATTTTCTTCCAAACACCTTAAAGTTCTTAACAGTAGGAATTTTTCCAGTCCACAACTCATAAGAGGTCTTTGTGTTGTCACCTTTGATCTAAACTATGTTAAGAATATAAAAAGCAATGTGGATTTCCTCTCTTCAGTATACATCAAGTACATTTTCCTCTTTCATCATTGTTCTTGTAGCCTCTTGAACGGTCTAGTTCTTCCTCTCAACAACTCCATTCTACTGAGGAGTTCTAGGAGCAGAAAAATGTCTCTTTATGCCATACTCTTCACAAAATGTATTAAACTCACTGGAAGTATATTCTCCACCTCTATCATACCTTAAACATTTGATTCTCAAGTTCACTTCATTCTCTACCCTAGCCTTGAACACTTTAAATCTATCCAGAGCTTGAGCTTTCTCCTTAAGAAAAGTAACCCATGTCATTCTAGAATAATCATCAATTAGAAGCATGAAATACCTGTCACCATTAAGAATTCCTATTTTTGTGGGACCACAAAGGTCTGTAGGAACCAATTCTAGCATTTTGGTAGTCGATTGCTCTTTTCCTTTAAAGTTGCATCTTGTTTGTTTTCCCAATTGATAACTTTTGCAAATAGTATTGGTAGGCTTTGTGGTTTTAGGAAAATCCCAAACAACTTCTCTTGAACTAATCTTGATTAGATTGCCAAAGTTTACATGTCCCATCCTCAGTGCCATAGCCAACTTTCATTAACTTGAGATACAAAACATTGACCATTAACAACCTTAAGCTAATAAATGTTTCCATATGCTCTTCTTCCTGCAACAACCACAATTCCAGACCTTTTTCTAATCTCACAAATATTATCCTGAAATACAAGTTTGAATCCTTTGCTACACATTTTTCCAACACTCAAAAGATTATGCATTAAGCCCTTAACATAATAGACATCATTAGTAATGTGTTTTCCATCAAAACTAATTATTCATTTTCCAACAATCTTTACACCAAAATCATCTCCAAACATGACTAATCCACCATCATACTTTTCAAGTTTAGTAAACTTATTTTTTTCTTTGGTCATGTGATTTGAGCAGCCACTGTCAATCACCCAATAGTCTTCATCTTGTCTAGCATGAAAGGTAGTAACCAGAGTACCTTCCATCTCTTCCTTCTTGTTCTTCGAACCACTTTCCCTTGCACATCTTTCGTGGTTAGTAGACATTGATTTATTCTCTAAGGCTAGAAACAAGCATTCATCATTATCACCCTCAAAATAAGATTCATCATCAGAAATTCTAGCATCTTCTCTAGCATAATACAATTTCTTGAACTTCTTATCCTTTTTGTCTTTATTGTCTTTGCTCTTCTTGTGTACAGCTCTATTTGGACATCTTGAAGCATAGTGACCAATATGTCCACAACTAAAACATTTAAAAGGTAATATACCTTTGTACTTACCGGTACCTTTCTTCAACTTCCTAGTAAAATTTGCTTCCAACTCTTCTCAATTATCACCATCTGGATTATCTTTTGTCTTTGTAGCTTTGAAGGTTGTTTCTGTTTTCTCCTTTTCTTTTCCAAACTTCCTCATCTCAAATGTAGTCAAGGTGCCAAATAATTGTTCTTTAGTAAATTTCTTAGGATCATACACTTCTTTAATAGTTGAGACCCTATCACTGTAACTCTCCAGTAGGGTCATCAAAATCTTCTCCATTACATCTTCATCTGTCAGAGTACCACCTTGATTTTTTACTTCATTTACTACAATATCAACCCTCTGAAAATAGCTTGCAATATCTTCACCTTCTTCCATTTTCAAGTTCTCATGTCTACTCTTAGCTAGTAGATTCTTTGACAATTTGACTCTATCATTTCCTTCATAGATATCTTCCAACTTTTCCAAACTTCATAAGCAATGCCCAAAGAAATAACTTTTGTCCGCTCAATCTTAGATAAAGCACTATAGATTGCATACCTTGCTTTTTCATTTTCTTCATAGGAAGAAATCTCATTTGCAGAAGAAGGACCACTTGTCAATGCAACATATTTTGTCTTAGCAGCTTTCCAAGTCTTGTAACCAAGAGAGATCAAGTAATCTCTCATCTGCACTTTCCAGTCACTGTAGTCAAATCCATCAAACACAGGTATTGACAATTTGTGCGCCATCGGATCTACCTCAAGCAGTTAAGCTCTTCTCCAAGAAACCAAGGCTCTGATACCAATTGTTGAAATGAACAAGACAACTGAGAGGGGGGTGAATCAGTTGTCACAATTCCAATCACAAAACTCAAACAATTATTAATTCAACATCCACTTTAATCTATTATTAAGTATGAGCATGAAGTGCAAATAACAGAAAGCAATATCAACACAAGAAACACCAGATTTATGTGGAAAATTCAATAAGGGAAAAGCCACAATGAGGATTAACTCACAATATAGAGTAATTGCAAAACTGATTACAAAGAGGCTCACTGCCCAAGATATGACTCACTATCTAACAAGGAGGCTTATTGCCTACAGATAGGACTCACTGTCCAACAAGGATGCTCATTGCCTATCGATACAAAAAGATAACAGAAAAATCCACCACAACAAAATACACACATTTGCATCCTTAATCAGAGAATTGCAGACACCGTCAACTCACTGCTTTCCAGAGTCTAACACATTAAAGTATTGTTTCCTTAATTCACTTTCACACACTCTTGCTTCTCACACTTGTGGCATGTCTGATACATCAATCCATAACATCTTGACTTGTATTTATACCATCTTCAACCTTAGAAACTTTCTCCAAGGTCGGCTACACACACTTCATATTACAAATTCAAATTAGGTTGGCAACTCAACATTCCTGCGGTGGAAGAGAATAAGAGTGGACCAAACCAACACTTAACCAAGACCCAAAACAACATCTCAGATCAATCATACACTTCCTTAATTGATACTTATTCTTCACATGACGTATAAACACCAGGTCGGCCAAACCTAATGAAAAAACCAATGAACTTTGAAGTACACGTTTCCGCAACAAGAAGATAACATGTGGACCACATAACATGCTTCACCATACAATAGAACACATCTCAAATTCCTTTATATTCATTTGCAGCAAATGCAACAACCTTCATACATAGAACACTTTTCATCAATCCATCTGAACTGTATAGACACACACAACTCTGAAACTAGTCATCTGGAGCACCAAACCACGAACGCCTTTGACAGAACATAGATAACACCATTACAGGTCTTCTACCTAATCCGCAAGACCTGAAACAAACCAACGAAGGACTGCAAAGCAGATACATTTCTTCCAGTCCACAGACAAACCACTCTATCATACCACAACTTTCACTCTTCATCAAACCAGAAGCTACAATCCAAGATATATCACCTAATGATGCTCATAAATAACACTTAAGATCCACAAAAGTATAGCATCAACACAAAATAAATGTGGAGCACATACCAAAGCACATTCTAAATATACACACAACTCTAACTTCACTATATTTCTCAAAAGCACTTGGTAACCCATCATATCAGCACACCTGTAGCACCATAAAGATAGCTCCATGTACTCACAACATCTCAATAGTATCCCAACGATACATGCACAACCTACAATCACTTGATTCATTTCTCTGCAACAGCCTATAATGTGTTGACATTATAGGCTATTGTAGAGAAATGAATCAAGTGATAGACACATCTCATATTCCTTTATATTCATTTGCAGCAAATGCAACAACCTTCATACATAGAACACTTTTCATCAATCCATCTGAATTGTATAGACACACACAACTCTAAAACTAGTCATCTGGAGCACCAAACCATGAACGCCTTTGACAGAACATAGATAACACCATTACAGGTCTTCTACCTAATCTGCAAGACCTGAAACAAACCAACGAAGGACTACAAAGCAGATACATTTCTTCCAGTCCACAGACAAACAACTCTGTCAAACCACAACTTTCACTCTTCATCAAACCAGAAGCTACAATCCAAGATATATCACCTAATGATGTTCATAAATAACACTTAAGATCCACACAAGCATAGGATCAACACAAAATAAATGTGGAGCACATACCAAAGCACATTCTAAATATACACATAACTCTAACTTCACTATTTCTCAAAAGCACTTGGTAACCCATCATATCAGCACGCATGTAGCACCATAAAGATAGCTCCATGTAATCACAACATCTCAACAGTATCTCAACGATACATGCACAACCTACAATCACTTGATTCATTTCTCTGCAACAGCCTATAATGTGTTGACATTATAGGCTGTTGTAGAGAAATTAATCAAGTGATAGACACATCTCATATTCCTTTATATTCATTTGCAGCAAATGCAACAACCTTCATACATAGAACACTTTTCATCAATCCATCTGAACTGTATAGACACACACAACTCTGAAACTAGTCATCCAGAGCACCAAACCATGAACGCCTTTGATAGAACATAAATAACACCATTACAGGTCTTCTACCTAATCCGCAAGACCTGAAACAAACCAGCGAAGGACTGCAAAGCAGATACATTTCTTCCAGTCCACAGACAAAGAACTCTGTCAGACCACAACTTTCACTCTTCATCAAACCAGAAGCTACAATCCAAGATATATCACCCAATGATGCTCATAAATAACACTTAAGATCCATACAAGCATAGGATCAACACAAAATAAATGTGGAGCACATACTGAAGCACATTCTAAATATACACACAACTCTGACTTCACTATTTCTCAAAAGCACTTGGCAACCCATCATATCAGCACACCTGTAGCACCATAAAGATAGCTCCATGTACTCACAACATCTCAACAGTATCTCAACGATACATGCACAACCTATAATCACTTGATTCATTTCTCTGCAACAGCCTATAATGTGTTGACATCAATGAAAATATTAATGACAACACCACCATACTCACTCATACTTGCAACACTTCTTGAGTTTCTCCCAATTTTCCTTAGATCTGAAACTTTCACATTCAAAAAGAGAAGGGTTGTGCACTATAGGGGCTTGCCTTATTCAAAACCCATGTTGGTGTTTCCACTTCCACAATGGTAATGTCAATGAAAAAGAACATATCCTTTTGAGGGATAAAGGCAAAATGATAAATGAATGATGAATCAACAATGGACTACAACTCACCACTCAAAAATGGCTTCCTTAAAAGACTAAAGTTGTCCACATTTCCTCAAGGCTTGATTATTGTTTGTTTGATTTGATTGAAGACCTACAAAGGTTAGATCTCACAAACAATATGATAACATTAACATTAACAAACTCACATGCAACTTGACATGATGCTTTGATGTTGAATTGTTGCAATAAATCTACTCTTGATTGGTCTTCACTTGCTTGATAATGCTTTTGATCTCCAAAATTGTCTCTTAATTCTAGTTAGTTTTCAAATGATGCAATGACTAGGTATTTATATGCAATTATTCTAATTTCACAAAAACTAAATTCCAATAGCCGACATTTGACATTTGAAATTCAAATAATAAAATGCCACCTCTGACATTTTGAATTTTGGAGGAAAAATAAGGGACCAAGTTACCTAGGGCAACTTAGTCCTGGCCCTATTTTGTGGGATGTAAGGTGTCAAGGACAAAATATTAAATGTATGCATTGGTTTTCTACATGGGTTTTATTAATAATTGTCCAAACGGGCTATGGAATGCATAATTTAGAAAAAAAAAAGTGTACAATTAGGTTCAATCACTTAGGGGGAGCAAAACATAGTGTGAAATTGTCATGGGTGACAATTTGCAACACTACAAGTGGTCAACACCACCCAACCATGTGGGACCATGAAGCCCACCTATCTATACTAAGAGTCAAGCACATGGCAAGTTGGCCTCATACACAACATGCAACAAGGCTTCTCAACACACAATTGGAAACAACAATTCAATTAACACAAGGAGGAACAAGAGTATGCAAAGTAGAAAAGTAACATCCTACTCAAAATTCCATCACATGAGAAAGGAACATGAGATGTCAACTTGCCTCTAAGTAAGTACTCATCTCAAAAAATACTTTTCTAATAAGCATCACACATCAATTCCTCATGAATTATTAATAATGATATTGTAGACACATTAAAATGACCTAGGCTTGCAAGTTCTGTTTTCTCCATACTTCTTCCTAGCATAATTAAAATATTTAATTATGTCCTATGGTCCAATTTCATCTATTAATTAAATAATGCATAATTATTTAATTAATTCGTGTTTTTTATTCCTCTTGATTATTTAAATATTTATTTATTTGAATACGTCGCTAATTGTTTAATGTCTCCCTAAGATTAAATAAATTCTTAAATTTATTTAATTATCTTTTGTCCATTATTTCCTCTTGATAAAAAAATTCTTAAATGTCTTCTCATAATTAAATAAGTTCTTTGATTTATTTAATTATTGTCTACCTTGGTAAATAATTAAATAAATTATTTTATTTATTTAATTATTTACTGTCACATGGCCCCACCTTTTTGAATTAAATTGATTTTTAATTCAAAATAACAACTTTCCTCCATAAATCAAGTAATTTCTAATATTATTTGATTTTCCAGCTCTTTCTTTTTCTGTGCCATTTTTATCTTCTTGTCACATGCAATCTTTTCCCTTGATTCTTGACTATTCCTTTCAAATTTACCCTAATTTTTCCCTAACCCTAATTGTGGGTTGTCACATTCAATCTTGACCATTGATTCTAGGGTATTTATCAATCTTCAATCTTAGTCATTCACCCAAAATTGACTTTTCTATAAAATGGCAATTTTGGTCTCATTTGGACATTTTCATCTCATCTCATACCATCTTCATCTCTTGGCATCTTGACATCTTCACATCTTAGGCTCTTTTATGCATACTTTAGGCTTGCTTCACAGTTGCTTAGTTGCATTGTGAGGCATTTTGAGTAGAATCCTTCAACATTTGGTTAGGACATTGGCTTTATCATAGGTTGCTCATCACAAATTTGAGGGCAATTATCTACTTGCAACAAATAGAGAAGGTGCAATGGAGGTTAATCGTGGAGGTTGAAGACATGGTGATCTATTTCCTTGTTTTCATGTTTTTACTCCTTTGTGCTTCATTGTTTGCTTTGGGTTATCTTATTTCAAGCTCTAATATGCTAACCTAGGTCTTTCCCTAAGCTACAGATATTCCATCTTATTTCTTATTTAGCCATCATAAATCGTCCACACTACATGTTATCGAGTGTTATTTTTAATTAATTTTAAATCAAATTTAATTCATTTCACATTACACAATGAATAAAATAGGTCAATACCTACATGTGTGAAAGTATATTCTAATGTCTTTTTTCTTTTATCTTCTTCAAATATAACACATTGATCCCTTAAGAATCATTACCTATGTTTGTTTCAACTTCTTCAAACATTGCACATCAATTCCTCGAGGGTCATTACTACTGTTTGTCACCCCAAGCCTCCAACTTCACGCTCATTCATATGATAATCCCTGAGACCAATTTATATGAGATAGCTCTTAGAATGGGTAAGGTTCAAGTTCCATGTGAACACACATCCCAATGAACAAACACATCATTCCTATGACAAAACTCTATAACTACAAAATAATAGTAAATTCTAAATTCTAAATTCCTAAATTAAAATCTAAGATTTTCCAAAAATTCTAAAATATCCAAGTGCCTTCATTAAATAACCTCCAATTTAGAAATTAAAAAAAAAAATACACAAAATCTAAAAACTCTAAATATACCCATTTGACCCAAATTTGGATCACCCATATGCATCAACAAAATAATTGGTAGCATGGCCATATGATTATCAAACAACAATCATAAATTCTTCCTAAAAGCATTTATGAAAACATACAGATATTTCCTATTCTATAACAAAATCATAAGTAATGCCTTTATTTTTGCAATGCAATATGATGCTTAAAGGGTTGTAGATCTTTTCCACTATAAGAAAAAGCAAGTAATCCAAAACTTTCAGGGAGCCTTCTTTAATTTCAATACAAGCAAGCAAGGGTTCCAAAGAATGCACACTCACTCCTTTACTCCTCACTCCTTTGCTCTTCAATTTTCTTTAATTTCAATACAAGCAAGCAAGGGTTCCAAAGAATGCACACTCACTCCTTTACTCCTCACTCCTTTGCTCTTCAATTTTCACAAGCTCATAGCATGCATAATGGAATGAAAGTAACCTTTTCCATATAAGCCAAAACCAAAATCAAATAACCCTTAATCCCTTTTTGCATTCAATGATGCACTTTGAGCTAATATTTATTTGACCCCTTTAAACTCATTATATCTAGTCCCTTTGCATTTTTTCATGACCCAAATATTCTAAGGCATATATAAAAGCACTTTATTTTTGTAATTATAATAACAAAATAACATTTACTAACATGGAACAATTCACCCATTTGAATTCAAATGCCCTTTTTCTATAATTTCACATGTAGGCTAAAATTTCACTAAGCCACTTAATCATCTTCACTTTATAGGCACCCAAATGCATAACTCGAATAGGGCTAACTACTTTCACACATACATCATGTCATTATTTGATGTGAGTACGCCTAGTAAACACCAATAAAAAAAACCATGAGAACACCTTTAATAAACCACCACTGATGTTTTATCTGTACCTACACACTTCAAGCAAACATTACATGCACTTGTCTCATACATAACAATAGTTGAAGCGAAATGTAAAACCATTTAATCATCATAACTAATCATATTTCAATAATTACATATCAGTTAAATCCTTTATCAAAGATATCGTATAGCATTATAAAATTAACTAAACCAACATATCATTTAAATGGAAACAATGAAATTGAAAGTACTATACAAGATAAATCAAATAACAACATTTATCCATATATACATATATTTATCCAAAATATAAATATCAAGAATCCAAATATCAATATGTTGGTATCCATAAGCAATAACCAACCAAAATAAAATAATATATAATATTGTATAATCCCTAATACACATGTACATGACAAAGAGGACAAAACAAATGTTTATGTCTTGCAAATAGAAAGAATGTGTAATGGAAGAGAGGTGCATGTCAAAATCTGAAATATGTGTATGCAATTCAACGAAGGAGAAGGGTCAAAAAGATGTAATGGTGTAATGATGATTAAGATATCCTAGTGGGAACGGTGGGAAGACAAAGAAATCACTATCTAAACAAATATAAGCACATGTGGATCCAACCTTTGGAAATTTGTAAATAGATAATAAAATTTGAATTATATCAAATTTGACAAACCCTAAAAGTGATGAGAAATCCTAAGGAAAACTAGGTCATGTAAGAGTGCAAGGTGACCAAAATGAAGAGGAATATAGACTTTTGCCAAGTTTAATCTAGGCTAATCCAATAAGATACAATCATACATGCATAAATTAATCTAAACTAATAAATGAATGATTTGAGGGGATTTGTAATCTAAAACAATTAATACTAAAGTACAAAAAGTAAATGTGATAAATAAAGGCACTTAACTCTAATAATTATGTTTATGCAATAAAGTCTAAAGGCCTTAGATTAAAAAGCATCTATGAAAATATATACTATACCTAAGGATTAAAGAATGATTTCTATGTTATAGTGGGTCAAGTTCATAGAATCAATGTTAGATCTACAATTGCAAAAATGATGCAACAATCTACACATTTGCTTCCAAATTTGCTTTATTTACCTCTATATCCTCTTCTCTAATGGTCAAGACAAAAAATATAATTAATACATTTTGAAAATTGTGGGTATGTTGCAAAGGGGACATATGCTCCTATCCCAACCCCCCAAAAAAGTACATAAATTATCAAAAACAACAAATCTCAAACATACAAATGTTTTATAATGAATGTGCACATATAGATTCATTTTAGCACACCAATGGAAGTGTTCCAAGTATGCTTCTTTACTACAAAGAGTCATATGTGTGAAGATTGGATACCAATAACAAATATATTTAAATGCAAAGACTTAACAAAAAGTCACACAAAACAAATGTTTGGTTCACAATAGGCAAGAAAGCAAGATAAACCATTGAGTGAGCCAAAACATTGACGAAAAAAATAGTTGAACCTACAAGCAATAGGTAAACCAATTAAAATTTTATTTTAATTTTGAAATTTCAAAAGTAAATTTATAACTCCACACCAAAAAAAAAAAATCCAAAAACATAAAAATACTTGTCAAATATTCTTAAATAAATGTATGAATAACTAATAAGTGAATATATTGAAATATGTGTATATTAATAAAACATGAATAAATATATACAAACGTATAAATATAAAATTTTAAAAAAATCATATAAAATTATACAATACTATTTATTAATATATAAATATATTAAAAATAAACACAAAACTAGGTAGAAAATGCCATGGATATTCCCCAATAAATATGCTATTTAGGCACGTATTAAGATCCTATAGATTCTCTTTTTGAGATTGCTCAACTAACCTTCTGATATTATAATGTTAACTAGTCTTGTCATGTTAGGCGTGGCATGCTATGAATTCATTAGCAATAATTCCTTTTGCCAAAGAATGGTACGTTCTGATAATGCACAACCTCCAAGATCAACCCAGTAATTATTAGAAAATTGTTAGCTCATGCTTTCAGTTTTCATAACCGCCATGATTGGAAGATAAAAAAAATTTGGGATTTTTCTGATAATAATGATTCTTATGGTGGAGTAAATATCCTATATATGTTGCTGCTTAGCTGTTGGAATCTGGTTTTTGTTATGCTGCTTCACTGCTCTTGTGATCTGATCTGTTATCAGT
This sequence comes from Sequoia sempervirens, assembly GCA_007258455.2. NCBI lineage: Eukaryota > Viridiplantae > Streptophyta > Pinopsida > Cupressales > Cupressaceae > Sequoia > Sequoia sempervirens. The sequence continues at coordinate 38,953,302 of VDFB02047144.1, forward strand.
ATTGATATTATTCTTTTTCTGAAGATGGATCATTGATAGCGATTCACAATATCAAATAAAAAATATACACAGTGAATATAAAACAATCATAATATTAATGTTATTTATAAATTTATTTCAAAAGAGAAAATGTTTTAAAAAGCACTGAAACTAATACAAAAATGAAATGGGTTTCATTTAAATCCCTCCAAAAGTCTTCTTCAAAAATATTTTGGTCTTTGATGAGAAATAAATTACTATTTTCAAGACATTTTGATTATAATTATAAGAAATTCTGGTTCTCCAAGAGAATAGAATAAAATAAAATATAAACATTTAAAACGTTCAGGAGGTCAAAAATAGTCCATAGCACAGTAGAACCCATCTTTCAACTTCAGACTTCCTGACCGACTGGTAAGGAGGACAAACACAAATTAAATGACAAACAAAATTTCACGTTTTTGCAGGAACATCCATTATTAGTTAGTAGAATGCTCTTTAAAAACAAAAGAAAAAATGGAAAAAGTACATGTTATTAAACAATAACATATGCCGATCTTAGGTCTACTACACATCCGAAAAATGTTGCCAATTACAAGACGAAATAATCATGTTATTTTCCCTGTTCTGGCCTAAAACCATAAACTAACGATGGAAATCTACTGTGGTTTCCAACTATTGAATGTAATACTTTCCAAGTTTCACAGAGCGTGTGCTAACTAAACAGAAACCTACCCAACTAGTGTTTTTACCAAGTTTCCCAGCGCTACATTCATTTTTCCACACAGTAAAAGAAAGGCTTTCATCGTGTTTATTACGATGTTTGAAAAAGACAAACAGCCTTGGAACAAGCGACGAAGCCTTTCCTTAGACAATAACTGAACTACCTTTTTCGTCGATATACAAAACGTCCTTCCGGGCTAGCAAATATTGTTTGTTAGTTGTAAACATGAGGGAAATCAGATAAGCTTTGTGAGGCTCGTAGACCGTAAAAGTTAGTTGCTTGCTACTATACAACTCTTCAATCACCGCTGCTGCTGCTGCTGCTGCTACATTGCCATCTGACTGCTTGCAGTATGTAGAAGAACTGCCTTTATCTCCTCCGGCGCCACTTCCCCTCCTCTACATTGCTGTAGGAAAGAAAGATGACAGAAATCAGGATTAGACGCAGAAAATTGAAGAAGGGGCATAGAAAATTTTGCTTTGTGAGCAAGCAAACAATGTAATTACCTCGGCTCGAAAAACATCAAGGGCGAAGCCATTAAAGCAGCTGATGACTGCTTGCTGGACATCAAGCCCCAGCTCATCCAGTGCTCTCATGGTAGACAAGAGCAATCCCGGCCGTCTTGCACAAAACATGTGGATATTCAATGCCTTTCCGTCTCTTGTCTTCACCTCCACCTACAGTGAAACAAAGGAAATCCCCAAAACTCAATGTCCTGAGTTGTATTGAACTACTAAAATTGACTGGTCCTAATCAAACTAGCTAAGATCGCTTTTAAGGGATTTTTTGCCCTTTTCTTGAACTAGTCTCTACGGCCAATCAAGGTAGGGGAGCAGGTTATAACTGGCTTGCAACATTTATCATTGACAGCTGCTTCCCTCAGGTGCAAACACATCTTCGACAGAATTGAGCCTACCCAATACCTTGAAGGTTGTTTCTTTCTAACCCATTTCTTCGCCAGTACATTCAAGATTTGATTCTATGTCCATAGCTCTGAAGGCTAATTCTATATCTGTCCTTAAGACTTACAAAGGAATGAGAATTTTTAAAAGCCTACAAACTGGATTCAATCTTCAGAAAAAAAGAAAGAAAGGAAGCATATTAATATACACAAATTTCCAAATAGGTCAAGGCGACTGTAAAATTACAAATAGCTTGGAATAGAGGAAAGGTACATCTCCAAAAAGGATTTAGAAGAATAGAGAAAAAATAGCTAATTAATAAATGAAAACTTGGTGAGTATCGTCAACTATGCACGCTGCCAGACAATCAGACATAAAAGAAGTCATATGAGTTTGGCATTTGCTTGTGTCTCGAAAGGAAATGTTTGCGCCGCCTTTAGCAAATACTGAGAAAAACTTGATAGACTCAGATTCATGTAAAATGTTCAAAATTTCACTGTCAAAAAGAAGAATTTTGTCTTCTTTCTTTAAGCCTGCATTAGAATACAGTTTAGGGCAACAACCTGGTCTAGATAGTTTTCTGTTGTTGTTTTCTTCCTTTGATTTGCATTACATTATATTAGAAGACGGCTTTGGGTTTGAGGTCTCATCCGAGAGTTGTTTCATTTTTTATTTTGATGTTCCGATTTATACTAAATTCTTGAATTGTACATGTCTAGAATAGAATTTAAAAAAAAAATGCAATGCTGTGTGAGGGAGAATACCCTACCCTTGCAGGCTGTGTGTCTGCATCTGAGTGAGCAGGCAACGGCATTGGGCATTCTTCTTTGACACGGCAAGGGATAAGGGGAGGCGTGGAAGGCGTAACAGGCTGGAAGGGCGAGTTAGAAGGCAAGAGAGCCCCCCTCTCTGCACTTCCAGTCCCTTCTAACTCTGTGTGAAGATCATTGATCCGCTGCAACAGCTCCTTTAAATACTCAATCGCATCGCCCAGAATCGACGCCCTGTCCATCTACAGTAACAAAAAAGAACCGCCGTGGTCCACATCAACAGTTCTGAATCAAGATTATAAGCCTACGAAATAGTTGCAAGTTGTAACTCTAATTATTGTCTGTGGGGCAGAGCAATCCCAACGAACCATTTATGTTTTTTTTTTTTACCTTTGATATCTTGGGAACTACGGAACGAAGCATGTAAAGGCGGTCGTTGAGTTTCTTTCTACGCCTTCTTTCTGCCATGAGATTCTTGGCAGGAAGACCCTTTTTCTTGCCTTTATCTAGGCCTGGGCCAGGCCCGTCCTGCGCTCTGCCCGTGCCTTGATCCGGCTTGGCGTCGTCCGTCTCGTAAAGCAGCCCTGACCCACCACCACTCTCATCCATATTATCATCTGCTCCTCCCCCAATGTGCTGGAGCTGGTGGGGCTCTTCATCCCCTAGAGCTGTCCCTCCGCCAGGTGACCTACGCTTGCCGCGGGCAGTACTGGGACTCTCTTCGTCTGCAGGTGCAGGCAATGAGGTTGACTTAGGTAAGGGTAGCAGAGGAGCCGCAAGGGAAGACGAGTGCCGCAGCGCCGCTCGCTTCTGAAACAGCGTAGGCGTCGGAAGAGGAGGCCCGACTTCCAGCGGGATTGGAGCCTTATACCTGTTGGACCTGGGGATGTTAAGGCCATTGAGACCACTGTCTACTTCAGGAAGGCCGCCGTAGTCGCTGCCTCCAAATTGCAGCCGCGGACTCAAAATCTGGGCTTGCGGACTCGGAAGACAAAACATGGCCGGCGGCTGTATGGTGCAGGGAGCTCCCCCCATGTGACCCTGATTGAAAAACACAGCGTTCGCATTCGCATTCCCATTCACATTCGTATTCACCATAGCACCCCCTTCCAGCCCAACTGCACCTCCAAAGCTCATACCAGAACTAAGGCTAGGAAGGCTTCCCAGAAATCCCACATTGCCGTCAAAATGGCTTCCCCCACAAGCACCCGTCTCCAGCATTCCAGCCAAGCCGTTGCTCACATGATGTTGTTGCGTTGCCGGTTGTTTCCTTCTGGGTACATAGGACATGAACGATTGCAGGCGCGATGGATCCAGGCTAAAAACGGTGGAAGCGCTCGTTTCCGGTTGCGGCTGCACAGCAGCAGCGGCAACTAATGATGGATACGCGAGGTCGTCCATGAGAGAGCTCTCCTGACCACCGGCTGCTGCCGGTGCCGGCGCCATGTACCATTCGTCGTCCAGCATGGCCTTGTAAGACTCCATCTGCTACAGCACCAAAAAACTTCATAAACCATTTTTTTCCAAAACATTCACAAATAAACAAAAATGCCAACAACTTCTCTTTTACCCTCTGCGATTGCTCGTACTCGTTGTTAGCCATGGACGACACCAGCTCTCCTGCGATTTCTCCTACTCGTTTTTAACTCACCCAACCAGCAAACCAGGCATCCGCGGTTCGAGTCCCGTCGTTGCATTTCCGACGAAGTTGGCCATAGACGCCTACTACCGAGCCAGGTTTGTCAGTACGCTACTCCTATACTCGAAACGTGCACCAGGCACATGTGTATCCGCAAAACTGGACCAATTTTTTTGTTTGCCTCCTTGGGATTCGTAAACATAGCCCGTATGAGGACTCAGTAACGCTGTACGCTCAGTTTTTATAATTGTTTTTAGCCTTGTTTGAACGGGACGTGGAGTTGAACGAATTTCAACGAGCCTCCCAGATATATCGATATAAAAAGACGAAACGAGGAGCTCCACTTTGACTGCGACAAAAACAAAATCATGAATTTGCTCTTTCTCCGAGCACGCCACTGCACTGCTTCCCCAGGAACACCATTTCTTACTAACGCCGCCTCCTCCTTACCTTCCTTATCTTTCCCCCCATCAACTCTGGTTACACTCCCAACTCGGGTCAACGCTCTCCACCCCTATTCTAACCGCACATATTACGTCACAAATAATTACAAAGGCCGTTACGAGAAAGGAGAGAAGAAAAATAGGAAACCCATCAATATCTTAATTCAACTGTTTTAAGCATTTCTCCATATTTTATTGAGAAAGCACCTTGTACCAAACGTTTGTGTATATATGCTGGCAATCTGTTGGGGTTAAGCCCAGCTTGCCATACTCAACGCGCTTCACAAGTTACAACCCGTAATTATTGGCTTCTCTCGTCCCCCTTAATCAAACCCTGTTGAAAATGTGTCTACACCATGGGAATTCTAAGGACTCCTACAAAGAACGTGTCTGCTGGATAGGATTTTGGGGAGCTAATGACAATTGTGAGCTGTTTTTAAGCTTATAATATCCAAATTCCAGCCATTCTGGTACCCATCCTTACTTTCTTATTTCTATCTGAACCTCGCGTGCCCACTAACTTCCAATTAACGACAGTCTGGGCGTATAAAACCAAAGGAAATAATCATCTCAAAATGCAAGTAAAATAGTGAAAACAAAATTAGGGAACAATTTTTATTTAGGTTAGGAGTTGGACTCTGGTAATAATTTTATTCATCAGCATTTTAGTTTATTAGGTTTTAGATTAGTTATTACAAATCTGTTTTATTTGGATAAGGTCAAGTCCAATCCAATCAGAATGTAGGATATCTTAGAGACACAAGACTTGTCGTTGATCTTTAACTCACAAATAATCAACAAGAGAAAGGACTTAGAAATTGAATATGTTCTAATAGTTGTGATAGCATTTGTCGTTTTAATGTCAGTGTTTTTAATAATATAGTACCAATAGTTGTACTTTAAAATTGTTAGTGTTAATTATGAGTATTCATAATTGACTAAAGTGTGTTCCTTATATCACAAAAAGCAACAAATCATGTGATGACACATTAGTGCACCAATAAAACATGACTTACCTAATGTACAATTATCATTTTAATTTTTTGGGGACATTTTTGGACACCTCAACATAAAACATGTTGATGTGGCATCAAATACAACCTAAGATTTTGAGGCGTGCGAAGTTAGGATACTCAACCAGTAGATCATTTCCCCAAACCATTAGTTGTCTACTAACTAAACCCAAAAAAAAGAAAAAAAAAAACTAAAAGATTTAGTGGGTAAACTTGAATTGACTTGGTGAGAAAACAAAGTTAGTCGGTGAGAAAGCTATGGTTAGAATCAGATTTACTATGATTTAATTCCAACTTACTAGAATTGGCATTTAGTACAATCCCATTCCCCAATCCCTCTAACCAAATAGAATCCATACGTGGCAAAGTCAAGTCCAATGAGTAAAGGAATAGGACTAGGGGAGATGCAACTTTTCTAAGTAGTTTTAATAATCGACATTCTAAAAGCTTAAAAAGAAAAGAATGTACGCCCATCTACCTAATAATCCAGCAGTCATGATAGAATAAAAGCATTAAGGTACCTACGGTACAAGGAAAAGCCATATAGAACGTGGAACTCACACTACATTGCAGAACAGTGTAATATAAAAAGCAGGTTCAAATATGTCTGATACAGCAAAATAAAAAACTGGGTTCGAGAAGGACTGTTTGATGTCTAAAAACGATTAAAGTGTTCTTTTTAAATATTTAAATAAGGTAGTTTTTTGTTTTTTAAACCTAAAAGGAATTTTAGGTAGGTATTTCAGATTAGCATACACGAGAAGCAAGTTGTCCAAGTAAATGAGGGTGTCGGAGCGTATCTATAATATAATAATAAAGTTTAATAGCTATTATGGTTGGTCGGTGGTAGTTAAAACCTGTCTAATCACGCTTAATAGCTGTAACGATTCCAATGAAATGAAAGTTGCAAACCGCTTTTAACTCTTCCCCATTGCCGTGGTTTTAAGAAACCTAGGGGCGTTTGAAATATGTGCATTCATACTAATAATAAAGAAGTATAATTTTAATAAATTTAAAAGAATATAAAGATAAATAAGGGTACAAGAGAATAAAAAAAAAAATTGTGTTGATTGATGTTTTATAGATTTTGTTATGTTTATAAGTTATTGAGAAGTCTTTTTTATTAATTTTGAAAAAAAAAAAGTGAATGAAAGAAGTATTTTTTTCAATGTAGAGTATTGTGAGAGTAAATTATTTGCCTACACATTAATGAAAATCAAACATCTTATAAAATGAAAGAGTCAAGTATCTAGATCCTTGTGTTAGGTCTCAAAATCACCACTTCACTTCTTAGAACGGATTTTACTCACAAGACCAAGGTTGTCATCATGTGGATAAAATAGTTCATCAACAAAACCATGGAGGATCTTAAAGCTAACTCACCAAGAGTGCGTGATATCTTTTACACTTCAAACTTAGCTTAAACTTGGGAAGGTATTCCTAGGGGTATACCTGAAAAGGTATTGAAATCACTTTAGGATTCAAACCCAACCTATCTGGCTAGCCCCAAAGATTGTCACTGGACTAAACAAACTAGTTATCTCTAACCCCATATAGTTGATGTAATACCTTAGTAACATACGCAAGGTGGGGTAAGTTTCAAGATTCACAAATAATGGTTTTTTATGCTCCTTGCAAACAATGATATTATGAACTCACTAAAAAGAATTGAAAATAAATGGTCTTATGAATTTGTTTTGATAGGGATAACTCAAACACATATAAGTTATTGGTGCCTACCCCTGGACAATAAAGTCATAATCAACAAGGAGAGAATGCAAGGGGGAGACAAACTAAAGTGATCTACTTATCTAAAACATCAATGAATATCATTCATGGAGTTATCTACTTAGTTATACATCACTGAACTACCCAAACTCACATTCAATCACATAAAAGAGTTATTGCAACTCATACAACAAACTTAGAATTCAAGTCTCAAAGAGAACTTTGCAAGTCAACCCAAGGGGTTTCCATCTGACTTGTTAATAGATAGACTTCTTGATTTGGAGAGCTCCTTCTCTAATTTTAAGAATGATTATGAAGACCGCCTTCAGGGCATGGAGAGCAAGGTCAAGAAATTGGATAGCAGCCACTAAAAATAAGTCATTGTTCTATCAAGAATAGTGTGGACTCCCTAAAAGTCCTAATGGAGAAGCTCAAGGATCTGAGGGAGGATCAAATGCATGCTAATCATCAGGTGAAGGAACTTCTTGCTAAGGAAAAGGGTAAAAAGGTTTTGATTGATGAAAGCAAGGGCCCAAGTGCTAGGACCCAGGGCGACATGAAGGCATTTGAGGAGGAGAACGAGTTGATGTCATTGTTTAACATGCACTATAACCAGGAGTTGGAGTGGCAAACACCTTAAAAATTTTGAAATATGCTTTCTCTGTTGCAGTTTTGCTTTAAGTTTCTAAACTTTTGTTTTGTTGTTGGTTGACTGCTACATTTTTAGTGTCTTTTTTAATCTCAATAGCATTTTGATGTAAAGGGTTTTGAGTCCCTTCAAAACCTGCTTTTCCTCTTTAATCAAAACAAACTTAGAATTTTGTCAAATTGTTCTAATACTAATTATATTCGTACCAACGGATGTGCTAAGGAAAACAAGTCAAATTTGATATGTTCTCTAAGTTTACATACATAGCAACACAGACATAAAACAATAACTGATATTACAACATTCCTACAACAGCCTATCATAGCTAATGCTCCTACAACTATTTTATGTAACTGGTATTCAACAAGTTTTTGCTTATTTTATTATTCCTCTACTCTCATGTACCTTTTATCCATGATAAAAATGAAGGTCAAAATGCTAATAAAACCAAGTGACAAAGGAAACCCTAAAAATAAATACTATAGTACCATCCAATTGACATTTGATGTCCCCTAAAATGAATGCATCAAATCGATCAAGGGCATATGTAATAACTTTTGGTAGATGGGAAACATGGCACCATGAATACTAATAGGTGGAGAAATTAGAAAATGAGTCGTGTTGGCTTTTGCACCACCTAACCATCAATTATAAAAATATGAGCCCCAAGAAAACAAGTTCAAGTACAACAGCTTTTCTTGCAAGATCCAAATGACTTCCAAACACCCACAACAACCCTTTGGCAAGAAAACAACCTCCATCATGATCAGATGGAAATTTCATATGTAAGTGCACCTCGCCATTTGGATAGATGGAAAGTTCACATTAGATCACCTGCAAACCAATCTCTTCCCCTAGTGGTCTTCATCAACTTCGTGCAGGTCAAAAGGCTCCATCGAATTGTTATGGACAATTAGCCTCCATCGAATTGCAAGGGGTGATGTTAGAAAAGAGGGATGAGATGAATTGGGAAGCTTAAAAACTGTTGATGTTATCATGATGTAAGCAGGATGGGATGATGTCATCATGACATCATTCGATTATAGATGTGGGAAAGTGAGACGGATCAGGATTGTAAAAAAAGTCATTTGAATTGGATGAAATAATTTAAAAAACTGAATTTTAAATGGAAGAGGACAATCTATAAAAGGAGTGATGTCGATAAAATGAAGTGAACCAGACAAGTGTACTTGAAAGGAGAAGTTCACTTAGAAAACTCTACAAAGAGGAAGATAATGTCAATAGGTGGGTGTGAGAAGATGAGCTTCATCGGCCTACAAAACTTCTACTTAGCCAATTTGGGAATGTACTTGCAGCAAGAAAATGTTGGGCAAGTGAATAATGCATAAGAAAGGTTGGCATGCGGAACTAATTGGTTCACATGGAAATGCCTACAAAGTTCAGATGGGCAGACCTTTTCCACAAAGGCAAAAAAATCCAAATGAATTGGATGGAAGTAGGCTAGAAGATAATTTCAGGTAGGTATTGAGATTCCGCAAAGGTAACACTTAACTAATTGTTTCATATTCTTTACCTTTGCAAGGAATTACATTGGAGCTACACAATATGGGAGGATGGATCAAATTACACAATTGTGGGGAAAACCATGTGAATGGGATATTGTGGGTAAGATGGAGTGAATCAGATGGAGGGAAAAAACCCACATGAGCATAACTTCTTAACCATAAGGAATTTTGCAAAACTTCATAAGGCAATTGGACTTAATTTTTCATGCTCTACCCAACTATGCAAATATTTTTTGATAAAATACCACCTATTATTGATTTCTCAAATCAATTATAATCTTGGGCAGAATGGCTAAGAAAGAAAAAGGAAAGGGACTCAAGCAAAAAGACAACTATAGATTTGAGTCCCAAGAACTTGTAGGCCATGAAGGTCTAGAGAGTGTTATTCAAGTCTTAAAGAGGCAAAATAATCACCCATAAATCCCATCATAGGGAGAGTGTCTAAAAACAAAAGGATCTTCAATTTCAAGCCCCATTGAACAATTCAAACAAATATAATGTGCCTAAGGAATATGGTGATCAATTTGAAGGTTTGGCCTTAATTATTCTAAGCACAACTTGCGCACTCATCTTCACTCATAATGTACCACTCAAATATCAAATCAATGCATAAACCCACTATTATGTGAAGTGCATATTTGCACAACCCTCTATGTGACCTTGTACATGGGAACCCATATCTTTACTCAACTACATTCAATTTGATACCATACATGTCTAACATGTGGTCAAATCTACAACACATGATCATGACTAGCTTCTCAATTCCTTGTGATTTTGACTTATGGCATGCTTTTTTCCACATGAGAAGCACATTATATGTGTAGTACATCTGCAAACCTTTTGTTGGATGCTTTACTAATTACCACTTACATAAATGTATGTTTTGTACCAAATATAGATAGGTAAGTGGATACTAGTAGCATAGTTGTCCATACACCATTACATAGATATTTCATGCAATGCAAATCCTTCCATATTTTCTAAATATGCATAATTCTCACTTAAGATTATTTTATAATTTTTGTAGGTTATCTACTAATCACTAATCCACCTAGGATTAGATTATTGATATTAGAGCTTGTGAATCTTTCCATGCCTATTCAAACACTCTTTCAACACCATAAGGAGGTTCACATTATTAGTTCAAACTTTGAATATTCACATAAACACCAAGAGCAAGGAACAATGGTGGATGAGCATGTACCAAGGGTTACATTGAAGGTCTACCACCTTATTAACACAACCTTGGATACATAATACTAGGACCTTTTTAGATAATTCCATGAACTTATGACTCAACTTAGACCAATACGAGTGATGAGGTTAGATAATAGCTAGTTTTCTTTCATTAAGTTCATGTCTTTTACCATTTCAACCTACCAAGTTCACATACAATATATGTGCTTTCACATGCATAAACAATGTAACTTCAAACCTCCTATATGCATAAATAATTTTGACATCCTACTCAACAAATATGCATTGAGAGGCATAAACAATGTAACTAAAAACCCTATCTATTATGCACTAACAACACAGTGGATATAACAATTACATCATATAGAATAGATATGCATTAAGAGTTAAACAATATAAGTGAAAACCCCATAGCTATGCATTCCCAACCATAAACAATATAATGACAAATTGCATTCGCGTAAATAGTAAATAGTTAAGACTGGTATAATACCTAAAACTTTATGCAATTTGGATGTGCTAGTCTTTTGTTGTTGTTTCATCTTCTTTTGCCACTACCCCTAGGAAAAATATAGTAGAGGATATAAAACCAAGAGGAGAAAACAATATGAAATTGAAAAGGATTGAATGGATGTAATGCATATTTGAATTGATAAATATGTTTATATGTTTAATGCTTTTTGGTACAAAGTCTCTAATTTTTGTCCTCTTCTTTTGAAATTTGAAATATGTTTGGGTGTCTTAAATTTCAAAGTTTGTATGAAATTGCCATAAATTGCAAAGTGGATTAGTTTGGTTGAATGATTTAATGGTGTAGATTGTTTCATTTTTCTTCGCATAATATAATGGGATCTTTGGTGGCCTTACAATTTTTCATCGGTGGATGCAAGTGGGCATGGTGGAGGAAGTGACCAATAGGTGGGCGGTTGAGTTCGAGAGATGGGACACATGGCCATCTTTTATGTACAGTAGTATTAAGTTACTGGGAAACAAGGATATTGAATGGATCTGATTTGATTTGGTGATGGGACATATGGGTTTTATCAATGTTGACATGGTAGTTACTAGGAAAATAGATGGTTAAAAGAGCAGTCAATGGTATGTGCCCGAGACTCTATGTTTTATATCTTTTAAATTGTGGGTGTTAATTTTTATGCTACCACTCATAGTAGAGCAACTTGGATTGCTTCTGGGTTGTGTCAGATGGTTCATGAATACTCTCTGACATGTATAATTGTGATGATGTATCTCTTATTGGGATAAAAATAAACCATTTATAAAAAAAATATATATCTATAATGTTTACCTTTTGGGTATTTTTTTTTTTACAAATGGTTAATCGGTTGTTCCATTGTGGGGCCTAATGAGGACTACCTATGTCCCCACTATTGGACCTCACTCCACTATCAAGCCCTCTCCCCTATTCTTTGTAGTTCCTCTTAACTTGTTTAATAATGAGAATTAAAATATTCATGGAAATCTTGTTATATCATGGGGAAACGACTATCCATCCCCGTGGATGCACCAAAGGCATGAATGATCATACATCATAATTGCATAAACTGTTGTTTTTTGTGAATAAAATAATTTTTCCAAAAATATGATATGGCTAGCGGACTGCAGTTTATGTAGTTATGATGTATGACCATCCATACCCCGGTGCATCCATGAGACTGAATAGTTGTTTCCATATCATGAATATATCCTTGAAACCTTTCCCGCAACATCCATGTATGCTTTATAGTCTCGTGATATCCATATCTATGTATATCCTCGAAACCTTTCCCACAACATCCATGTATGCTTTATATTCTCGCTATATCCATATCTATGCAAAACCCCTACAATATCATTATATGATATTCCTTTCATATTTGTGAGGTCTTCAACTATTGTGAAGATCTAACCTAAATTCCTACAACATGTTCTTATTTCATAAGTCTTGAGGTTGTGGAGATTCCATGTCTATTGGGATTTATCCTAGTTTGGCCCAAACGCCGGCCACCCCCCACCACATTTCTTTTTTGTCTTTGAGCTTCATCGACCACACCTTTGCAAGTTAAGGATAATAATGTAGACATATCCCAATGCCCCTATTTGTTCCACAACATCCATTTCCTCTCCATGAGCCCGTGAAATCTCTTTCTTTTGCCTTTGAACTTTCATGAAATTACATTCTTGCGGGTCTATGACCCTATCCGAGACATATCCATATGACTAATGTCTTTCCGTAATATCCTTATAACGCTTGGATTTTTCGCAATAAACCAAAACGGGGAGAAAATAAAATTCTAAAAGGGAAGAAGCCTAATTATAAACTCGATGGACTTCTCGCATCCTATAGCCCATCAAAGTTAGCCCTTCAAAGTTATGCATAAACCAAATGGATTCAATGTGAAAGAAAAGGACATACTTTCAAGCGTAATGAAAAACCCACAATAATGATATAAGTTGAGAAAATTATTAAATTATTGTGATTTGTCGGTCAGTACTCAGTTTAACGACAAAGTCGTGTTGTAGGGATCTATAAGGTCCTGAGTTCAAGTCGCATTCACAATATAAAAAACAACACACAATAATGATATAAGTTGAGAAAATTATTAAATTTTTGGATTTTTCTTTTATGAATATCATTTATCAAGATGTTTTATGATGATAACATACCAAATCTCCACATTTAATGGCAATAAGATATTCAATGAATATCTTTAAGTGAGACTTAAATGATGATATCCAATAGTTAATAAATTGTGATTTTTAAGTTATTTGTTATGATTTTTTTGCATGGAGGTCTAATGTTGAAGAGTTGACCAAATCAAGGAAGCTTGCATCTAGAGATTTGTTTTGAAAATGTCACTTGTGCTTGAATCACTTGATTTATGTCATGATGATGAGCCAATTGAGATTCCATACCTTGGAAATTATGCTAGGCCTTTATATGGTGTTGTCTTAGGTCTTTACACGGTGTTTTCATGTTTCCAAGGAGGCAAGAAGGTGTTGCTTTGTTTCCCAAAACAAAAGGGAGTCCATGGAAGTTGTAATTGAAGATGAATAAAAATAATTAAATGATGTTCCAAAAATTAATGTCAAATCTACATTTTTTTTGTGTCAATTATGCTTTTGTTACGCAAAAGGTGTCCTATCTTTGAAAAGTCAACAGAGGAAGTTATTTTATCTTTTCCTACAAAGACAAATATCAAGATAGAAGTAGTTAGAGATGGATGATGAATATTAAATGCTTCTCCAACTATTAAATGATCATGTAATCTCAACCCTTGTTGATGGATGATTCTTATCCATTTAATGCATACTAATTTTCCTTGCCTTCCCTATAAAAGGAATTTATGTTTCCTTGCACAATTTAGTGCTAATGAATTTAGAGTTAGTACTTAGACAATTTAGAGTGCTCTAGTGTTGGAGAGATCAAGAATTGTTGTATTCAAAACTATTTTGAAATCAATACAAGTAGAAGCATTGATCTCGGTATTCTATGGGTTGTTCTAATAGTTTATCATGGTTCCTTTTCAAATGTTAGTTGAAGCTTAGTTGCATTAATGAAAAATTGTTAAGATATTTGATGGATTTATGGTTCATACCATTTGTCGCTTTTTTATTGTAAGTTACTTTGTGTGGTTAGTTTGAGCTTGTTTTAAATTTAGTTCAATTGTGAAGATTTGCTTAAGTTGCACCAAATTTGGGTACTTGAATGAATGAACTCACAATTTGAAAATATTTTATATTCATTGAAGATTGCACTATTTTTGTAACATTGTGAGTATATCTTTGGTTAAACAAAAAAATGGTTTATGTGAGGGATCTATCTATCTGAAGCACTAAATCATTATTGTAGTTGTCTATAGGAATCTCTATCATTTTCCTTCCTCGCCCTTATCTTTTGAAGTTTATTGGAAATTATAGAATTTTAGGAATAGTATCATTTCATTTTTAGATCTTCGATTTGAAGATAAACTTAGGGATTTTATATTTCACATAAATCAATCTAAAACCCTCATTAGCTTTCCAATGAGTAAATGTAAGGCCCATCGTTGAAAAAGCAAATGCACATTAAACACTGAATTATTATGCAATTCAAGACCTAACATTCAAAGCCTTGGGGTAGTCATTTTTTAATTCATTAGGATTTGATTTCCTTTCAAGAGAGATAATATACCTTGTATTTTATCTAAGACAACTATGCTAAAAATATCACATTAAGTACATCACTAGTGGACAACACTAAGTGTATAGCATGAGAGAGGGACAACCAACACAAATTTGGCCTACTTTTTTTAAAATTCTTTAGAATGAGTATTATCCTAACCAAAATTATGAAGATGAGTATATGAAGTTTCAACAACTATGCTAATGCAAATATCAAAATGTGGAATCTACTACTAGCGAATTCCACAATAACTTTGCTCTTTTATTTAATGAAATTCAAAAATATATTTGATTCCTTAAGTACATGGGTACACAACATGGAATTTTTGTTGGGACCCATCTATCTTTTTTATTTCTCCTAAGTTAGACTTATGGGGGTGTTGGTATAATATATTTACTTCAACTTAGATGTGTCTCTATCATAAGTGTGATATTGCACCTATTTAATAAGTTTACTTATAATATTAGGAATGATTAATGTTACTCATATAAGTAGCTAATAACATGTGTTCACCTTGACTTGAGGAACACTAGTGCCACCACTACCTCATCAATCCTCGATTGATGGTGGTTGGGTGGGCTTGAATATGCCACATTTGATCATTCAAGGTCATATTTGTATTAGTCAAATAGACTGAACTAATCCATTAATTATCAATTCAACTCTTGACCTTATAGTTAGATTGAGTTAACTAATCCCTTGATTAGCAACTAAACTCATGAGTAGTAAACATGTCATCTCCTTGAGTAATGCATGTAGGTGTCTTATTTACAAGTACTTCATCCATTCATTTTATGATTGATTTGATTTGATTATCAATTTCCTCTATTCTAGAATAGATTGTGTTCTTGCATCTTGCATCATTTTTTTGTGCTTGCAACTATTTTAACTTTCTTAATGGACCTAGATACAATACCATGTGATTAATATTCCTACTAAATATTATAGGGTATTAGAGCATTATTGGTGTTTGGGGTTTGTTTATTTCCATTGAGGAGATGACTTGAGTTAGAGCTTCAAATTGGTAATTCCTAATTCAAATTAGAGTCCACCAACATTTCCAAAGATACTAAGAAGCTAAGGTTTTGCTAAAATTTTAGCTAGTTTGGACACTTGAAAGTCATTTTGTTTAAGTTTCTAGTTGCATATATTCTAGCATTACTCATGAACAACTCAATATTTGGAGCACTTTGGTCCAAAATAGATTGCACCATTACATTCAAAGTAGTTGTGAACCTATAAATCAACATTAAATTTGTCAAAATTAGAATAGGTCAAGAAAAAGAAAAATAATTGAACCTAAGAACATTATGTAGTTACTTTGAATGACAAGGTTAAAAAAAACAAATTCTTATATTTTTATTTTTTATTTTTTAAAATAAAAATTATTTAAAATTTTATAAATTAAAAAAAGGTTCCTTGTATGATAAGATCCGCACATATAATAATAAAAATAATACAATGTAGAATATAGATCACACATACCATAAGGGATGCCCATTAGCCAAGATGCCCTAATATGTACAATATATGTAGAAATAGAATAAACCCTTAAGGTAGGGAAACACCTTGCAATACTCCTTAAGGAAGAAGCCACTCCATGCTCTATGTCCAAGAAATCCCAAAAAAATATCACTCTTCACAAATAATATTCACCTTCTTTATATAGACCTCCTACTAATAACATAATGGAAGGGGAAACCACTAAACCCGTGTAGGCCTCCTAATTTCTTACTATAATCATGACCCAATATAACTAACTTCAAGGATTTGTGTTGCATTTCAAAATTTCCATCCACATATAAATTATAATATCATGTCCCTAGGTACATAACATACATTATAATAGTATATCCCTAGGTGCATAACATACATTCTAATATCATATCCCTAGGATTTTCTTTCATTTCATCTAATTTTGACACTCATAAGCCATCTTATTGAATTTTATAGTTATATTTTGGTATATTTATTAACAACTTGGTTTTTGGAGTAATTTGATACAAAACAATGTGAACCATTCCATTTGGAGTGGTTGAAAACCTATAAATCAACACAAAATTTATTGAAATTGAAGCAAGTTGAGAAAAGGAAAAGAAAATTGCCTAAGGACACTATACTCTCCCTAAGAAGCATTGTACAACACAATAAAAGTATTTTTTTTTTCTTGTGCTTTTGTATTTTTTGATTTGCTACAAATAAATAAATAAGGCATAGTGTATAGTTTTTTTAAGTTCATAAAAAAATAATGGGGTGTGGGAGGGTTGGAGGGAGGTGCATGGAGTACCTCATACCCCTTATACCCCCTACCATGGTAGGGAGGTATAGAGGGTGGATCACCCCACACCCTCACAATCCCTTCTAAGTGGGGAGTGGGGGACAATACCCTTGTGGCCCCCTTTGGGAGCCACATGGTTGGGGGGATACCACCCCCACTGATCTCTTTTAAAAAACTATTTTTTATGAAAAAAAATCCTCCCCAACTCTACCCAACATCACTACCAAGCCACCACCTCCATGAGAAAAACTACCAACGGGAAATTCACCAACTACTAGATCACCACCAAGGATAGAGATCCCTCTTCAATGCATTTTTTAACAGTCATGCTTAACTTTGGGGTGCCTTTTCTTAGTCATATGGAGGAGTTTTTCTATGCAATTATTTACCAAAATGGGATAGAATTTCATGATTTTTGCAATGATGTAATCCATTTATGCTCATTATTTTCAATTTTTCTAGAAAAAATAGTTTCTCATATGTGTAGTTGATTTTCTCATTTTGACAACTTTAAATTGCCTATATCTTTGACATATTAGTATTTACTTGCTCAAGAGGGGTGCAGATTATGTATAAGATGATGTTTTAATATCCAAAAGCTATTTTTAGAAGATTTATGGCAATTATGACAAGAATCTATGACAACATTTATGTAGGGTGTAATTGCAAGTTGACAATTGTAATAGTTTATTTTTGCATGAAAGGTGGAGTGGGAGTTAAAATATAATTCTATTTATTATTTTCCCATAAAATGGGATGTTTGGATTTGGGCCCAAGCCATACTTTAATATGGGATGTTTGGATTTGGGCCCAAGCCATAGTTTAATATTTCAAGTGCTACATATTGAGGGATCTTTTGCCAAATTATCTCTTTCATTGTTTGAACTTTTGTTCATTCAAAAATCTTCAATGGACAAAACCCATTGGAGATTGAGATAAATAGATGAAAAATAATTGGTTTCTTGGATTAGAGGATGAAACCCATTTGGTTTAGTAGGACAATCTAACTCATAAGTTGTGAATGTGCTTCCAGAGTTGCAAATTTTAGCTAGTTTTGGTTTATGTGTGTTTGTAGGTTCAAAGTTACAAATTTGTGTTGCCAATTTGATATATGTTTTGTTGGATATTGTATAGTGTGATTTAGCTTCATTTTTTGGATCTTGATTAGACCCAAGAGTTGGGAATGCTTTATTTCATTTTTTGTGTGACATATTGAAGATTGGGTGAACTCTATACAGAGTATTGAGTCGAGTGAATTATATGTAGAGTATTGAGGAGCTTGGAAAGGTAGGAGGTCAACTCATTGCCCCCATTTCTAGCCAATATATCTCTTTTATCAATAATTCAGATCATTTCATGAAATTCATCAAAGATAAATGTTAGATGATAATGACCTCTTAGTTAGATTTGATGTAGTGTCTATCTTCATGAAGGTGCTAATCCTAAACTCTATTGAGATAATTAAATTAAAGACCAATAGTGAAATTACCTCCTTTCTTGAGTTATGTCTGAAATCCACTTTCTTCACCTTCCAAGGATTTTTTTTTTAAGAAATTGGACGGTGTTGCAATAGGATCCCCTTTGTCCCTTGTTGTCGCCAACCTTTACATGGAACATTTTGAAGACATTTCTCTCAATTCCTTTCCCCTTAAACATAAGTGGTGGAAGAATTATGTGGATGATATTGATGTTTGTTGGTCTCATGGTCATGAGAAATTGGAATAATTTCACTCCCACTTAAATGGCATAACTCATTGCATTTCCTTTACCAAAGAACTAGAATTAGACAACCAACTCCCCTTCCTTGATATTTTTCTCACTAGAAATCTTGTGATTATTTGGCCCACA
Organism: Sequoia sempervirens; assembly: GCA_007258455.2. NCBI lineage: Eukaryota > Viridiplantae > Streptophyta > Pinopsida > Cupressales > Cupressaceae > Sequoia > Sequoia sempervirens. Next base: position 38,972,163 of record VDFB02047144.1, read on the forward strand.
TGTCTTTTGTGAAGCCACCCACACCAAGCTCTACCTCCATTCCTCCTTCCATAATCACTTAGCCCAAAAAATTGGGATCCTCAAAACCTTGATCACTAGAGCCTTTAGGATATGTGACAATGACAACATTGACCAAGAGATTGCCCACCTTACAAAAGTATTCAAATTAAATAGGTACAAAAGAAAACATAGTCTAAAGGAAATCAAGAAACAAAAATCTAATGTGATTCCTAAACCTAAATATTCTTTCCCTATAGGCCTCCCAATTGCCTCCCTCCCCTTCATTAAAGGCATCTCCTACAAAATTTTCAAGATTCTTTAAAAAGAGGCCTTTGTTGCACATTCAAGCTCATTTGTACTCTTAGGCACTACATATCCTCCCCTGAAGACCCTCTAGACCTTCTCCATTATATTGGTGTCTACAAAGTCACTTGATCATGTGGCACACCATACATTGGTGAAATAGGTTAGTGTATCAACATGAGGATCAAAGAGCACAATATCAACATAAGACATGAATAAATTTAAAATTTGCCACTAGTGAAGCATTCCTCTTTAACCAAGCATCACATCCCTTTAGAAGATACTCAAATCTCTGCCAAGGAAGACAATTTTTTAAAAAAGAAACTTAAAGAGGCTATCGAAATCAACTAGACCATCCCTCTAACCTCAATCACGATATTGGTTGGAGTTTAAGTTTTTCTTGGCAATTCTTGTCAACCCACCTCAAAATATGACCAATTCCCCTTCCCATACCCTTCCCCACTCATTGATTTTTGTGTCTCCCCTATACTTCCTTTTTGGCCTCCTCTCCTCTCTAAGCCCCTCATCCTTTTGCATCCTCCTACTTAGCCCTTCCCTCCTCTGTTATCTCCTCTCATCTCTCCTTTTTCCTCCCTTGCACATCCACTTTATCCTATTTATGATCCTTTTGGTTTCCTTTACTTGTGTCCTTTTCCTCTTATTCCATTGGGGGGAATTCCATTGGTTATTTTTTTCTATGTGGGCTATCTTTTGTCTTTCTCTTGGTTTAGTTATTTTTTGATAGTTCCTCAATATTTTTGGTTGTCTTCTTCACTTGTTGTAAGTTTGGTTTTTTCCTTCTTCTTCCTTTATTTTTATTTATTTATTTATTTTTTAAATTATTTATACTTAGGTTTAATTTGTCTTTTTAATTTCTTTTTTTTTTTTAGTTCTTTCTTATTCTTAACTTAATTCTTTATGAACTAAAAATTTTAATTAATTTTTCATTTTTCTTTTCTAAGTCTCTCATTCTTCGTACCCTATTTTTTAACCCCATTTTCTACCTTTTTCTCATATATATATTATTGAATTGTTATTTATTGATTTACTTTTAAGATATACTTATTTTATTATTAAGTATATATGCATATAATTGATTTGATCTTTCACTTTTTGATTTATTGCATTATATTTATTTGATTTTTTATTATAATTACTAGATATTTGAGCATTGATAATAATTATTAAACACTATATATATATATATGTAAAATAAAACTTAAGTGAATAATGTAGAGCAAAAGCAAAAGGAAAGGAGTAGTAGGAAAATTGTGATAGATCTGAAGGAAGACATGCCTGCTCGAATATGTTGTGATTGAGCGATTTGGTTGACATTTCCAAAGAAAGAAGATTGAAGATTGAAGTAATTTCGCATGATCCATGGAAAGTGATGGACTCCAAAATTTAACCCTCTCGTGTGTTGAACATATGCAGTTGATTAGGATAAGATTGCATAATCCTCCAATTGAATTCCAGAAGAAAAAACTACTAAAAAATAGGTATCAGTATGGGCATAATGATGGAGATTGACGAAGATAGAATAAATAGCAATTCACTCTTCGAATAACCTTCATAAAACCTATCCCACTAGAAATTTAGAATGATACCCCAAATGGAAAATGGCACCAACCCATATAAATTGAAGAAGAAAAGTTCTCGTCTGTCCTACCATACTCTTTCACACTATGAGGAGGACTTCTTAGTTAAAGTAACTTAAGCCCACCTGAAATTTTCAGGTTTGAGCATGCCTTAAGCCCAATGGAAATCATTGAAATGGAGATAGCATTTGGTCCCCTATGTTGAGCTATCATCCTTGATGAGGATGAGTATCCGTTTGTCATACCCTTTTTGTGTGGTCAGTCGAGTTGGTTAGTTGATGTTGTTGTATCACCTTTCGTGCTGTTGTGAGGTCAAGTATTGCTTGGTATTTTATTTATTTGATTAAATTGGGTTGATTTGTACTTGATTGATTATTATATTAAAATAAAAGATTATTGTAGTTAAAAGGTATTTTGATAATTTAAATAAATGTTTTGATACATTTGTGATTGTAATAAATAAAATATTATTAATGTTTTATTTGATTTCAATAAATTAAAATGTATGATTTAATAAAGAAATATTAAAATAAATGTAAATTATTATTGTATTGTGAAAACAAAACTAAAATGGAAGATTAAATTAATAAATTAAATATTTTAATTGTTGATTTATTATGTGTAAATAATAAAGCATAGTTAAATTATAAAAATAATTAAAAGAAGGTAGTTGATGGTAGTGTGACATAAAATAAAATAATGAAATTAAAGAAATGTTGCATGCAAGCAACAAATTGTGGAATGGAAAATAAATTGGTTAATTGGCATAAAGAAAGGGGCTTCTCTCTTTTTGGGGGGGGGGGGAAGAAACTAATCTTGTTTTCTCTATTCCGGGAGTATTTTCTTGTTTTGGTTCTTGGAGAGTTTCATTGTAGGAAAGAAAGGGCTTGCAGAATTTGTTGGGAAAATTGAAGTGACTGGAGCTACAATCTTGAGAAAACGAAGCTTGGGCATCGAATCTTCAACTGTGTCACACGATTTAAATCAAGTTCCACTATATCTCCCCAATTTTAATGTTTGTTTAGAAAATAAATATTGCTTAATTGTGTTGTCTGAAGCAAATAATTACTCGTGAATTTTTTGAATGTGTGATTTTGCAAGTGTATTATCCATGAATTGTCAAAACCTTGGCAGTGAAATTATCTTGGCATGTGTTTTTGTTCTATCCACCTTTGCAATCAAAAATTTTCCCTCTAGTTTGATTTAAACGAATGGTATCTACTCCCTAGCTTTAGGTTTGTTATGTCAATGGCCTGTAACCTGGTTGTGCACCAGTTGGCTCACAAAGTATTTGTATTTCTAGAAGAGAACTTGGTATATGTTTTTTAGCCTGGTACTTGAAGGATTACACCTGGCGTATTCGAATCCTATTTGAGGGCCTTTTAGGTTGTTGTGTTTGCAAGAATCCTTATGCATGTGTGTTGTGCTTCACCTCTTACATCTTCCTCTATTAGCAGTGTTGTGTGAAGAGATTCCTCCCCTGTGTCTTATTTACCATTTTGTGTGATTCATACCAATCTTGGCACCGTACAATAGTTGTGGACTCCATTCTTGGTTACATGGCTATCGATGCTTGAATAGAATATACATGGTGTGGAATGTTTGTTTTTAAATTTAAACTTTTTCTTAGTGTTTATGAACCTTCGACATTAGAATTTGCTCCTACCCATTAGAATGGTTTCGATATTGAATTTCCTACGTTGATTCTGTCTAACGGAGTCATCGCATAAAATTTTATTCAGTCTATAGCTGCATACGTTTGTTTTGTTCTTAAACTTTACCTCCTTTAATCTATCATATTCATCGAAAAACATAGTTAACAGAGTTTTCATTGATCAACCAAATCGATATACATGCATTCAATAATTGATTAAACAAATGTATGCATATTGAGATATTTGTGAAGGTCTATAATTAATATGTGTTGCATTGTGAAAGCATTGTACTGTGCATTTAAATGCCTTTGCATTTGATTTTAACACTATTAATATATGTGCATGGGTATATATATGTGTGTATGTACAGGTATATGTTTATATATGGTTATGCGTTGAAAATTTGTAGCCGATGCTATACGTATACATATCTTGTATTTTGTATTTTTATGGTATTTGATTATGATAAATGAATATATATATATATATATACCCACACCAAGCTCTACTTTCATTCCTCCTTCCATAATCACTTGGCCCAAAAAATTGGGATCCTCAAAACCTTGATCACTAGAGCCTTTAGGATATGTGATAATGACAACATTGACCAAGAGATTTTCCACCTTACAAAAGTATTCAAATTAAATAGGTACAAAATAAAACATAGTCTAAAGGAAACCAACAAAGAAAAATCTAATGTGATTCCTAAACCTAAATATCTTTTCCTTGTAGGCCTCCTAATTGCCTCCCTCCCCTTCATTAAAGGCATCTCCTACAAAATTTTCAAGATTCTTCAAAAAAGAGGGCTTTGTTGCACATTCAAGCTCATTCGAGTACTCTTAGGCACTACATATCCTCCCCCAATGACCCTCTAGACCTTCTCCATTATGTTGTTGTTGTTGGAATATGTTGTCATTGATGTCAAAAGGGGATCAAAGGAGAAGTGTGTTGAAGTGCATATAGTTGTCATTGATGTTAAATGGGAAAATCAAGCAAAGGAGTTTGTTGGCATGATGACAAAAGATGGATGAGAGAGTAGTGGTCCTAATGGTGAATTGAGTGGCAAATTTGTGATGGGTTTTTTGAGAGCATTCCAGTGATGTGTTTTGCAGGTCGAGAAAGTGATGGACGTCCCCAAAAATGAATTAATTCTATTCTCGGGTGATATTAGGGTTTACAGATAAACCCTAATGAGTTTACAGTCATGGCATCATGAACAAAAAATATATTTTGTTGTTGATTGTGTATTAGCGGTTATCAGTTGCATTAGTTGCAACTTATGTCATTGAAGTCATGGGTATGACCGCCCCCTTTGCCCTATGTTTACTGGCCTGAAAAATATTCAATAGCCATAATATTTCTTAATTCGTGGAGCTTCAAGTTTTCCTAACCTATGTCGTGGGCTTCTCAAGTTTCGTAACCTCCCAACTTGGCGACTTAGCTAATGGAGTGATAAGGAAGAAGGCTCTCTTTGTTATCACTATGTCGCAAGTTTTCAAAAGTTCAAAACCTCTAACTAAGAGGTTCTTAAGTTAAGATTTTTGGAAACTAAGTGATGGAGCGATAAGGAGTAATCACTCCATGTGGGACACAACCATAATGATGATGTAGACACGTGGCATGATGGGATTGAGCTGTGACATCCTTGTTGTGGATTATAGAGCTGTGACATGGTGATGATGTGGACATGTGATGACAACATGTGGACCCCACATTGGAATGATGTATTGAGTGTTGTTGTTTTCATTGAAGTGACTTAGTCATTTTGAAGGGAGTTTCATAGGTTCTCTCTGTTGTCAGCGAGTCGCAGGTTTTCATAACTTCATAACCTCCAACATGAGGTTCTGAGGTCTGAGTTTTTAGCGACTGGGCAATAGGAGTATGGTGCCGACTGTGGGACCCAGTGTGATGATGGTTAAAAAATTATGGCAATGAATGATTGCATCAAGGCCTTCAGAAATGGTGCATGATCAATGGTTGCAATAAAAAAGATTTGATGAAGATGGTAGGACCCAACAAAGAAAGAAGTGAAGGTGACGATGGTGTGATGACAAGTGGCAAAAGAAGATTTGATCAATAGACCAATGCACATCGTTTTTGTGAGTTCTGTGGCAATAACATGGATGACACGTAGGTTGTAGGCCCGGTTAGATGACATGGCAAGCATACTGGTGTGACCTACTTGTATTAGTGGGGGTCTGAATGAAGTCCCAATGACAAGATGATATGATAGATCGACGATGGTGGTTTAAGTGACCGCTTATCTTATGATCAGAGATTAAAGACATGAAGATGAACAAAGGATCGCAGGATCATGGTGTGAAGAAGATCGACGACCCATATTTGAATATAGTAATCACAAATGGATAACTCAGTGTGAAGAGGGTTTCTTCTGGTAGGCGACACAATGGAAGGAGATAATTGGTCTAGCTGCACCAAGTGACCAATTAAATGAAGATTTGATATGTTAAGCGATGACACAGTTTGTAAAAGATTTGAAGATTGAATTAGATCTAATGAACAGGAGAATGCATTGAATGCATAATTTGATTCTACGTTTTGATAGAGAATGAATGAAGGAAAATTCTCTGTATGAGAATTAAATGTTGTGTGGCTTGATGCAGAGGTATGGTGATATCTAATAAACCTTATCAAATGTCTTTATGATGAGCTAGATGATGGCATGTAGCTCGATGTATAGGTAGCTTGTTGGTGAAGTTAGCATATGAAGAAAACCCTAATAGTAAGTTGGAGATGATCTGGATGGTTGAGAGAATATCGAGGTAGAGATTGCAGGTCGGTGGAGACAAAAGACAATCAAATATTGTTAATGTTAGATGGCAGTAGTAAGTGTGCATGAATAGAAAAAACAACCTACAATTGCAAGGAGTGTTGTACAGTGTAACATTTGAGACAGAAGTATGTTGGAAAGATAAGAAGTGTTTTTTTGTGAGAAAGAGAGAGGTGTGCAACAGATAGAGAATGCATTTGTAAATTCCTAGACTGTAAAACAAAACATCATCTAGGTTGGCATTAAGGAGTGTAGATGTATGAGTTATTACAAAATGGGAAAGAAGAGAAGAGCAACAAGATAGAACAATAATTGTTCTATGCGCAAAGGAGAGTGCATAGCAGATGTGTGTTGCTGAGAGTGTAGCTTCAACAACATAAAGTAAGTTGCAGTAAGTGCAACAATGTATTGTATGTATTGATGCATCTCAGGTTTTGTAGAACCAAGTCTATGCATATTTGAGATTTTTCTTATTGTACTTAATTGTAGCTCATATTAGGGTGTTGTTGCATCCTTGAAGTTGTTGCTTCTAAATTAGGGTGGTGTTGCATCCTTGGGTTGTAGCCCTAAAAACATTATAACATAGATTTGGATTGTGACCCTAGATTTGAGTAGTAGTCTCAAGTAGGCTTTGTCACTGTGGTTTTTCCCATATCGACTTTTCCACGTATATCTAGTGTTATGTGATGTTTCTATGTGCATGCATATTTTGTATCACATGATTAATATCTGCACATTAAAGGTTAAAGAAAGTAGTCTGCACAAAAGGTTTTAAGAGCTTAATTTTTAATATCTACTGATTTTCCTCCCTCTTAGTAGATCATTGTGTTCCAACAGGTGTCTACAAAGTCACTTGATCATGTGGCATATCATACATTGGTGAAATAGGTTAGTGTATCAACATGAGGATCAAATAGCATAATTTATTGACATAAGACATGAATAAATTTAAAATTTGACACTAACGAAGCATTCCTCTTTGACCAAGCATCACATCCCCTTAGAAGATACTCAAATATTTGCCAAGGAAGACAATTTTTAAAAAAAGAAACTTAAAGAGGCTATCAAAATCAACTGGACCATCCTTCTAACCTCAATCACAATATTGGTTGGAGTTTAAATTTTTCTTGGCAATCCTTATCAACCCACCTCAAAATATGACCAATTCCCCTTCCTAGATCCTTCCCCACTCTTTGATTTGTGTCTCTCCCCTATACTTCCTTTTTGGCTTCCTCTCCTCTCTAAGCCCCTCATTTTGTTGCATCTGTTAGAATTAGTACTTAGCATAGATTAGTGAATAGTAAAAAAATTAACTTGCTATTGTTAATTTATTAAATAAATTTGGTTTTGGAAGTTATATTCTTGTAACTTGTTTTATACGGGAATAATGGCCTTATAAAGGCAATATTTTTTAACAGTTTTTTGGTGTAATGTGAATGACTGAATTTTGATTTGAGAGCAATCTCATTTTTTCCTCTCATTTCAATAGCATCCTCCTACTTAGCCCCTTCCTCCTCTATTTTCTCCACTCATCTCGCCTCTTTCCTCCCTTGCACATCCACTTTATCCTCTTTATGATCCTTTTGGTTGCCTTTGCTTGTGTCATTTTCCTCTTATTCTATTGGGGGGAATTCCCTCGATTGGTTCTTTTTTCTATGTGGGCTATCTTTTGTATTTCTCTTGGTTTAGTTATTTTTCATAGTTCCTCGATATTTTGAATTGTCTCCTTCACTTGTTGTAAGTTTAGTTGTTTCCTTCTTCTTCCTTTATTTTTATTTTTTAAATTTTTTATTTGTACTTAGGTTTAATTTATCTTTTTAATTTCTTTCTTTGTAGATCTTTCTTGTTCTTAACTTAATTCTTTATGAATTTAAAAATTTAATTAATTTTCATTTTCCCTTTCTAAGTCTCTCATTCTTCCTACCCTATTTTTAACCTCATTTTCTTCTTTTTTCTCATATATATATATATATATATAATCATTTTATCTAATTTTTAATTATTAAATCGTTATTTTATTGATTTATTTTTTAGGGATATATTTATTTTATTATTATTAAGTATATGTATGCATATAATTGATTTGATCTTTCTCTTTTTGATTTATTGCATTATATTTATTTGATTTGTTATTATAATTACTAGATATTTGAATATTGATAATAATTATTAAACATATATATACATATATATATATATACATATACATATATATACATATATATATATATGTATATATATATGTATGTGTATATGTATATACATATATATATACATATACACATACATATATATATATACATATATATATACATATATATATATATATACATATATATATGTATGTATATATAATAATGTAATCATATATATATACATATACATATATATATATATATATATATATATATATATACATATACATATATATATATATATATATATATATATATATACATATGCAAGAATAATGTAGAGCATAAGCAAAAGGACCAAAAGGAGCAGTAGGAAAATTGTGATAGATCTGATAACTAGCCTACTCGAATATGTTGTGATTGGGCGATTTGGTTGACATTTCCAAAGAAAGAAGATTGAAGATTGAGTCGAATTGAATTGGTCGAACTACTATCATCTTTGTTTTCTCTTGAAAGGTTTTTTTTTGCACAAAATTTAAAGATGGCAGGGCACGGGATGAAGTAATTTTGCATGATCCAGGGAAAGTGATGGAATCCAAAATTGCTACGCCCTTAATATTATTGTACATCGGGTTATGAATAGTCGGCTTGTGGCTATCTTAACTCTCTATTAAGTCATATTATCATTAGTATATTGTTATTTAGTTGTTTAGGTTGGCCTAAGTCTTATATAGGTGTGTCTAAGTCGGCCTAGGTGATATCCTTGGCATAAATAGGTATATATAGGAGGTTGTGAGTCTTATTTCATCATCAAGTTGTGAAGTGTGTTCTCATTAGAGACATTTGGAGGTTTTCCCCCTCAAAGTGGCTTGTTATTGTCAGTTATTATCAAGTATTTGCAGCATATTTCTTATCATATTCTTCTATTGTACAAGTTATTTCATAACAAGTGGTATCAGAGCATGATCTTGGCACCATAGAGGCAAGGTTTTCTCTCAATTTTGGGAGCGATTTTGGGAAGAGCATATCTTTCAGAATTTGTTGAATTTTTTTTTTTTTTTTTTTTTTTAAAAAGGTTTTGAAGAACATATTGAAGAAGCTACAGTTTATATTTTTAGAAGAATTGGAGTAGATTATCAGTATTGCAATTAGGGTTTCTACACTATTTTTTGGAATCTACATATCTCCCACATCTTGTTGAATTGGAGTCTAATTTTTATTGGGTTTTGAGAAATACTAAAGGAGATTACAGTAAAATTTTTAGATAATTTAAGTTTCATTTGTGTGATTTATTTCAACATTAGTGGTTTCCATCATGGCCGGGGCCTGCAACAAGGGGGTAAAAAGAATGCTGTCACTCCGGGGAAGACTCCTGATAAGGATGGTGAAACAATCGAGGATATTCCTCATAATGAAGAAACTCAATAAGGTCAAGGAAGAAATTTCCTCAATTAACAATAAGGTCAAGGAAGAAATTTCCTCAATTAAGATGGATATGTGTGACCTAAGAGGAGATATGTGGAAATGACAAAACATGTTAAGCACCTACATAGCTGAATCAAGAAAGGAGTTCTCAAGTGACCAAGGTGAGAATTCTAGGTCAGCACTACTAACACAAGCTTTAGTACTCCTATGGGATCTAGGAATTTATTTCCAAAGGTGGATATGTGCAAGTTTGATGGTAAGGATCCTCTAACATGGATAAACCAAATGGAGAATTTTTTTGAAGTACACCAAATCCCAAATGGACAAAGGACACCAGATCAATTCATTTGGTATCGTTGGCTTTGCACTCATCGAGGTAAAAAGGGGCTCACCATCTCATGGTCAATTTTTACAGAGGAACTTCAAGCACAATATAGCAATAGCGTCACAGACAACTTCTTCAGCCAGCTAGCTAAACTTCAACAAATAGGATCAGTTAAGGATTATATTCAGCGATTCCAAAATATATCCTTAAGGGTGGATTCAATTATGGAGGAAAACTTGAATGATTTATTCTTGGGTGGTCTCAAGGATCACATTCAACATGAGGTACGCATGTTTAGCCCTGGTTCCATAAATGAGTCTTTTATCTTAGCACGCAGGGTAGAGGAGAAATATTTGATTCCTAAGAAACAAGGGGCTAATGTGACAAGAGAGAAAGGATATTCAACACAACCTACTAAGTTGACTCCACAACAAATTGAGGAGAAAAGAGAGCAAAAGGCTTGTGTTTCAATTGTGATAACAGAAATCTGATCCGAGGACAATGTAGTGAAAAAGAAATTGTTTTATATTGAAGGTCCCAATGAGGAAGAAGAGGAGAACCCATGCTGGTGAAAGAGTCAAATGAGGTCACATGATTCTCAACCAATCATTTCTTGTCATGCACTCTCAGGTTTGGTACTCCACAAACTCTCAAGGTGGTGGGGTTCCTAAAGAAGCAGAAGGTAACAATGTTGATCGACTCAGGTAGTACTCATAATTTCATCAACAAAAAGTTAGCTACTCGTCTAAATTGTTTCATATATCCAGCTCCAAAGTTTCAAGTTTTGATTACAGATGGTGGTACAGTTAGTTGTTCGGGGAAGTGTCATAGCATTAAATTATCCATGGTAGATTATCAACTTGATACCCCAATGTACGATATCCATGGGTGCAACAGATATTGTTTTGGAGATACAATGGCTTACTACATTAGGAACAATTGAGATGAACTTCCAAGAACTATTCATGAGATTTCAATCGGAAGGAAGGCTAGTAGAGCTAAGGGGGTTGAAGGAAAAATCTCCACAAATGGTAAGCTCTCATCAAATGCAAAATTGCTTAAAAAAGTGGATGGATTTGTGGCCCAACTATGTTCATTAGAAGTCTCTCAATCTAATACTCCTACTCATCCAGTTGCAAGCTATAATTGATCGTCATTCGGTTGTTCTTGGAGATATGCCTAAAGGACTTCCTCCTAAAGGGATCATGATCATGCCATACAGTTAGTCAGAGCGACCCGCAGACATAGGGCCTTACAGGTATCACACATACAAGAGTGAGATGAAAATTGTTGAAGAGATGCTAGAATCATTAGGCATATGAAGTGCTTACTCCTGGCTAGTGGTGATGGTACGTAAGAAGGATGATACTTGGCGCATGTGTCCAGATTATAGAGTGCTCAACATGTACACCATTAAAGATAAGTTTCCAATTCCAGTCATTGATGATTTGTTAGATGAATTAAATGGAGCTATGTTTTTTACCAAGTTAGATCTTAGATCTGGTTATCACCAAATTCGGATTAAGGAGGAGGATATTTGTAAGATAGCATTTCGGACTCATGAGGGTCATTATGAATTTTTGGTGATGCCATTTGGTCTTACCAATGCACCATCTACATTCCAAAGTTTGATGAATTTGATTTTTAAGAAGTTCTTGAGAAAGTTTGTATTAGTATTCTTTGATGATATATTGATTTACAGCAAGACTTGGGAAGAACATTTGCAACATGTGGACCAAGCATTACAAATACTTGAAGATCATAAACTCTATGCTAAGCCATCCAAGTGTGCTTTTGGTCTTACAGAGGTGGAGTATTTGGGACACATAGTTTCACATGAAGGAGTAAAGGTGGACCCTAACAAAATTAAGGCTATCATGGAATGGCCTATTCCAAAAACCATTAAGAAACTGAGAGGATTCTTGGGATTGGCAGAGTACTATAGAAGATTTGTGAAGAATTATGGTAGTATAGTAGCACCTCTCACCACTCTATTGAAGAAGGATTCTTTTCATTGGAATGAGTGCGCCAATACAACATTTGAGAGATTGAAGGAGGCTATGTGTTCAACTCTGGTACTTTCCACTCCTGACTTCACCAAGGAATTCATTGTGGAATGTGATGCTTCTGGAAATGGGATAGGAGCAGTGCTTATGCAAGAAGGTCGACCAATTGCTTTTGAGAGTCATCAATTAAAAGGTAAGAATCTACTAAAACCTATTTATGAGAAGGAAATGCTAGCAATACTCCATGCAGTGAAACAATGGCGGCCTTATCTATTGGGTAGACATTTCAAGGTTAAGACAGATCATGATAGCCTAAAATATTTTTTGGAACAACGACTATCTTCTGAAGAGCAACAAAATGGGTCACTAAGATGTTAGGATATGACTTTGAGATTGTATATAAGAAAGGGAAAAGAAAATATTGTCACAGATGCACTGTCAAGGAAGGATGAGAAAGATGAAGCCTTATTGTGTGCCCTTTCAATATTACAAGAAAATTGGGTGGAGGAAGCCAAAGTAGAGTGGCAAAATGATGTTGCGACTAGTAATCTCATCGAGCAATTAAAAAGTGATCCTAGTAGTTCAGATAAGTTTTGTTGGAAGGGAGATACTCTTTGGTATAAAGAGCGTTTGTATCTCTGCAAGAATTCCAACCTTAAAATCAAGATTCTCACAGAGTTGCATGAGTCTCCAGTGGGTGGTCATTCAGGATTTTTGAAGACATATCATCGAGTCAAGCAAGATTTCTTTTGGGAAGGGCTAAAGGGTGATGTTCAAAAATTTGTGGCTGAATGTTTGGTGTGTCAAAGGCATAAAGGGGAGACAATTAAGGCACCAGGTCTCTTGCAACCCTTATCTATTCCTAGCCAGCGTTGGGAAGAGATATCCATGGACTTCATCACAGGGCTTCCCAAATCTAAAGGTCATAATGTCATCATGGTGGTGGTTGATAGGCTCACTAAATATGCACATTTCATTGCATTAGCACATCCTTTTACAGCAAGTGCAGTGGCTAGAGCTTTTTTGGAGAATATCCAAAAGCTACATGGTACACCTAAAGTTATTGTTAGTGATCGTGATCCTATCTTCACTAGTCACTTTTGGAAAGATTTATTCTCATGTTTGGGTACTCAATTGGCTCTTAGCTCTTCATACCACCCTCAATCGGATGGGAAAACGAGAGGTTGTTAATCGGTGTTTGGAAGGATATCTACGTTGTTTCACTTGAGCAGTCATGGAGTAGATTGGCTACCACTTGTGAATGGTGGTATAACACTTCTTTTCATAGCTCATCAAAATGTCTCCATTTTTGGCACTTTATGGATATCATCCTCCTTCCATCACATCATCAATTAAGGTGTCCCCAAGAGTTTAGGCAGTAGAAGACCACTTGCTTCATCAACAACAAGTACTTTCAGGACTCAAAGAGAATTTAACCATGGCACAAAATTGAATGAAACAACAGGCAGACCAACATCGTAGTGAAAGAAGTTTTGAAGTTGGGGATTGGGTCTTCTTGTGATTGCAGCCTTATAAGCAAATTTCACTAAAGCATCAAAGAAAGAATAATAAGTTATCACCAAAGTATTATGGTCCATACCAAATCATGCAGAAGATCGGTACTGTTGCCCACAAGCTTGAGTTGCCACCTACAACAAAGATACATCCAGTTTTTCATGTTTCCTATTTGAAGAAGGTAATTGGGCATAATATTCCCACTCAAACAACACTTCCTGAGCTGGATGAAGAAGGGAGAATAATTTTGGAACCAGAGTGCATTCGTAAAACACGCACAAAGAAGCTGAGGAATAGAACTATCACTGAGTATCTCATCCAATGGAAGAATTTACCAGTTGAAGATGCCACATGGGAAGATGAGGAGTTCATTCAAAAGTTTCCAAACTTGATTAGCATTGAGGACAATGCTTCTTCAAGAAGGGGGCATGCTACGCCCTTAATATTATTGTACATCGGGTTATGAATAGTCGGCTTGTGGCTATCTTAACTCTCTATTAAGTCATATTATCATTAGTATATTGTTATTTAGTTGTTTAGGTGGCCTAAGTCTTATATAGGTGTGTCTAAGTCGGCCTAGGTGATATCCTTGGCATAATAGGTATATATAGGAGGTTGTGAGTCTTATTTCATCATCAAGTTGTGAAGTGTGTTCTCATTAGAGATATTTGGAGGTTTTCCCCCTCGAAGTGGCTTGTTATTCTCAGTTATTATCAAGTATTTGCAGCATATTTCTTATCATATTCTTCTATTGTGCAAGTTATTTCATAACAAAAATTTAACCCTCTCATGTGTTGAACATATTCAATTGATTTGGATAAGATTGCATAATCCTCCAATTGAATTCCAGAAGAAAAAACTACTTAAAAAATAGGTATCAGTATGGGCATTATCATGGAGATTGATGAAGATAGAATAAATAACAATTCACTCCTATTTTCCAATATTCAAATAGCCTTCATAAAACCTATCCCACTAGAAATCTACATTGATACCCCAAATGGAAAATGGTGCCGACCCATATAAATTGAAGAAGAAAAGTTCTTTTGTCTGTCCTTCCATACTCTTTCACACTAGGAGGAGGATTGCCTAGTCAAAGTGACTTTGAAAACAAATATGAGATGGGTACAAAATAACAAGAAGACCTTGAGAAAGCATTGAAAGATAACCTCGTACCACAATTCCCTACTCCTAAAGATGTGAGATCATCCTTTGTCAAACACAAGTTGTAGGAACCAATCCTAGATAATCTTGATGTATCAAAAGGAGGAAATATTGTACTAAACAATGAAAAAGATAAAGTTAATAATCACTTGATCCTCGTTACAAGAGGACTCACTCTTAGAAGGAACCAATCCTAGATAATCTTGATGTATCAGAAGAAGGGAATATTACACTAAACAATGAAAAGGATAAAGTTATTAACTCGAATCAAAAATGAATTTAGAAGATGACTCACTTTTAGAGGTGGATGGATATGAAATGGATGAATTAGGGATAGTCAGTCCAATATGCATTTCCCAATCGACATCCAAAGTTCTAAACAATTGTATCAAAGTAGAGAAGGGTAGGGAGATGGACAAGAAAAGAAGAGGAGAGTTTGCATAGGAGAAAGGCATATCAAACATTAAAGAATATATGCTAAGATCTAAGGGAGGAAACACCTCTCGTAGAAGGCAATGGAGATCACAACATGAAATGTTAGGGGCTTAAATGTCCTTAACATAGTGTTTTATCAAGTACCAAATAAAAAACATGTTGGTCAATATTGTTCTACTACAAGAGAAGAAACTTGATTCTAGAGATTTTAGGCCCTTTTCAAACCTGAGTTCGAGATGGGATGGACATTATGTTGATGCCATAGGGATTCTGTGAAGACCAAACAAAACTGTGCTTAATCACATCATTGCTGACACCAATTGGATGATGTGCTAGGTATGAAGTCTTTATTAGATAATCTTGAGTTTTTATTATTCAATGTATATGGTCCAACCAAGAACCAAGATAAATTTAGCTTATGGGATTCTGTGAGCTTCTAATAATCAAACCATAGCGTGGAGAATATTATTTTGGGAAGGGACATTAATATAATTTTGAAAATGGATGAGAAAACCATAGGCTTATGTAGACACCCCAAATCGATTCCTTATATCGTAATTAATTAATTAATTAATTATTATTTACCTATTTATCTCATCTCTATTATCCCATAATTAATTAATTAATTAATTTAATTAACTATCCTTCATCCTCATAATTAATTAAATCATACTTGATTAATTATGTTTTCCTACTTCTAAAAGTTGATTAATTTAATTAATTCAACCTTGGCCCTCATATTCATTAATTCTTCTAAATCATAATTAATTAACCAATTATTGTTTAGTTAACTATTATTCACTCTCAGAACCCTCATTAGAATTTTCTTCAATTTTAAATTCTCTTGTCCCCCCAAACCTGTAGTGATGTGAGAAGTGTCTTCCACCTCTCTTAACTACTTGCATGCACATGCCACTCTCACTCTTCCACCTCACCCTTTGGACACTCTTCCTATTGGATTCTCACACATGTGTGAGATCCTCTTACCCATGTAGCCACCCTATACTTTCTATTTGCATCCACTTGCCACACTCCTAGATTTCCTTTGTCTTCCATCTTACCACTTATGTCTCCACTTGTCATACCCTTGTTCTTCCCAATGTGTGAGAACAACTAGCCTTTTCTCCCATGCCAAGTGTCATTTTTACAAGCCTCTACTTTGTGACACTTTTCAAAATGTTAAGACCCTTCCTCTCATCCAATCCTATTCCTTCATCTCGCAATCAATTCTGACCCTCCATTTCATTATCTAAAATTCTATAAATTAAAGCCTTTATCCTCCATTTTGATCAACTCATATTTTCTAAACTTATGCTGCTAGTTTGATCATAAAATTTATTTTGCTACTAAGGTCATGCTACTTTATTGAGAAATCCACATAACATTCATCTAAAGGATAAAATCAAGTGAAAGAGGGTGCATTCACTTCAGCTCAATCCATAAGATTGGAAACATAAAAGTAGCAAGGAAATTGTGTATTTCATTTATATTATGATTTGTGTTTTTTACTCTTTTCTTCATCTTCACATTGGCATGCATGGTGGGACCCATTTTTAGGAGTTGCAAGCAATAGCTTA
The DNA here is from genome assembly GCA_007258455.2 of Sequoia sempervirens. Lineage (NCBI taxonomy): Eukaryota > Viridiplantae > Streptophyta > Pinopsida > Cupressales > Cupressaceae > Sequoia > Sequoia sempervirens. The sequence continues at coordinate 38,989,092 of VDFB02047144.1, forward strand.
TCAATTAAATGCATATCAAAGATATTAAACAACACAATTAAATACATAGAAATAAATTGACAACGAAGAGACAACACGAAATTTAATGTGGTTCACCCAAATCTAGGTTACATCCACCAACAGAGCGTCCAATATATATTAATATTCCAACAAATAATATTTACAATAGCTTGCAACAACTGCTACAACTTGCAAAAACATTTTTCAATGTTTCCACTACCTTGAATTTCCTGCGCATAGTGCTATGTGCACTTCCAACAATAACCTGTATTGTTTACCAGCCACCAAGCTATGACTAAATTCTAACAAAACCTACAAAAATACACACAATGTAACTCACACCCAACAATGTAAACTAATTTTCCATACACAGGTGTTCACATCCCCACTCACATTGCTAATTGTTCAAATTCGTTTCTATTCAAATTCCCGTGTAGCAATAATCTCTTCATATCTTGGGTAGTTTTTAACTATCTTTTTTGTTGAGCACCTAAAATAATAAGAGGGGGGGTGAATCAATATTCTTTTAAACCACTTAAACATTTAAACATTCATTCTACATAGCATATTCAATTTGTGATAGGAAAGGAAAGTATGAAAGCAACCATCAAAGCACAAAACACATGAACACCAAATTTTTATGTGGAAACCCCAAAATGGGAAAAACCATGGTGAGGATTAGCTCACAATATATTATAACCGATTATAAGATATTATAGAAGTGCTTACTATTGGTGGACTCACTGTCCAAGTGGAATCACTGACCACTAAAAGAAGAAAAGATAGAAGAGAGTGGTGGCACACAACTAGGATTTGAATTGTTACAAGGGCAACTACAACATGCTGGAATACAATTCCATTGAAGCTCAATATACTAACTTTACACACTTTATACTAATATGCATTAACATTATGCTATGCTCTCCATTCACCTTATACTCACACAATTCACATCAATTATATTTGTGTATTTTCCAATTTCATTTTTCCAACATTGAAATGGAATCATACCAATTTCATCCCAACATTAATTAGGTTGACCTAATTCGATGTATCATATAAAATATTCCTTGTTGGCTCAACATACACATATACATACTTCGTGCCAAGATCCAAAACTCATAAGAAATCAAAATAGGTCAGCATGGACCTATAATAGCTCCCACATAATGGATTAGTACTTATTAAAACTTTGCAATACACAAAAATTATTAGGTCGACATTGACAATGACCTAATTGTTAGAAACCAAGATCTAATTGCAAACCAGAAAAATCACCTTCCACAGAAGAGAAAAATGAACAAGCAGAGATTTACAAAAGATGTGCAAATTGATATATTCGAAGTACAAAAAATTACAAGAGATAATTTTCTTTATAAAAGAAAAGATGCATAAACCTAATCTTATCTTGAGCAACAAGATAGCTCAATAAGATAAAGATGAAAATAATAAACCTAGGAATTAAATAATGCCTAAGTAAAGTTATGCAAAGTGTAATTAATAATTAGTTACACCAACACCCCCCCATAAGTGCAACTTAGGGAGACTAAAAAAGCATGCACCTAAAAACTAAGATGAATGCAAGAAAGCATGAATGGGTCCCGACAACAAGGCCTGATTAGGTATCCAAGTACAAATGCAATAATGAAGTAGAGAAGGAAAACCCAGTGGGACAATACCCCCCTACAATGAGACGACTGCTGCAAAGAAGCATTGGAAGAACACTGTGGAGTAACACTAGAACCGTAATTTGACAAGCAAGGAAATATACCTCTGTCTACAAGAAACCAAAACTAGAATCATAATAATGTGATAGCAGACCCGATGCCATGGAACACTAGAAAACTCTCAAACTGGAACAACCTTGGAATCTGTGAAGCAACAGTAGATGAGATGAAGACAAAATTTGGAAACTGTGTATCTCGATGCCAATGCCAAACTGTGACTAAAACTCTTCCATGGGAAGGAGTACCATGAAGACTCTGGAACATTAACCATAAAAACATGGCCCTCAAACTGAGAAGGATTTGAACCAATGCGGATCAAGAAACATAAAATCTCAATCTAAAGTGTGAACTGATGAATCCAATATGTGTCAAGCTAGAGCAAGAATGTGGCCAAAAGAAACTGGGAAACCAGATAACCCATGCGAGTTGCCAACAAATCAAGATGAAGATGGAGATCAAAGTGAAAACTACACTCTAATCAGATTTATTATGCAAGAAACTCCCCTAATGGAACTTTATCTCAATTCATTTATTACAATAACCCAACGATTGTAAAAGGAGAGCATCCAAAACATGCATAAATAGAAAAATAAAATAGACCTCAGATTTGTGTAGAGTACTGAATTAGATTTCCAACACTGCAAGAATGACGAAAAATGGATCACCGAGTCAAAAGATATGCCCTCTAGAGTGAAAACAACAACATCTAAGTTCAAAGGCCTGAAAAATAAATTTGGAGAAAAATATGGTAAAAAAACTTATACCAGATTTGGTGAAAACAGCTCCAGAATGCCCAATAAGGGCTATAGGGCGCCCAGGGGACTAAAAAAATAGGCCCCTAGTCCTGTGCGTGACCAGGGGCTGGCAAATTTGGGGCTGGGGCGGAGCCCTTGGTCCTCCATGGGACCGACGGTTTTGCAGAAGGGGCTGGGCGGCGGGGTGAGACCGTGGCCAATGCTGCAAGAGCCTGCGAGGGCTGAGCTCGCTGGTGGCGCTTGGGCGGTGGGCACCGGTGGCGGTGGTGGGCCGGTGGCCGTCGGGTGGTGGAGTGAATTTGTGTGGTAAGCACCGAAACAGATTTGAAGAAACGTGATTTTTTTTTTTGAAAAAAGTGCCTCAATCTACGTGTTGGGGAGGCCGTACGGCCCCTCAGGCAATTTTTTTTGCCTTCCTAACCAACTTCACCAAAATTGATGAAACAAAGGGCGATCTTAGGGTTTTTGGCCATTGCGAACGCAATGGTGACCTCCGTTTCTGCCCAAAATACTCCAAAAATTCAGCTACCCCCAAATCTTGCAAAAAAACTCTAAGCTTGAAACCCTCATGGATTTGGCAAACAATGGCCAAAATTTGCAAAAAAAAGTCAATCTTGAATTTTTCCAGTGCTCTGAATCCAATGGTGAAGCCTGATCTAATCCAAAATGTCTCATAGATGAACTCAAGGCATGATATCCTTAAGGAATTCAAGAATGAACCCTGCAATGATTTTCTCAAAAAATTTGAGAAGGGGCTACAAATCAAGGCTTTGATACCATGTTAGAAACCAAGATTTGATTGCAAACCAGAAAAATCACCTTCCACAGAAGAGAAAAATGAAAAAGCAAAGATTTGCAAAAGATGTGCAAATTGATATATTCAAAGTACAAAAAATTATAAGAGATAATTTGCTTTATAAAAGCAAAGATGCATAAACCTAATATTATCTTGAGCAACAAGATAGCTCAATAAGATAAAGATGAAAATAATAAACCTAGGAATTAAAAATAAAGTTATGCAAAGTGTAATTAATAATTAATTACACCAACATAATAACAGAATTCACCAACTATACATGCAAAAACTGACACATGGACCTCCAAACTTCATGCCACTTGGAATTCACACTCTATTGACACATGTCAATAACTCAAAGCCAAATACTAATCAGTGGAGAAGTGTGGACCAAAACATACATACTATACTAGTAATATTGTAATTGCCAGAACAAAACTTCTGTCATTCATATCTTCAATACCAGAGATCAGAACACTATGAAACTCTGATTATAAACTCCTCTAACATCCAAAAAAAATATATTAAAAACATAGAGAAAGATTCTATAGAGCAGACAATGCGGACTAGAATACTAGATGTCTTTTACACTAAGCACACTATTTTGATACTTAGCCAATTTCTCTTTCATCTGTCTTCATCAGATCAAACCTTCTTGTAAATGCCCACTGGATTACCATCTTCAAATATGTTCAAGCTATACAAACTAATTTGCATGAAGATCTTCATACTGGAATATAATGTTGACATCAATGAAAACATTATAATTCAATACATTTATCCGTCATGCTCATGTTGTTGCTAAGCATATCAATGATAATATTCTTGTTCTTCCGATAATCTCCCCCTTTGTCATTGATGTCAACATGCCTTAACTATCTCTTAAACTATTCTCTCCCTTTGAAACCAAGGGCAAAGGGCACAAAACATAAGTCTTCACATATACTAAAACTCCCACTAAAAATTTGTATTGGAAAATTTCCTTATACCATCTGCATATATACACTGAAATCTGAATGATAAAACGAAAGGAATAAAAAGAAATGTAGTCACCCAGAGGAGGTATTTGACTCTTGCATCTTTTCAAGGTGGGCTTTCCACTCTTGCTTTCCTTCCTCCCAACTCTTCTTAGCTAGGCCAAGCATTCTGCTCTGGGTTTCAAACTCCATCAAGAGTTCTTCATTATCATCTGGAGTGCAGGGTACCAAATTTAGCTTTGAGGCTTTTGTAAGGAAAGCTAAGGTGCGGAAAAAACTCTCCTAACGTCAAAACCTCAGGGAAGAATATAGAGGTGACTTTAAATTTTCAATTACAATCCAATTAAGATACACTAGAAAGAAATAATAGAAACAGATAAATAAGCATACATAGATGAACACCAGATTTGTGTGGGAAAACCCTTACGGGAGAAAAACCCGCCACACCAAGAAAAACCCCTTTGTATTACAGTAAACAAATTACATACAAAGTATGGGCTTCACTCTCTAATATCAATTTATAACATTAGATTCAAAATCAACCTTGTACAAAACATCTCATTTATAGGACACTCTCAAATTGAATTCACACTGATCACCCATCAAATTTTTCATCCAACCAAACATCATCATCGACTCTTGAGTATATCCATGTTGTCCATGACCAGTTGATCTTCCTCACAGGAATGGCCACAACAGTCTAACTTCCAACAGTTTCCATTCTGCTTCTTTGATTGGTCGAAGACACACCACATAGGATAGTCTTCCAATCGGTCAAAGCATTCAAACAGTATTCACATGTTGGTGAGACACTAACCGTGTCTCCCCAATGCCACAAAACCCAACTATCGATATTGGCCAGAGTCATCACCTTCGGCAAGAGGTTACACCAAGTTCAAAAGCTGTTGCTCAAACTCACCCTTGTCGCTAAGACATTATACCGATATCCATTGCAGAAGCATCGACCAGACTATCGCTATCAGCAAGAGGCCATATCGAAGGAAAATCCATCTTGTGAAGCTATATCGGCAAGAGTTCTCCTATCGCCAAGAGTCTCATAGATCTTTATGTCATACTGATATTCACCGAGCAAAGCTGTCGGCGAGACAAGCCATATTGCTAAGACTTCATACTAATGATAAACACATGTAGCGCTATCGGCAAGACTACCGCTATTGGTGAGACATCATACCGAAGCAAACCTTTCTGCCAGAGAGTCTCCCCGAGAGAAGAGAGATAGAAATTTCACAACGATAGAAATGTCACAGCGATAACACCAGTCAACAAGACAACAACAATGTATCAACGACATGAGCATTCCACAAGGTTAAACAACTGCTAGTCGGCCAGACATTAAGAATGTCACACCGACTTTTCCCTTTCAGGAGTTTCATGCCAGTAAGATTGAGGCACATTTTCCAACAATCTCCCACTTGACGAAGATCTTACTGACACCTTCAGAGCACAACAAAACTACTAAAATTCATGGGCACTAAGGCCCATCAAACTAGCACACCACCTGAACTTGTATGTGCTCACTGGCTTTGTCAATACATCTGCAACATTCTCTAGAGTATCCACTTTTTCTAAAGAGACCTTTCCATCCTCCTCCATATCTCATACAAAATGATACTATACATCTATATGTTTCATCCTGGCATGGAAAGTAGGATTCTTCGCCAAACAAATAGCACTCTAACTGTCACAATAACTTGTTATTTTCCCTACATCAAAACCAATGTAAGAACACAAATGTTTTAACCAAATTGCTTCTTTACAGGCATGTGTTGCTGCCATGTATTCTGCCTCTATAGTGGACAAAGCGACTACAGCCTGCCGCTTACTCATCCAACTCACTGCACCACCATTCATCATGAAAATATATCCACTGGTGGATCTTCTGTTGTTAATGTCCCGTGCCCAATCAGAATCCACATAGCCTCAAATACTAAGAGTCCTCTGTGATTCAACCAAGTTGCCATGGTAATACAATGCATATTTTGAGGTGCCCTTCAAATATTTGAATACTCTCTTCACAACATCCCAATGTGTCTTTCCAAGATTAGCCATAAACTGACTAAGTACTCCCACTGCTTGGGCAATGTCTAGCCTTGTACAAACCATTGCATACATTAGACTGCCAACTGCACTAGCATAAGGCACACTGGTCATGTCCTCCATCTCAATAGGATATTTTGGACAATTTTCAATAGATAGCTTCGTTCCCTGCAAAACTGGAACAACTAGCTGCTTGCAATCAGTCATACAAAATCTCTCTAGAACAGTCTTAATATACTTACTCTGACTAAGCCAAAGTTTTCTACTATTCCTGTCCCTAGTTATTTCCATTTCTAGAATATACCTAGCTGCACCAAGATCTTTCATTTTGAACTTTGCAAACAACTGGGACTTAAGATCAGAAATCATTAACTTACTATTGCCTATGAACAACATATCATCAACATAGAGAGCAATAATAAGAACTTGATCACTTTCAGCTTTGTAATACACACAATGATTAGATTTTGTTCTTACAAATCCCAATGACAAAAAAAATGTGTCAAACTTCTGGTACCACATTCTAGGAGATTGCTTTAATCCATAAAGAGATTTTTTCAACTTGCAAACCAGTTTTTCTTTACCTTTCTCCACAAAGTGCTTAGGCTGGGACATATAAATCTCTTCTTCAAGATCACCATGAAGAAATGTTGTCTTCACATCCATCTGTTCAACCTCTAAGTCATACGCTACTGCAAGTGACAAAAGAAATTTGATAGATGTCAACTTAGCTACTGGAGAAAAAATTTCTCCATAATCAATTCCCTCTACCTGGGAATAACCCTTCACAACCAGCCTCGCCTTATACTTTTCCACACTACCATCCAGACCTATTTTCTTTTTAAATACCCATTTGAAGCTCACAACTTTTTTCCTTCAGGCAAGGGCACCAAAATCCAAGTATCATTCTTTTCTAATGATGTCATTTCTTCATTCATGGCTTCCAACCAAGAGTTTGAATCAAACATTCTAAATGCCTCTTTCATAGTCCTAGGTTCATCAGTGCTAGAAATTAAAGCATAGGCACAAGTGGAATCTATCAAAGAAAACCCATACCTATCACGTTGCTTTCTTTCACAAGTTGACCTCCTCACTTGTTGAGGCTGAAGTTCTTCTTCTTCTTCAGAACTATCAAAGCGCTTGGGCTCTCCTCGAGTTTAAAATTACATTTGAATTTTGAATTCCTACTATCGTGTCGGAAGATTTCAATTACATCTTTTATTTTTCTAATTTTGTCTCGACTACGGATCCTGGTAGAAGGCTTCAACTCAAGAAAGATAACACTTTTGTTGTATAGAACCTTCTCCGTATCATGATTCCAAAGCTTGTATCCTTTTATGCCATCACTATAACCAATAAAAGTACATTTAACAACCTTGTTTTCCAATTTAGATCTTTTCACATATGACACATGTGCATATGCCTCACAACCAAAGACTCGAATGTGTCTCAGAGAGGGCTTCTTTCCAGACCATGCTTCCAAAGTTGTTTTCTCAACAAGAGCGAAATTCAGAGAACGGTTTATCAAGTAACATGTTGTTGCAACTGCCTCAGCCCAGACTTCTCCTCCAATCAAGCACTGCTCAACATACTTCATGCTCTTTCCATCACTGTCCTATTGAACCTTTCTGCAACTCCATTTTGCTGTGGAGTGTAAGGTGTAGTTTTATGTCTTTTAATCCCATGATCTTTATAGTACCTCTCGAAATCATTAGAACAAAAATCACCACCATTATCAGTCCTTAAACATTTTATTTTTCTTCTAGTCTGATTTTCTACAAGGTTTTTAAATTCCTTAAATCGACTGAACACTTCTGATTTACTTTTCAAAAAATAAACAAATGCTCTTCTTGAATAATCATCAATGAATGATACATAATACCTTGACTTAGACAAAGAAGGAACATTCATTGGACCAAAGACATCAGAATGAATGTAATCAAGTAAACCAGAAGATTTGTGAGGACTGGAGTAAAATGAAACATGGTGTTGTTTACCATATATACAATGTTCACAAAACTCAAATTCGAGGTTACTCTCATCAAGCCCCTCAACCAGGTTTTTATTCTTCAAGGTTTTTAAACCTTTTTCTCCAATATGGCCAAGCCTATGATGCCAGAGCATAGTCTTTTCTACTGGAAGTTTATCTTCCATAGAGTTTACACCATCAAGAAATTTTTCCTCTTTTCCTCAATGAGTAGGTTTCTATGACTTTATAGAGATACTATTGCATTGTACAACATGTGCATCCAACTTATACAAGGTACCAATTCGAGAACCCCATGCTAGCACCATAGAGCCTCTAGTCATCTTGCAGCCATTTCCAGAGAACGTGACTTGCACTCCAATATCATTCAGCTTACTAACATAAAGTAAATTTTGAGCCAGACCTGGTATATACATTACATCATTGATTCCCTTCACTTTTCCATTAGGGAATTGAATCCTGAATCTTCCATGACCAACTATTTCCAAAGATGAATTACTTGCCAAATACACCTTTCCACCATTTTAATTTTCATACTTCGTGAACCAATCTCTATGAGATGTCATGTGGAAAGATGCTCTAGAATCAATTAGCCAGACATCATCTGATGCCTGTGTAGCCAATGCTGCAATGAAAGCGTTTGCATCACTCTGAGAAGAATCATTATCAGAATTCTTCTTCTTCTTCTTCTTCTTTTTCTCCTCTTTGCAATCCTTTCAGACATGACCAGGTTTCCCACAATTCCATCACTTCACCTTGGACTTCTTTCCAGGAGACTTTGATCTCCCTTTTGATTTTGATCTGGACTTCTTGTCCTTCTTCTTGCCTTTTTCTTTCGATCTGCCTCTAACAGCAAGAGCCTCTTTCACCATCTTAGAATATTTCCTTCTCATCTCTTCTAATAACAAAGAAGAAACAACATCTTCCATCTTAAAAGTGGATGTCGTACTCCCAATAGCCATCACCAAGTGATCCCAAAAATCTGGCAAAGAACATAATAACAACATACAACGATCTTCCTCATCAATCTTCAACCCATAGATGCTAACTGAGCAATAAACATGTTGAAAGCATTTAAATGATCAGCAATAGACCCTCCCTCCTGCATTCTCAAAGTGTACAACTTCTTCCTCAAGAACAATTTATTCACCAAGGATTTTCCCTGATAAATAGCTGCCGATCTTTTCCACAAGGAAGATGTAGTCTTTTCTTCATGAACATTTAGAAGAACAGAGTCTGCTAAAGATAGCCTTATCAGCCCCTTTGATTTTCTATCGACAAAGTCCCAATCTTCTTGCTTCATGCCTGTAGGCTTCGATCCAGACACAACAATCCAAAGATCATGATTAACCAACAAATCTTCCATTTTAAGTGTCCACAACTCAAAATTGCTACCATTGAATTTCTCAATTTTAATATTTCCTGACGTGCTTGCTATCTTAACCTGTAATTCAAATTACCAAACTTCTACAAGACTCCCACTGAAACAAAATTGACACAAAAAACTCAAAATACCCACAAGGATAACACAACTAGCCAAGCTCTGATACCACTTGTAAGGAAAGCAAAGTGGTGGAAAAAACTCTCCTAACGTCAAAACCTCAAGGAAGAATGTAGAGGTGACTTTAAATTTTCAATTGCAGTCCAATTAAGATACACTAGAAAGAAATAACAAAAACAGATAAATAAACATACACAGATGAACACCAGATTTACATGGGAAAACCCTTACGGGAGAAAAACCCACCACACCAAGAAAAACCCCTTTGTATTACAGTAAACAAATTACATACAGAGTACGGGCTTCACTCTCTGATGTCAATTTATAGCAGCAGATTCAAAATCAACCTTGTACAGAACATCTCATTTATAGGACATTCTCAAATTGAATTCACACTGATCACCCATAAAAAATTTCATCCAACCGAACATCATCATTGACTCATGAGTATATCCATGTCATCCATGACTGGTTGATATTCCTCATAGGAACGGCCACAATAGTCTAACTTCCAATGGTTCCCATTCTGCTTCTCTGATTAGTCGAAGACACACCACATAGGATAGTCTTCCAATCGGTCAAAGTGTTCAAACAATATTCGCATGTCGGTGAGACACTATCCGTGTCTCCCCGATGCCACAAAGCCCAACTGTCAATATCAGCCAGAGTCATCACCTTCGGCAAGAGGTTACACTGAGTTCAAAAGTTGTCACTCAGACTCACCCTTGTCGCTAAGACATCATATCGATATCCATTGCAGAAGCATCGACTAGACCATCGCTATCGGCGAGAGGTCATACCGAAGGAAAATCCATCTTGTGAAGCTCTATCAACAAGAGTTCTCCTATCGCCAAGCATCTCATAGATCTTTATGTCATACCGATACTCACCAAGCAAAGCTGTCGGCAAGACAAGCCATATCGCTGAGACTTCATACCGACGATAAACACATGTAGTGCTATTAGAGAGACTACCGCTATCAGTGAGACATCATACCGAAGCAAACCTTTCAGCTAGAGAGTCTCCCTAAGTGAAGAGAGATAGAAATGTCACAGCAATAACACCAGTCGGCAAGACAACAGCAATGTCTTGACGACATGAGCATTCCACAGGGTTAAACAACTACTAGTCGACTAGACAATAAGAATGTCACACCAACTTTTCCCTTTCAGGAGTTTCATGCCAGTAAGATTGAGGCATGTTTTCCAACAAATTTTTTAGTACTTATCAGGGCATTGGAAACAAGTATGAACTTGGAGTCCACTAGATCTTTGAGATGACCAAACTACGTTATGATCTTTTCCTTTCAAACTTGCAGTTGGAAGAACTGCTCATGTAGATTCTCAATGGAAAAACTTATGCTTCCACCCAAGTCTTGTGTTGGATCATAGGAACCATAATCTTTATAAATTTGGGACTCAATAGAGTTCATCTCATATTTTATGCTTCTTGTAGAACTCGACCATTTCATACAAAATTGGAATAAAAATTTGGCTTCTACCACATAAGCCTACACACCTTTAATATTTTCTTGCAATTTGTTGTGCGCACTAGTACACTTCTCCCTTATATCCAAAAATCTCCTATCATTTTCCTTTTTCTCTATTTATTTCTCTAAATTCACTTTCAATCCATTAGCATACTCCTTAAATGAATCAAGCAAGAACTTTAGATTGTCCATGCTAGATAAAGAGTTATCAATATTTACACTAAGTATGGCCTCCTCCAAAATATTTATTGCCTCATCAATCATCTCTCCACTCTTCTGATGTGTCTCTAATATAAATTTCCATGCATAAGCATGGAAAGAATCAACCAATTGAATCTTATGATGATGATAAATATTGTCCATGTCCATTTTCCCCTATTGCATCAAAAGTTTTAATAACTAGGCGAACACTACAAACTAGAACTGTAGTTGCATGCTTAACAAATTCTTTAAGGAATCTTTGGAGGAACTAGAAGATTCACTAATAGTCTTTATACTCTCCTTTGCAGTCTTCTCCTTTAAATCCTTTTCCTTGCCACCTATGTTAACTAGTGTCTCCTCATCCTTCTTCTCCTTGTTCCCATCACTCTTTTTTGTATTCTCAGGCACATCTTCACTAGTGGATTAATATTTGTTATCCAAAGGAGTGATTGTCTCCAGGTGGCCTTGAGTATTCTCAACATTTTCCCCAAATATCGAAGGGGATGTGTTATGTCTAGTGGAAGTATCCTCCTTCTAGGTTTTAGTACCTTTTTCCTCTATAGTGTCTTCTCCAATAGCTCCTTCTTCTTCAACATTCTCCTCACCTACAATATTTTCTTTTACAATTTCTTCCACTTCCAGAGGAACATTATCCTGCACATTTCCTTCTTTAGTTACATTCTCATATGGAGCATCAACATGTTGTGCTTCTTCTTTAATGTTCACAACTAGAGTTGGCATATCAACATGCATTTCTTTTGTTCTCTCCAGAGTCATCCCTAATCTTTGTGCTAACTCTCCAACCTTCTCCACGGTCTTGTTCCAAAGCCTTTCTAGATCATTTTGATATTTTCTCATGAGAGTGATCATCCTTTTCTTTGTTTGAAACTCCTTGTTGAATAACTTAGCCAATGTGGCTTTATTGTCTTCAGAGAGAGGTGCACAAATCTTTTCTAAAGAAAAATATCTTAACTTTTCTTCTTCCTCAATAGCCTCCTCCCTTTTGGAAAATAATACTTTCTTTAAGTCTTCTGACAAATTCTTTTCAATGTTCTGCATGTTAACCTCAAATACAACAATATACTTGATAATTGCTTCTACAATGGTGGCCTTGTCTACCACATCGACATCAGTATACAATGCAATAGTCTCTTCTAGCATCCCATGCTCCACAATCCCATTAAATAGAGCATCCAACTTCACGGGGCTATGAGTACTTACCAAATCCTTTTTCTTCTTCTTTTTCTTATCTTTTAGTGACTTTTTATCTTTATCGGACTCTGCTTTCTTTTGTACCATTTGCATTCTATATCCTTCCTTCTCTTTCTCTACCTCTACCTCACTATCTATATCAACAATATCAAATCTTACTTTTTTTGCACTAGCTTCTCCTTGTGCTAATTCAAGCTTCCATTTTTGGACCAATTGTCATCCTTCTTCTTCATCATGTTCAACATTCACTCCCAAGTATTATTCCCTTGTATTTTTATTTTTTTACTCTCCTTCTTGAAGAGCTAGTTGTTTGTTGTGCTGTCGAAGCAACCTTTTCCTTTTCATTCCTCTTCTATTGTTTAACCATAGGTATTTTCTCCTTTACCAAAGTACTTACAGGCTCTTTCCTTTTCTCTCCTATAGCAATCTTAGTCCTGAAGGACTTTGGGGCAACCAAAAGAGTGGTAGTTATTCTACTAGATCTCCTAACACTTGATGATCCTCCCAATGAGCTAGACATTGCTTTTGGCTTCTCAACATGTTCTTTTGTGAGTCCCATTTCCTTCACAAATGTTGAATCCATCTTGTCAACGGTATTCTTTATCTGTGATTTCCCTTGATCCATGTGCACCTCCATGGATTTCTCTTCATTTGTACCATACCTCTCTTCAGAGGTGTCTTTTATCTTGCTCAACATAAATTCTACTGATTTGGTGATTTCTACTTTAGTGATCTTATATCGCATCTCTAGGATCTAAATGGTCCTAGGCTCAACAACTTGTATAATGCAACAATATATTTTTACAAGAAAAGTGATGCCACTCTTGTACTTTTCAACCATGCTTCTAGGTATCCTTTGTCTTGCCTGCATATTTTCTTGGAATTTTTTGAAGAACCCCTAGAGGGAATTCTTTTGTGCATCTGAGTCTCCCAACGTCATCAAATGATCTCTAATATAGTGGGCTAATGCCTATCCTTTAGTTATACTATGTTTTTTGTTCTGGGGACTTCATTCAAAAAAGTAGAATAGTAAACAAATGATCAAAGTTCCAAAATTAAAAGCATACTTAGAATATTTTATCTTTTGTAGGTTTTCCAAAAGCTGCAATCTCAACAATTCACATAGATCATAGTCTTCGCCATTCTCAACCATATCATATGTTGTATTGATGGCGATAGCTGATACTAAATTCTCTTTGTTGGTGAAGTAAACCTTGTATTTGATCATCATTGAAGCATACTTAACTATCAAGTTCCCGATGTCCTTGAAGGTCAAGGCTCTCCTGTCATACTTGGCACCCGTTCGCTCCATCACTATTACATTTTTCACTAATTTGAGCACTGGAGTTGGTCTGGTTGAGCACAATCTTGTCACAAGCCTAATTGCCTCTTTGTTTATCGGATGTGGTATGTCTAACCAGAGGAATTGTCATGAATTCTACTTAGGGTGTATCTCACCCACTCATACACATAGAAAAATATGGGAAAACTATTCTAGACATTGAGTTTCTTCTCTACCAAACTCTCAAATTCCAATTTCAACTCGAAATAATTATTGGTGAGTTATTTGTACCACACATCACTCAAATTCATATAATTATATTCTTCCAATTTAACATGAATGTATTCCCTAACATCTTCCATGTGAAAAACTCCATATGGGATGTGCAAAAATACACCATCTGGATCATCCATCAATGATTTTTTGAGATGTTGTTTGAGTTTAGGGCAAGGATGCTACATAACCCCTACCACTTGTTGATGCGTATACATATTTGTAGTAAATTGAAAGTGCTTTCTAAAACTAGGGAAAATGGAAACTGTAAATACCTTTTAACTTACTCTCTAGTTAAGGGTTTTGCTTGCATTGAATCTCAACTTCTTTGATCACTTCACTTCGCTCTTTGTGTTCTCTTATCTCCTTGAATGCTCATTTACAAATTATTTTTTATTGAATGAAATCTCTTATAAACCCTTTAGAGATTGATCAAATTTTGCATTGAATTATTCATTCGGTAAAGTTGTCAAACCCTAACTGTATGCACAGTCAACTTTAAATGCTCCACAATCTTCTATAATTCAATATTTTCCACCAATTCTTTCTTCAATAGGTCAAGCATATTGACCCACACCTCATATCCGTGTGTTGAAGCATCAACACTATTTCTTTGGTAGGGGATAAAGAATCTTCTATTAATGCTCCCCCTAAGCCAAAGCTTTCTTCTTAGTTTTTGGAGGAAACATCTACACTAGATGTTGGTACAGACTCAAGCTTAGTCTCACTATCTTCCTTCTTTTTCCAAATATTTTCCATCTCTCTCTTCATTTCTACTGGATCTACCTTTTTCACCAGATCATTCTTCTTCATATTCTTGCTTCTGCAAAACTTAGAGATATGTCTAGGTCTACTACAATTGCAACATATGGCATTCTTTTGAACAAACTTACCTCCATTCATTCTAGGTCTACATTGATTAGATTTATGCCCAAATCCATTGCATGCATAACAATATCCATTAAAAGATTGAAACCTCATACCATTGTTATATCCATTCATCATTGAATTTTTGTATTCACTAGTTCTATGACCAAATCTTTTGCATGTAAAACATTGATCAAGAAAAGATCCAGAACATTTTGATTTACTTTGCTTCTACATTCCATAGCCTTATGTCAAAATTTATTGCAAGAATAATAGAAGCTGTTAAAATATGGGTACCTTTGTACATTTGGTTGTCTGGTCGGTGGTCTTTTGAAGTCTTTTCTTTGATTCTAGACCTATTTTCCATTGCTCTTCTTATCCCCGGTCTTCTTTTCAACCTGATTTGGAGTTTGATTTATCTTTGAGCTTTCTCCTATCTCAAACCCTAATCCACCTTTTTCTTTAGATCCTTTCTAATTTGCAATTATTTCATCAAGATTTGTAGAACTCATCTTTAATTTTTCTTCATGAATCTTTGCTTTCTCAAGATCTAATCTTAAGGTCACAACTTCTTCAATTTTTGAACATTTCTTAGCTATGAGGTCAATTAGGAGTTGGTTTTTTCCAAATAGGAAATGCCTCTCCATCATCTCTTGGTTGTGAGGATTGGTAGAAAATTCCCTTAGTCTTGGGGATTATTCTTGTACTTCTACCATGTCCTCATGGGGTGTTTGTGGTTGGGATGAGTTGGTGTTGTAAAAGGCTTCTCCTTGGGAATCCATTATTTTCTTTGCTTGTGATCTAGTGATTGGAATGCAAGACAAGGATTCCTATTGAATATTGCCTTGGAAGAGTTGGGTTAGGTGTGTGTATTTTGATTTAGACTTGTATTTATGATGAGATTATGATTGGAGGAGATTGGGAATTTTTTGGACCTTAGACTTGGTTTGAAAGATGAAAAAGATGGTTGGATGAAACTGGATGTTGGATGTGATTAGAGAAATAAGATTGATTTAAGACAATTAATTTGTTGGTTGGGTGATTGGTTGGATTAGATTATTGATTTAGAATGATTGATTGGATGATGAAAAGGATGAATCTTGGATTAAGGATATGTGAAAAATCAATTTTTGCAACAAGGATTAAAATCTAGATCCCTAGGATGAGGTGATTTGAGATTTTATCTTTGCTTACTTAGGATAGGCAAGTTCCTAAGTAAGGTTAGATAAGGATGTTTTTGAAAAACTTAACTTAAGGGAGCCAAATCATCAAGCTAAATAATCCAAAAGGATGGGCTAACCAAGGATGCAACTTAAGATAGGAAAGTTATTAAGCTACTCCTAGATTAGTAGGATGGTTAAGGATCAAGACTAAACCTTAATGGAAAATTTGATTTACAAGGATAATGATAGGATTGGGTGAGGTTAATGATGATGTTAATGGGATGATTTTAGATGATAAGGAGATGACTAGGAGGATAGATAACATATTTGCCAAGGGATAAATGGATTAATGTGATGGAAAGAATGCAATATGGAGTGACTAAGATGATGAAATGATGGAAAGGGTTAAAGCCTAGTACCAAGTAAAAGATAATTATGATGTTAAAAGGATGGAAAATATGATAGAAATAATGAAGGTGATAAAATGGGGGGAGTAATGATAAATGAAAATGAAAAGGATGATAAGATGATTATGTGAAGAGATTAGGGATGAAGAATTCTAAGGGATTTTCCTAAGTCTAAATGATGGGGAGGGTGGGATATTTGAGAAGATGGGAAAATAATGGGGAGGGTGGGAGATTTGAGAAGATGGGAAAATAATGATCAGATTGGGTGATTATGTGGGGATAAAAAATGGTAGTTTTGGTAAAGTAATGAGGTGAAAAATACTAGGGTAAATGATGGTCAGAAAGTGGTTGAGTTGTAGAATATGTCAGACTAATCAAGAAACCCTACAAGGTCACTGTTAGCAGAATCATATTTTTTGGCCTAACGCAAGTGGAACTTTACAGACAAATTCAAACACATGCCTATTTTTAGAGGACATAGGTGCAAGTATTTTTTAAAAAGGCATAGAATGACAATGATGGTATGGAAGTGCACTTGCATAGATTTTTAGAGTGTAGGCATGGGTATTTTTGACAGAGGTGTAGTAGGTTTAGTCATAGGCACAATTTTACAGTCAAAGTGTTTTGGCAAGAGATTTAGTAAACAATAAAACACAATGGCCAAGTTTGATAAATTTTATAGGGTATGGTCAATCCTCAACCCTTTGGATGATTTTTTTTCACTAGTATTGTACAAGAAGACACTCCAAACACTTGTTTACAAACCTAAATTAGTTAAATGGGTTTATAGACTAGTGTAGGCCCACCACCCAAGCAAGGTTGGGTTAATACTCCTTGATACTTGGGTGGAGCACCCTTTCTCGTAAAGGTGGATAGGTAGAGATCCAGTGACACAAGGTAATCAACAGATGCCATAGGCATACCTTCTCTCTCTCCTTGGGAAAATTTCAAGTTAATCCAAAGATTTCTATCTCAACCTAAGGGAGTACGTGGTGAGTAACTTCATGGTATGATCTGCCCTTGCACCACACTAGCTATGTTTGATGGCCTTAATCCATGTTACACAATGTTTTTCTAAGGCATCCTCTAAACACCAAGAGGGTGTGTGAAGCACAATTGTGAACACTAACCTATCACAAGCGTGGGCCAAGAAATTTTGGTGGGAAAGCTCGAACCATCCCTTCACTCCTAGCTTGGAATTACCCTAAGCATTAGAGTTTTGATAAACACATTGTCACTAGATTGTGATACAAATTTTGTTCTTCCCCCTTTCTATACCCTACCAATAACATGTGGTTGAGGTTGTTGTCACATAAAACTACACCCTACTGAATGATATTTTAATGTTATTATGACACAATTGAAACAACCTCAAGGTGTAGGAGCCCACATGAATGAGATTGAATCTCCAGAGAAGGTTGACTTACTCTTCTAATCTAAGAGAAAATGTGTTAGTCTAATCCAACACATGAAAACCCTATCACTACTCTACTCTAACAACTCACAAGGAAAAAAGATAGAAAGAGAACATACAATGAAATGACGGTGATACACCAAGATATAAATTTGTTTCTTCTTTGCTTAAGATTTCTCAATACATCAACAAATCAATTAAAACACACATTCAAACATGAAGATAAGAAGTTTTACTCAAACATGCAAGACATAACTATGACAATAGCTATATTTCCTTAATATAAGGCATAAAGCTCGACTTTACAATGGTAGAATGTAGAGATATAGTGTCTAGAAAAGAAAACTATGAGAGGAGCCCAAAACAAGAACCAAAATTTGAATACAAGTGTTGCTTTTATAGATCAAGCATAACTTGGATAAACACAACTCAAACCCTAACCCATCTAGGGTTAACAATCAAGGAGATTTGATCAAGGAAATATTTTCTCATGAAATCCATGCAAGAAAGAGATCCTAGAGAAGCTAAGACTTGCATGCCATACCCCTGACATAAAGGCTCTAACAACATGAGAAAACATTCCACCATAATCTCCATGAATGCAAACCTGGAACTCTCGAGAAATTAGTGTCCAAATCATGTCTTGGTAGGAGAATTTCCACTTGCAACATATAAAAGAATATCTATACCACCTTGGCCATCAATACAGTATGGGAGAAGCAGAGAAAATCAATCCAGAGCTGATTAGATTCGATTTAGTTGTTGAAAATGTAGTTTTACCATTACTCCAAGTCTTCCTGCGAACACAACGTGCTTTGCCATTGAATTTTGAATTTAGGCCATTAGATCATGGATGGATGCCTGAGATCACAACCCTAATAGAAGTTTAAAACATGGTTGTTTGATCATCATGAGGTATATGATCAACAACCATCACGAGCTCTCTTCACATTATGTTTCCCTTTTTAAGCTACTCTCTTGAAAACATGATGGCTTGCATCCCCACGATGCAATAAAATGATTCTACATTACCCCTATATCTTCCCCTCACAACCATCACACATTGCAATTTAGCTTTGTACTTTATGAATTAAAAATGTGATGCTTTGAGACCTCATGATAGCCTATCCAACTAACATTTTTTAGGGAATATTCCCTCAACATATACACTTCTCCTTGGCATTCATTGCACATCACATTTCTTTTTAAAACTTATTTAAAACTATGATGCACTAAAAACTTGCAATGAACTAGGATTAGAACACATGTATCAATCTAGAACCTTCAACACATATCATGCTTTCCTTCATTCTTCTTCAATCCATACTTGTGATGTATTGAGGCAATGTGATGCAAAAGGATGGTAGAAAGGAAAAGATGAGGACCCACCGTCACATCACTTTCATGAACACATGTCATCCTCCCACATCCCCATAGACAATTAATGGCATCACCATTTGAGTAGTGCAAGCATGTGGGATCCACTCGATTATTAATCACCGATCTCAACCGTTGATCTTCATGGGTAAATATTTGTCACCAAACATTAGGAAATGTAATGTAGGAAAATGCATACCCTTACATTTTCACATTTTTTTGGGCCTGCCTTTGCTTTATTTATGCTTCTTTATGGCTTAATTGGTCCTATTTTGTGTCCACAAGCCCTATGAACTACATCTTTTATCTTTTTCTTGTTAATCTTGACATTCTCCAATGCATAAATGATAATTTAATGACTCCATTAGCGTGTCCTTGATTTTTGGGTCATTTCTAAAATGCCACCTAGGGCGTCTTTGTCCCCTAAGGCTCTTGGGACCCTGATTTTGGCATATATGAATTGGGCCCCTTTTTGGTGTCTATGCCCCAAGTATTTAGGACTTTGGACTAAGGTGCCACCTAGGGCCTCTTAGTCCTTGAATCATTTTTGATATTTAATTTCAAATTCTAATGGGATTTAGCCTCCTTTATTCAATGAATTCATATGTCAGCTTCGTGTGATATAATTTCAAGATATTAAGCATAAGTATAAATACAAGGTTCCTTCTCTCATTTTTCATCCTAAGCAATCTATCAAGCAATCTAAGCAATCAAGTCTTTTGTGATAGCATTCATAATATCAAATTGAGTTCACAAGAGCATTTCATCAAGAATTTGGAGCCATTTTCAAATTCAAGCATCATATCAAAGAATTTTCTTGCATCATGTGTGTTGTTGTGCTAACATTTGTGATGTAGGGTTTTGATTCAAGAAAGCAATTCAAGTCCTATCTATCAAGCATTCAATAATTGTATCCAATTCAGCCATTGCACACAAGTTTGTAGACTTTATAAGGTATTGGTGAGTTGTAGCATTGCATGTTGTTCATTCACCATTTCCTTCATTATTTCTATTTCATTTCAAGGTTTAATTACCAACAAGGGGTTTGACCAAGGAAAAACCCCATTCACTAACAAACAATAGGTTTTTCCCTCTTGCATATTTGTGATTGCATATCTAGGTGAAGACTTGAAGATCACTTGGAGTGAAAAGTTGCATTACAAAGTTGTCATCTTCATAGAAACTCACCTATAGGCCGAATCTAGAAGTTTCAGAACCTGAGATCAAAGGAGAAGCAAGTGCAGACCTTGGAGCTCAAGATCTTGTTCAGAGTTTGTAGAAATTCAAAAAGAGACTAATGCGCCATCTTTGGCATCTTAGTCCTCCTGAACATATTTTTTAGAGATTTTATGAGATCCGAAAACTCTATATTTTCCCCAAAAAATAACAGTGGGACTAATACGCCATACTGGGTGTCTTAGTCCTCCACAACACTTTTTGGCAGCTTCTTCACATTTCCAGAATCCTCACAACATCTCCAGATTTCTGAGGTACACATATACTATCTCCCTATTGTATAATTTCATTATTTGCATCTCTCATTTAGCTTACATTTCTAGTTATAGGTCATTTTGCATATCACATTGTGTTTTCCAACATTTCCTTTTGCAAGCATTTGCTTGGTGGTGAACCCCTTAGAACTTAAAGAAACCCCTCCTAGGTCCTTCTTAATTGTGAATTGACTCACGTTGTGAGGTTTTTAGTCAATCCAATTGGGATCCCTAGGACATTAGTGAATGATTGAGTGGAAAATGTGTGATATCTCTTTAGGTATCCATTTTCCTACTCATCATTTTGGTGAACCTGACTCTTTTAAGCATTCATTTCATTTCTAATTTGGAGTCTATTGAAGTCCTTAAATCTAGATTTCATTCATTCTTGCATTGCATCTTGCATTAGTGAAAGTGCATCTAAGGTATCTTGCATTTTGCATTAGTGAAATTGCATTTAGGCTTTCCTATATTTGCATTAGTGAAAGTGCATATAGGTTGCATTTTTATTTTCTTGCATCATTTTATTTCATTGAAAAAACTAAAAAGTACATTGTTTATCATCTTAATTGCATTTAGAAACATTCTAATTGCATTCAAAAGTGAAAAAAATTGCATTCCATATTGCATTTAATTGCGTCTTCCTAGTTACTTTTTCTTGCACTTATTTCCACTTTTTTTTTTGTTTTTGAGCATCAATATCTTGCATAGGCAATCTGTAAACACTGTTGACATTACAAAATTCATAGTTTTTCTACAAAAAATGTTTGCTAGGACTAAAACACCCTTCCTGGCGTCTTAGTCCCTCTTAGGATTTTTGCTGTAGAAATCCCTCTCTGTTGTTTGTTGTCTATTTCAACCTCTGGAACTTCAAAATCTCACCAAGAAGAAAAAAGACACCCTTCCTAGCGTCTTAGTCCCTGTTGACTTTGATTCTCCAGTTTTCAGGATCTGTAATTACTTTTCTATGTTTCTGTTGGCTACCTTTTGTTTTCTATTTCAATTTCCAGATTTGTTGTTATTCCAATTTCTTTCATTTCAAGTTCATTTGTTCAATCTTGCATCATGAATATGTGCTTTGGAAAATTGTGGATGTCTTTGAAATCTTTGGTAGATGTGTCAAATTGTGCCTTTGGTAATGACTAAGGAAATTGAGCTCACTCATGCTCACACAACTCCTAAGGCATGTCCTCGTCATGATGTGGACATCATTGGAGAAGATGATGACAACATGAATAAGTTCCTAAAAAATTGTCTTGATAACCTTGAAGCTAATGCATCCTTCTATTCATCCATGAAACAACCAAATCCTTCCACAATACCACCTCTTGAGGTGTTTGGTTACTTCCATCCTGAAACCGAAACGAAATTTGAACCTAAGTTCCCTACAATAGGTGAATCTAGTTCATCTAAACAAGAAACCACTCAACAATTTAATGATAACAAAGTAACAAACACTCCAATCAACCTAGAAGAAACATATGGCAAAGGTTTCACCATCTTGAGAAAACAAGGATATGACACAACAAGTGAACATGAAATTCATAAACTCTTAGAGAAAAAATCAACCAATGAAAGCACAAAGGGATTAGGATACCAAGATCCCTCTCATAATGAAAAGCCTCCTAGATAATATCTAAGACTCTGAAGTGATGGTACAGTGATCTTGGATTCTCCCCCTGACTTAAATATCCTTCTTCCTAAAGAACAACCATCAGATCATAACAATAACAAGGATAAAGATAGAATCATCTCAGGACCTCCTGCCCTAATCCCATCTAGAGAAGTTGGTAAATCTAGCAAACACAAGAGGACTTACAAATTACAAAAGTTACAACCTCTCCATCCGCCACCTGAAAGTGAAAGAAAATTACAAATCCTTCTCAACAAAGGGTTAATATTATTACCACCTATGAACTGACTTGTGCTATATCATAAAGATGCAAAAGTTCCACATTGTGCATATCATCAGGTTCTTGGACATAATACTGATGAGTGTCATGCATTGAGGGAAATATTAAGCAAGTATCACTTTGATGGCAATAATTGCTATCCAGTGATCACATAACATACCCTCCTACTCTTTGTCATGTAATAGTTGTAGAATGTTACATTTCTCACTATTACATGATCCTTCCCATCACCTACCTCGGCCCGTTCTTATCTTGCACTAAATGGGGATAAGAAGGAGATGGCCTTTTCCTAGTAAGGAATTTGTTGTTGTCCCTTAGGTTCACTATTTACCTTCCACTTATACAGACTGAGATTGGGAGATGGGTGAATTTCTTTAGGTTGAATTGCCTATGCCTTTCTAGCCTTTTGCATTTTCTTTCTGTTTGCTTCCATGTGTGTAACATGATCCCCCATGATGTTTTTTTTATGTTTCTCTCTCTATGTGCATTCCTCTATTTGTACCTTCATTATTCTATATGTCATATAGTTTTTCCTTTTGATTTATCTTTTATCATTTCCTTTCATTTTCATTTGTCTTGTGTTTTCCTTTTGGGGATGATGCAAGGCATCGAGACATTCACGTCTCTTTCATGTTGACCCAAGAGATTTCTTTTTCATTATCTTTTCTTTTCCTTTTATTTCCCTTTTATTTGTCTTGTGTTTTCCTTTTGGGGATGACGCAAGGTGTCGAGACACCCTATGTCTCTTCCATGTTGACCCAAAAGGATTTCTTTTCTTTTTTTTTTCTTTTTTTTTCGCTCTCTTTGTATCATTCTTCCAATTCTATGTGTATTTGGGGAATGATGAAAGTTCTAAGATCTCTAATATCATTGTAGCAAAGAACATACTAACCCCGAATCCATAGATCCCTTATGTGTTTGGTGTTTTCATTTTGGGGGAAACCCCTTTCTTTTCCTCTTCTCTTGCATGACACAACTTTCCTTGGAAACATATGACTTGGCATAGGGCTTTCCAAGTTAGCTCTCATGTCTTCCTTAATCTTGTTTGAATTTTTATTTGCTACTTTAAATTAATTGCTCACAACATGGTGTTAGCAATTTCTTTAAAGTGGGGGCATACATTGGCATTATTTTAGCATGATTTCACTTGCACTTTTTTTCCTTTTCATGTTCTTTGATGTGATTTTCTTATTTCACACAACATTTTTTCCTCTTTTTAGTGATGTTGGGAGTAATGTCCTTCAAGAGTGTGATCTATCTTAGCATATTATATTCCCCTTACTGGTGATGTAATGCACTATATCCCTTAAGTGGTGAATCTTTTATTCTTTGATCGGTCCTCTCTTGAGACATTAGGAATGTTGTACCCTAAGAGTAAGATCTCACATGAATTAAGAAAAATCCCTTTGAGCATCCCTCTTTCTTGATTTTAGTTTTGTACCTTATTAAAGTCATGGAGGTATGGATTTGATATGGTCCCCTGGGGCTCACCTAGTGAACACATAGCTTCACTAGCCTGTGTGAGCATGTATTTTTGTACCTTATTAAAGTCATGGAGCTATGGATTTAATATGGTCCCTTAGGGCTCACCTAGTGAACACCTAGCTTCACTAGCTCTTGTGAGCATGCATTTTGTTTGCATAGTGGAAAATGTGTTCCACTTGTAAAACTTTTTTGGAAAAACAACCTAGATCTAGTCCACCACATTGGATGACCAGTTGAAGCTTGATCTGTTGCATTTTTTCATTTTCCTTTTTCCTTGTTTTCCTATCTTTGATGGCATATGTTTGTGATCTAGTTATGGATTCATATATCATCCACAAGCGTGTTCCTTTGTGCTTATGTTGGTTTTGCCATAGGATCTTGATCCTAGGGGCTTGGCCATGCTCTTGATTATTATCATCCTATCTTGCTACCATTTTTACATTTGAACCCCTCTTGATTGTGTGGTTGGATACTTTAGTGTGAGTTTGAAGCAAGTTCATCCTCTCACTAAGGTGGGGGCTAAATGTAGTGTAGGACCCTTTCATTTTCACACTTTTTTGGGACTACCTTGATTTATTTATGCTTCTTTTTGGCTTAATTGGTCCTATTTTGTGTCCACAATCCTTATGAAATACATCTTTTTCTAGTTAATCCTGACATTCTCCAATGCATAAATGATAATTTAATGACTTTGTTAATGTATCCCTGATTTTTGGGTTGGGACTAAAACACCACCTTGGAACCTTTGTCTCCCAAGGCTCTCAGAACCCTGATTTTGACATATCTGAATTGGGCCCCTTTTTGGTGTTTATGCCCCAAGTTTTTAGGACTTGGGACTAGGATGCCACCTAGGGTATCTTAGTCCTCCTTGAGTCATTTTCGAGATTTAATTTCAAATTATAGTGGGATTTAGCCTCCTTTATTCAATGAATTCATATGTCAGCTTCGCGTGATATAATTTTAGGATATTAAGCATAAGTATAAATACAAGGTTCCTTCTCTCATTTTTCATCCTAAGTAATCTAAGAAATCAAGTCTTTTGTGAGAGAATTCATAATATCAAATTGAGTTCATAAGAGCATTCAAGAGCATTTCATCAAGCATTTGGAGCCATTTTTAGATTCAAGCATCATATCAAAGAGTTTTCTTGCATCATGTGTGTTGTGCTAACATTTGTGATGTAGGGTTTTGATTCAAGCAAGCAATTCAAGTCCTATCTATCAAGCATTCAAGATACATATCTATTGTAGCCATTGCACACAAGTTTGCAGACTTTATAAGGGCTTGGTGATTTGTAGCATTTCATGTTGTTCATTCACCATTTACTTCATTATTTCTATTTCATTTCAAGGTTTAATTACCAACAGGGGGTTTGACCAAGGAAAACCCCCATTCACTAACAAACAACAGATTTTTCCCTCTTGCATATTTGTGATTGCATATCTAGGTTGAAGACTTGAAGATCACTTGGAGTACAAAGTTGCAAAATTTGAAAAGTTGCATTACAAAGTTGTCATCTTCATAGAAACTCACCTACAGGATGAATCTGGAAGTTTCAGAACCTTAGATCAAAGGAGAAGCAAGTGAAAACCTTGGAGCTCAGGATCTTGTTTAGAGTTTGCAAAAATTCAGAACGGGACTAATACGCCATCTTGGGTGTCCTAGTCCTCCTAAACAAATTTTTTAGAGATTTTTTGAGATCCGAAGACTTCATATTTGTCTCAAAAATAGCAGCACAACTAATACGCCATTCTGGGTGTCTTAGTCCTCCACAACACTTTTTGGCAGCTTCTTCACATTTCTAGAATCCTCACGGCATCTCCAAATTTCCCAGGTACACATATACTATCTCCTTGTTGCATAATTTCATTATTTTCATCTCTCATTTAGCTTACATTTCTAGTTATAGGTCGTTTTTCATATATTTTGTTTTCCAACATTTCCTTTTCCAAACATTTTCTTGGTGGTGAACCCCTTAGAGCTTAAAGAAACCCCTCCTAGGTCCTTCCTAATTATGAATTGACTCACCTTGTGAGGTTGTTAGTCAATCCAATTGGGATCCCTAGGAAATTAGTGAATGATTGAGTGGAAAAAGTGTGATATCTCTTTAGGTATCCATTTTCCTATTCATCAGGAAATAATAAAGTATTTGATACTCCATGGAACTAGAGATCGCTTAAGTGAGGGGTCAGTCACCATGATGAATTCAAAGGCTAGTTAAGTAATAACTTAAGCGATCTTCAACTATCGGTAGCTAGTCAACAATAAAATATAAGCTCTATTCAACACCATAACCTAGGTAATCAATGGATTGATTGGAAAAAATAAAAATTTTAATAACCTTTTCGATGACCAACAAGGTTTTTGAAACCAATATGAAACACCAAAAACCCTTATCTTTATCACTTTTATCATTATTGAGTGGAGAAAGAGATATTTTACACAAATTTTTTAGATACCAACACAAGTTTCCAAACTTGAGAAAAACTTTGAAATGACTCAACTTTACTTAGATAAGGCCTTCAAAGGTTAAGACAACTTTTATAGACACCAACACACTTTAGAACTTTATAAAGTTGAACCTTGTGTGATACGTTGAATTAGGAAAGGTTATGAAAACCTAGGTAGCGATCAACAAAGTTTTAAGTACTGACCAAAAGGCTGACAACCTCAAGATTTAGCCAAACTTCGAAGGAAGGAGTGAAAGTGAGAAGGAATAAAGGTGAAAGATGAAATTCCAATGTCCAAAATCAAAAAATGATATTTCAGGGGTTGGAAATTGGGAGGAAGGCTTACACCTTGCTTGAAAAGATGGAAAGTGATAAGAGGGAAGACTAAACCCCAAATTCTGAGAAGTCAAGACTTAGACAAATCTTGAATTTATCATCCTTGGGACTTTAGTGATCAGGGGGTAAGGATTAAGGATTACCAAAGGGAAGTGGTAAGGGTTAAAGGGAAAGGATGATGACTGAAACCCGAAACACTTAGCAAAAAATGGAAGGAAAAGGAGTAGGAGCGATGAAGAAGGAATGTGACTAGAGAGGTAAGCAAAAACCCAAAAGTCTGAAACTTCAAGACTTAGCCAAATTTTTGAAGGAAGGAGAATTCATACAAGATGGCCCATGTAGGATCTCTCTGATTGGTTATTAATGATGGGTCATCAAAGGGTGGAATGAAATGTCAACAATCACCCCTTAGGGTGATGAAATCCCTAGGTAGGCCTCCTAAAGGGAAAGGTATGGTAGGTGTTTTTGATCCCCATGATTGCACAAAGTGCGAGGGGAGAGAATACACACAAAACTAACACACCTTATGTTTACTTAGAAAATTAAACAAAATAAAGAAGTGCAAATATTTTTGATCCCTAAGATCACTCTAAGTGTGAGGGGAGAGCATATGTCTATTACACCCTTCCAAACATGGCATACAAGTTCATTTACCAACTGCTCTAATTTTTAGTGTCTAACTTAGTGGAAAATAAAAAATCTTCTACAAACATCTTGCAAAACCACAAGTTAGTAGTTTTATTTTCTTAATATTGTCCAAATCAATCAACTACACCACTTGTTAGTCCAAAATGTTAGCCAAAAACCTCAAAACCTAAAAATAAAATGTAGGTACAACATTGCAGTTAGACCAAATCAAAAGTGCAAAATTATAGAAAAATAAATTTTATACCGAAAAAAAAGGCACCAAAATAGATAAAGTTGTGCCTACATTTATAAAGAAGATTTGCATAATTTTAGCATAAGTTTTGATTAACCTAATTATGCATATTTAATTAATGCAGTTCATTGTTGTTTTCCTGATTAATTAATTATGAAAAACTAAAAAATGTTAAAGAACCCTAAGTATACTAATCTTTCTACCTAAAATAGAGGTGCAACTTTGTGGAACAGAGGCACAATATGTCACAGTGAGGGCATGTAAAGTCACCATGGAAGTGCAATGATTCTCTACGTAGGCACTAAGATGTAGTGCATAAGTGTAGTGAGTAAGAACACAAAAACTACATTTCTTTGCGCAAGCGCAACAAAATAGAAAGTCAAACCAAAAACAAAAAATGTCAAGTGTATTTAAGCAATGTGAGTTCTTTGACCTTAGGGGTGAATTTTAGTGCCCAAAATGAAATGTGAAGATGTGAAAACTAGAGAAATTGATTACCCTAGGTAAATTTTAAGTTGTTTTCATTTGTGGGTATATTTTATCTTATATTTAATGTGAGATTGTAATTGTATTTGCAAAAATAAAATTCTTTTTGTAGCAAACTAACTAGAGCAATAAAAAACTTGAATAAGAGTGCAAATAAAATATTATTCTCTAACGCCGATAAGGGCGTGGTTCGGTGGTCAAGTCGCTTGGTTGTTGTGACAACCACCAAGGTTCAAACCTTCGCTGGGCCAAAGTGCTCGCAGTCCTTGTGCCTTCGCTGGGCCTTTGTGCTCGCGGTTTTGGTTGTTTCTTGTGGTTTGTTGTATCCGGTTCATAGCTCCGGTCAAAAAAAGCGTTTACCCCTAATATTATGGGTGCATTGCACCTTTATAAAAAAAAATAAAATAAAAAAAAAATTATTCTCTAACTAAAGACCCTACACTATTAAGAACTATTAGAAAAATACAAAACATAGTTTGATCAAATGCAGACACCAAGATCATGGGCGTTGGCGTCGAAAGTTGTGATAAAGGTTCCGAATAGAGAGATGCGTGCATAAAAGGATGGAACATGCATGTTGAAACCCACAATGTTGGTGTAGAAATTCAAAGTGGAGGTTCTATTTTGTAGAATCTGAAATTTGCAACTAAAATATTCACACAAATTCAACAAGAGTTAGTAATAGGGACGTGGGTCCCACTGAGCATGCCAAGTGTGAGAGGGTAAACAACAATCAAAGGTAAAAAAGAGCATAATCAAATTAAACCAATGCATAAACAAAGATTATACCCTCAATTCCTCTCCATGGATTGAGCTCAAGTTGCACCCAAAGACTTGAATATTTTCTCACAACAATGTGTTTGAATGTGGATTACTCACTTAGTATTCCAACATAATAAGGCTATATTATTCAAGATGCTCAAATGAGGAAATGAGGCTCCAATTTATAAAAATTGAATAAGGAAAATGGAGGGATAAGATTGTTTGGCTTAATCAAGGGTGGAGATTGAATAAGGTATGGATAAAGAGCATTGTGACATGTGTCACAATGGGGAGAGGTAGAAGAGATGAGGTGTTCTCACACATGTGGGAGCACACCATGGATAGAGAGGCCATTTAATTTTTGAGGCTTTGTGTAAGAGGGTGTAAGAGCTAGTAGGGGTAGGTAAGATCTCACACATGCATGAGAAGAGGGTAGAGAATAGGCTAGGACACTTGTTAACATGTGGCAAGTTTTAGGGGGAGGTGTAGGAATTTAAAATTAGAGGAAATTGGAAATGATTATTAGTAAGAAGTGTTGGATTAATTAATTTAATAGGGTAGGTTGACTCAATAAACCATGGGTTTATTAACTAGGTTAGAATTAAAAGTTGGAGAATGGGTTAATGATGGTTAGAAAGTGGATAATGTTAATTAATTGGAGATCAATTAACTCAAATGGGATTAGAAGAAATGAGGATAATTGTGGGATTAATTAAATAATTGAAATATTTAATTAATTGGAAGAACTTTAGTCTAAAAAGTGATATAATTAATTAAATAATAACACATTTAATTAATTATAAGAAGATGGGATAATTAATTAAATAATAAATATTTAATTAATTAAGGTTCATGAGGGGTGGATTAGTTAAATAATAATATTTAATTAATTAGGAAGAAGTGTTTTTGGAATTAGGGTGACTACAAATGTAACCTGCCCAATGTTCTCAAAAAATTTCCTAAGTTTTAACCCACAAGTGAATAAACCAAACTGCCATAACATAGCAATAAATTTTTCTTTTCCATAATGTAAATTACATGCACATATGAAATAAACACTATTCCAAACTTCCATTGCATTTCATTGTAATTTGACAAATCTTTCCATAACATTGATTTCATATTGAATAAACTCAAGTCTTTCATGTTTACATTCTTTCATTGAAATGGGTACAAGTACATCCACAACTCTTCAAAGCTTCCAACACTAGAAATGCATATGGTCCAGGTAATCCCCCTTCAAATATTTTCTGCCAACTAATGAGGAGAAGCATCACTCTAGCACTTTTCTGCCAACCATGGACTTACTGTTGTCCCCCACACATCTACCTATCAAGTAAGATGGCCCTACCCTTCAATGAAGAGATTGGTTTGGTAACCCCATAATACTATCCTTCCTTAAACTTGGTATTGTGCCCTTCCAACTATAACTTTACCATATAGTGGCTGCAACCTATGTGTATGAAAATATCATACTAGAATGCATAACTAGATCACAGTGAATTGACAGTGTAAACAATGACTACTTACACTACTTCAACCAAAGAATTCAACACTTAGTTACTTCAAGTGAGAGTCATCCTATTCACACACCTTCCTAGCTCAATTTGTAATGACCAAACATATTCTATTCATAGGCTATTCCCTTCACTGGATTATCCTAATCCCAGGAATAACCTATTCCCTCTTACTATAATATTACACTATGGTAAATCAAACAAAAACATATAACAATCTTTCCTTATAATCGAACTATAACTATTTAAGCATGAATCAACATAGTCTATTGTAAAACACAAAATCACTCATACCTACATACATAATATGCTAAGATAATCCCCTTATATGGGTTAAACAAACATAAAGACATATATTTTCCTCTTTCCAAACAATTCAAGCAATACTCATAAAAATAAGCAATCTTTTCAAATTAAAACAAAAAATTAAAGTAGAGAACTAGCATGCCTATAATCAGATAGCTCCAATTGATAAAATAGGTCTCCTAGCACAGCCTCCACCGAACCATTTTGCAAATGCTTTCCTTGATCAATTCTCACAAAGAAATCTCTTTAAAAACCTCACTAAACTTGCACTAAAAACCTCTCAACTCTCAACTCAATATTGCAGAAGAGTAACACTCAGAAAATCAAAAAATTAGAAAGAAAGAATG
Organism: Sequoia sempervirens; assembly: GCA_007258455.2. Lineage (NCBI taxonomy): Eukaryota > Viridiplantae > Streptophyta > Pinopsida > Cupressales > Cupressaceae > Sequoia > Sequoia sempervirens. The sequence continues at coordinate 39,020,550 of VDFB02047144.1, forward strand.
CATCCCAAATGAATTGAAAGGCACCTCTATTTATACAAAAATATCAACAACTAAAGGTTGGAAACATGGTAACAATATTGACACTTTTGAGCTCAGAAAGTCTGACTCAACAAGAACAATAAAAGGTGGTAGCTTGAATTGATGTACATAAAACACATACTCAGCTAAGAGAATGAGTTGACTCTTCCAATTGGACAACAAGAAAGATAATCAATAATGCAAGGTGATGGTCTCCTATAGATCAACTTATTTGGCCAACTCCCAATTTGACCAATTCATATAATTCTCTTTGCTTCACAATTTGTAATTTGTATTGCAAGTTTAGACTTCTACTTGGTTCACGCTTTCTCATTTTGGCACCACCAAAACACCATGTTTCCTATTTCCTTGGTCTGATTTTAGCTTCAAGACTAAGCCAAATTTTATTTCATGTTTGTAGATTAGCACTACTCCTTAGCGTCTACTTTTTCAACACATTACTTGGCTTTTAATTCTTGCACATAACATAGTGTTGCACTCTTTATTGAACAATATGCTTATTCACTAAACATTTTCCTATAGTATTATGTGCTTCACTATAATTTTTGCACTTTACATATAATATATATATATGAAATGCATTCCATATATTCCATGCGCTTTAATGTACAAACAATGCTATAAAATTTTATAATATATAACTACGCTATCAACATTTATATATATATATATATATATTAATAACATTACATGTTATTATATATGTGTTTATATATATATACAAATATATCAACTTACACGATTATAGTATGCATCTTTCGATATTCAAATGCATATACATATATTCATTTATTCCATAAAATAATAATGCATGTGTAAATATATACATATTTATATTTATATATGTATTAATACACTTGTATGGACATTTCCATTACGTCGTTATATACATGTCTATCAATACATATATATATCTATATACATGAAGTATATATATGCATATATTTTTGATGTCCCCATGCATATAGGTAGCCCATCCATAAGCATACATAGATACGTCTATCTATGTATACGCATGTACGTATTTACTCATGTGCATGAGTTCATCATAGAGATGTACATGTATACATATATATACATTTTATTTATATATCTCATTGATCAAATATAAACACATTAAGAAGAACCCTCAATTGACAGAAAACTCAAATACTCAGGCTAAATTAAGAATGCTCACAAACAAAACCATAACCTCTCCTAGTCCATCCACAAACAAGACTTAGGTAACTTACCATTTCCTAGGTTATTGACTTGACTCAACTATACTTAGAAGTGAGTGTGTGAAAGCTTAGTTAGACTCATTTAGGGGTTACCAAACCAATTCTCTTCTCTTGAGTGATACTTCCCTCTCTTCTAGAGGATTGAATATATCCCTGCATCCAACTTAGTACATAGAAAACATAGTTAGCTGAATCAATTACAACCTTTTGCATCATATATTTCATAGAAAAAATATTACATAAATTCATTTTTAATCAAACATTCACTAGTAGAAAAACAATAATAAATGACTAAAAAAACTACTAAAAATTACATATATGTGACTAAGCTTGGTCACATGACCATTAGTAGTTTATTGCCAGTCATTTATAATGTGGCTGAATTCATGACTAAACCATTTTTAGTCATTTATTGGTTGTTTTGATTGATCAATTTGGTAGTATATTTAGTCGTTAATTTAGTCATTGATTGTTGTTAACTAGTCATTTATTTAGTCATGGTAGTCATTTATTTATTCATGGTAGTCATTTATTTAGTTATGGTAGTCATTTATCTAGTCATGGTAATCATTTATTTTAGTCATGATAGTCATTTATTTAGTCATTGTAGTTATTTATTTTGTTCATGGTAGTCATTTATTTTAATCATGGTAGTCATTTATTTGGGTAAATCAGTGATTCAAGTTGCAAATCAAATCTAACTTAATTAATCCTCACAACTTTATGCATATAAACTTCAAGTATCATAGATATTCAAATGTTAAGAGAAGCACCATGAAATAAAGACTAAAATTCTTGAACAAATATGATTGATCAAACACAAATAGATCACAAATCAATAGGATCCATAACATGGTATTTATGAGTGGAAAACCCTGTGTAGGGAGAAAAAACCACTTTAAAAAATTACTTAATTAAGCCTCATTGGAAAATCAAAACCTTAGTGGTTACATTCAATGTCTCACTGACAACTGCCTCACTGGCAAAGCAAAACCTCACTGGTTACAACCTCACTAGCAAGTCAAAACATATAAATGATGTGCCTCATTGGAAAATCAAAACCTCACTGGTTACAACCTCACTAGCAAGTCAAAACATATAAATGATGTGCCTCACTGGCAACTTGTCTCACTGACTAATTTACATCATTTATTGAAGAATTCAAAAAAGCATAAAAAGAGAGAATCACTCTGTATCAATGAATTTATTTTCTTGAAAGTTTCATTTGGATTTGAAACTCAAGAACCTTTACTTTTGCACTTGCAACACAATGAATACTGTAAAATGTGTTTCTCCTTTTTCTATTTGGAATATTTTTATATTTCATTTGATATTTTCTCTATTCAAAGAAAAGTTAAACAAATCTTGGCATTGTACAACTTACAAACACTGTATAAATTTTTTTAATGGTTTAGCTCGAATTCCACCTTATAATTAGCTTATACATAAGCAATTGATTATTTAGCATTTTGTGGAACATGGCTGATTACTACATATATATCATTTAACCTATGAAAGAATACACTTACTCTTCAATATCAAAAACTTAAAAAAAAACTCCCATTTTTTGGACACAAGTCATAATAGAATAATCCCCCTCCTATTATCATATACTTATACTCTTTTCCCCTTCTTGTAACTACATAAGGAACAAAAGAATCAATAGGGAGAAATTCATGCAACATAACTATTTCCAAAAAAACTAAAAGAAAATGCAGATCAAAAATATCATAGAATACACTAGAAAGAGGAAAGGAGCTTTAAAAAAAGAAAAGAAATAAGTTACTAGGGCACAACCCTTATGGCATCCCTTGTAGTAGAGAATGACCCTCCCTCTCTCTAATGGCATGGTCCTTTTGGAAGGGAAACAAACTACTATAGGGGCTTGACCCATTTAATCCCCTTACAAATCCATAGCATTTAAAACCCCCTTGATCTGTCTATGCTGCATCATATCTACCCCACATCTAGACTGCCACCCTTCTTCTCTCTCTCCCTTTGTGAAACAAATAGAAAATCAAAAACTAGGGTTTCCATTTTCCTTACTATTTAGGTTTAGGCACTAGTTTTCACTGTAAGAGCATATCGATGGCTATCTTGCAACTGTATCAATGCATGATGATTAAACAAATCTTAGTTGTTCATCATTTTTTACCATTTCTTTTGGGTCTTTTTTTTCTAACCTTTACTGCTTCCACCACCGCTATTGGTTTCCATGCTTCCAAAATCTTCCCCATTGGTATTGGCTTTCACTTCTCCAATTTGGCAAGCTGCAACATGGGAAAGAAATAAGGTTTCTATGAGGGTTTTAGAGTATGTTTATTAAAATGAAATTATGACCAAGATCCGATAATGAGCACATTTAGGTTTTTACATTATGGCATCCTTTACCTATTTTTTGTCATTTTTTGCTGCTTTCCCCACCACTATTGGTTTTGGCTCCTCTAAACTCTTCCTCATTGGTATTCACTCTTCCTCGTTGGTTTCGGCTATCACATGTTGCACATGTAGCAGGGGTCTATGTCCACAACAAAGAGAGAAAAAAAAAACATGATTATGATCACATAATGAGTCAGCCTAATATTGTGTTTATTGCACATCGATTAGGGTTTATTTTTCCTGCTAAAGAGGATTTCAAAAAGGAATCCAAAGTAAATAAATTAGAATATATAAATCTCATCGTATCTTTCACAATAAATAATATTAAATATGTTATAATATAATATAATATAATAATATAATATTATAATATTAATAATATATCATAAATATAATATTATATTATATTTGTAATATGCCAAATGTTCACTGAAGTAAATTTCCTAAGTTTTTATTGTGCAAGTAAAATAAAAAGAATTCCTTTCTTTATTGAAAATATATGAACAAAGATGTTGTACAAGTTACAATAAGGATTTCCATTCCATTACAATATTGCACAAAGTACAATATTCCAAGAAAATACAAAACTACATACATAGCTCCTTCAAGCTTCATAGCACAAGATATAGATGGTCTAGGAATTTTCCTTTCAAAACCTTGGTACTTTGTTGCCTGCTAAGGAGGAGAAGCATCACTCAAGCACTTTTCCACCAACCATAGACTCATATGTGGTCCCCCACACATCTATTAATGACAGATGACACTACCCTTAGATGAAGGTATTGGTTGGGTAACCCCCTATGACATACCACTATGAGCTTAGTTTTGTGTCCTACATGATTAGGATTTATAACCTACACTAGGTAGACCTCATGCATTTAAATGGACATGGTGAACTAACAGTGGAGTCTTGGCATTCACACTTCTTCAATGGAGTCTCAGACATTCACACTACTTTGGCCAAAGTGTTCTCACTTAGTATAATTGATCGATGGTCTACCATTCAACTACACTATGACAAGCTCATTTTGACTTAAGTCCATTATATCTATGCTTAGGCAATCCCTCTCCACGAGAAAGCTACTCCCTAGGATAACCTATCTCTTTAACACATCCCGAGGTAACAAAACTCAATAAAAAAAGTACAAGTTCCCTCCCTTCACTGGACAACTTTCCCAAGAGTAACCTACTAGCCATCTAGCATAATTAAATATCTAGTTATAAGTGTTCCTTGAGCTTTTCTATGTTTGATCATATCTAGTATAATATCAATACCTATGATAAACATACTCTCTTACCCATATCTACATATGTCTAGTATAATATTAATACCCAAGAAAAAAAATCTCTCCTATCATGGAGTACTTACAAATGATGCACAACAAAGTAAATAGTTTCCACTTTTCTTTCAAAGCAAACAATACTTTCCTCTAAGTGCAAGTAACAACAAGACTAGTTTAATTAGTCAAGACATAGCTCATTCAAAAGTAGAATAAAAAAAGTAGAATATCCTCATGCTTGTGTTTAAGCTTTCCAATTCGAATGGCTGTAGTCACGACACTTTTAGAACAACAACTATCTTGATATTGATCCTCCAACAAAGTCTCACAACTCTTAACTCTCAAGTTGGAAAATGCTTCTTCTCAAGGATAATAAAACTGTCTCAATACTCAAAGCTCTCCTTCACTATTTTGATAGAATATTGTGGATAGAAAAATATACAAAAAGAAGAGTCTTTGCACAAGAAATAACACATAGAAGAAGAATGGTGCAGTCAAGGATGGAGGACTGAAGAATAGGACTATCCAACCTTGCAGCAAGAGCAAACACAACTAAAACTCAAAGAATTGGAATAACAATCCTACAAGGATATATAGATAATGATCAATTATTCACAAAGCATTTACAGTTGTTTGGTTGATGCAACATACCACGGTATTTATTTTGACCAAGTCCATGGTTCAATAAGGCATTGACTTATTCTCATTATCAACTTTAATGGTTGCAAAGTTTGCAGATTCAAACTCTCTTTTCGTTTGACAAAGCATAAAATGGGGCTCAAGAAATACAATTGTAACCATCTCAAAGTTTGTCCACTAAGTTTTCCATGATAATAGACTTCAAAGCCAAATGTAATAAGCATTATAATTGGCTGATAACCATTGCTTTAGATAGTCGATCTCAAAGAAAATATACTTTAAATATAAATACATAACTTATACACACATATATATACTCACAAATATATATATACGTATATATGTATATGTTAGTATATATCCATATTTATCATATGTCAATAAAAAATGTATATATAATTGATACACAAAAGAATGCATCAAAATAACAATCACATTGTTATATTAATATATCGGTTGTGTATACATATGTATATATATATATTCATATATATATGCCTCTATGTACATGTATGCATATACATTTATGTATCAATACATTCGTATGGGCATATCCATTTGCCACCATATGGGTATATGGATACATTCATACATATAGATATATGTATATACATTATATATATACATATATATACATACATACATACATACATATATACACACACACACACATTTGATTCTCACACAAAATTATACACAATTACTACTGTATTGATAAGAGACTATGAGTGATATCTCTGTGACCAAGTGAAAATATTGTTCCAGATATAAGCAGTAACAAAAAATATGCAAGAAACAATAAAAACACCTAACACCTCAAGATTAGCCTAGTTGGATTCAAAAACAAAATAAAGATAACAAAAATAAGTTTGTTATACCTTGTCTTGAATCAATCTTTTGGTTGGCCCTTGATGGTTGATTTTGTGTATGCTCCTTGGATGGAAAAATATATTGATATGAGATGCAAGATGGATGAGAAATAGATGAGAAGTGCATGAAAATAAGTGCAATGGTGAGAGAAAAATGCAAAAAATAGCTAAGTGTGGCTCAAGTGACAAATTTTCAAGATTTTGGCTATGGAATGCAAAAATTACTAAATAAGAGAAAAGAGAGGGGTATTTATAGAGGAAGTTGAATTCTCTAGAGAATTCAACGGTTGAGATTCATCCAACAAAGTTAAGATGAAGGGCTATGGTGAGTTGAGGACTCACAAGCCTCACATCTTGACATGTGGAATGTGAGATGGCTTAGAGATGGTGATGTGTAAATTAGATGGAAGGAGGGTACATGATGTGTAAGAAGGACAAGTACTTTGCAAGTACCTTGGGGGATGAGAAAATTTCTTCAAAAAATAACTTCTTGTTTCCAAGTGGGAATGAAAGTGACTTTTGAGAAATTTTAGAATTCCTCAAAAATCTCCATGGGAAAAAGGAAAGTAGTTGGATAAGTAAATGTGAATTAACAATTCACATACTTGTAAGAATCTCATGGACAAGACAAGATTCCAAAAAGGGAGGTTTTTGTCTCCATATGACTTGATGTGACAAGTCAAAAGATTCTAGAAGATGCATGGGAAGAGGAGATTCTAGGAGGAATAAATGTGAATTTAAAATTCACATGGGAAAGAGGGTCAATACCAAGAAAGAAAAATGAAAAGGTTGACAAAAAGGCATGATAAATGTGGTTAATGAATTTGATTAAGGTTGTGCAAAAACATGAGGAATAATTAAAGATTAGAAACAAATAGCAAATGTTGGAGGATGTGACACATCTTGATCATAAATTAATTAAATTAATTATGATTAGATGAGGGTTAGGTGGCTAAGAGGGATTAGAGACCAACTTGCAAAAGTTGGAGGATGTGACACATCCTAATCAAGGATTAAGCATGTGCACATCCTAATCATAAATTAATTAAATTAATTATGATTAGAAGAGGGTTATGGAGGATGTGACAATGAGAGAGAAAAATAAGAATTAAAAATTGGCTTAAATTCAAAGAGGTCTCATGACTAAATTAAATAAAGTGATGTATTTATTTAATTTAGAGAGGAAAGAAGTAAAAGGTAAAAGTATTCAATTATTGAATTAAATACTTTAGGAACCTTATACAAATGATAAAATATTAATTAAATAAATGATTTAATTAATATTGGCGAAGAGGATGAAATAGGCGAGTAAAGGGATGAGTAAGGAGATGAGTTTGACCATAGGGAAGTGGTCAAATTTTGATGTCTACAATGTCTATACATATACATATCCATGTCGTTGGTTTTATCGGATAGTTCCATACACATAAGCAACTCGTGCATGAGTGTGCATAGGTATGTCTACCTATGTACCCTTATATGTACGCATTACTTTGTGTGTATGGTCTATCATCCTCATGCATGTGTGTATGCATACACATACCTCATATGTTTCACATATCAATACAAGCATAGTAACAAGGAAAAAACTCTCAAGCTCAAACGGATAAACATCATCCATGCATGCACTCAATAGTAAACTAGACTCTTACTAATGTAGACATACAAACAAGAATGACTTACCCACTTCCCACTTAATAACTTGACTCAATTATTCTATTATGGTGTGTGTAAGTTCAGATAGGTTACATTACTGGTTACCCAACCAAGACCTTCTCCTAAGAGATACTTCCCCTCCACCTAGAGGAATTGAACATATACCTGCAGTCACTAACACATGTACATGACAATCAGTTGTTCACAAAATATGCATATTACATATTACATCTCCAAAGTTAGAATATCAACACAATATTCATCCAATCACATAAATGCATTCCTTCACATAACATTCAATGAGATGACATTCATTCATTAAGCAGTGACAACAAAGTGCACACACTATTTATTCATCCACTAAATTCACATTGCATTCATATTTTACCTTATATAGTAATAGTAAATAGTAATTGCACAAGTGGGGTGTAACAATATTATAATATTATATTATATTATAATAATATAATATAATATAATATAATATTATAACTTCTGCAATAGCCAGGCCAAAGTTGGTTCATGTGTCGCAGGATGGTAGCCTTGGACATGCTTGCTTGGTTGGCGTGGTACATGTGGGAGGTGGAGGGATAAACTCATTAATTGAGCTGGGTATTAGTGGCATAGTTGTGTGGGGAGTTAATGCTCAATGTTGGCTAGTTGAACGGAGGGTACTGGAGCAGCAGTATTGAAGTGTTGTGAAATTCTTTTTGGGTGTTGTTGGCTTTATATTTCAATCGCATGTTGCAGAGTTCATCCATCCCAGTCTAGAGATAATGGAGACACCCCTATGTTTGAGAGCTACACACCAACTATTGGCTTTCTATGGACAAATGTCCTACAACTGGCTTAAGTTAGTTTTCAAAGATTGGGATCCTTTAGTCCTAGGCATTGCTCAATTGTTGTTGGGGAAGCAATACTTGGAGATGACAGAGAGATACTACACGAATGTGGACATCACTTTTTGGTTTGTTGTTGCTTTGCTTGATCTGGAGGTGCCGAAGGTGGTCACCCTGTTGATGGAAAGAAATTTGATCATGGGAAACCTATTGGAAGGGTTCGAGGATGCTATTATCATCACATAAATCATAGTCGAGATGTTGAGGCCAAGGGACCTGAACAATGCACTCATTTTGGGTGTGTATGTGTGGCATTATCCTTTCCTAATGGATCTCAAGTGGGAAGCGTTGGAGGAGCATAGGTGGAGTGTCAGGTGTGGCCTAATTTTCTTGAAATGCCATCTCTACTTTGAGTCATTTGGAGGAATTGATTGGTGTTGAGATTATGGATGCACAAGGTCCCTGAAGTTGCAGTCTTCAATGGAGGACCTTTTCCAGGAAAGATAATCAACCACATAGAAAGTGTTGCAACTAGGCATGCACAATGGAGATTCTATTATTGATCTACATTATGAGATAGGATTGATTACAAATGTACAAATTCCCTAAATATATAGGCATGAGAGAGATGCAAGATGCAAGATGATGTTGCCATGTGTCATGATCTAACAACAAGTGACAACATGTGAACCCTATCTAGAAAATTATTAAATGTTGAGATAAGTTCTAGAAGGACAACTCATCTTCTAGAAGGAATCTTATCCCTAAAAACAAGGGGACATTACCCCATTATTAAATGATTTATTAAAATGCAACCTAGGACTAAATGATATATGACCTAAGTAAACTTATGCTAGTGTAATAATTAATTAATTAATTACACTAACACCCACCATAAGTTCAACTTAGGGAGGAAAATGCAATGGTTATGCAAAGATGATGATCGATGATGGTTCCTAGCTACGAGGCCATGTTAGGTACCCATGTACATGATAAAGATGCAAAAAATCTCCCACAATCGAAGAAAAGGGGAAAACCCAGTGGGAACAAAACCCCTCTCCAAAAAGGAGATGAAAAAGAAAAAATGTGAGATAGGATGGGAAGGATGGAGGACTCCCAAATACCCCCAAAGGACACCATTCGTCACATGGATATAATACAATAGCCCCCCCATAGGGAGGAAATAGAGAGACAATATATCCCCCCCAGAAGATGTGATCACCTGCAAAGATGGTAAGTGTCTGAAGATAAAACATGATCCAATGTCGACAAAAAACTTATCTCCCTTTCAGAAGAAAAAAACCAAGTGCAAGTGAAGATATGCTTCCCATTCCGGATAGGAATTGAAGGAAGGAAGGATGAAGGTTGATGATGATGGTGTCTCTGAACTCTACTCAAATGTCTCCTTTCCTGATGATGAAGATGCCACAATCAATGAAGAAGGTGACAAATCAGGATGATGTAGAAACTGATGTTGAACAATATCCAAAGATAGTGATGTGATGGATGTGATGGAGAATTGATAGCCCCCCCTAAATGAAGTGTCCTCAAAATCGTTGAAAGAAGTCTAAAGAAACAAATGTGTCCAAACCACAAGTCTCCCACTAGGAAGAAACAAATCCAATGGTGGATGTTGAAGAAACCTCAAATCCTAAATGGAATGATAGGGAAGAAGTCTCATACATGCAATATCTAAAGAGAAACCAAGTGCCTCCAAGATATTCTCTGGATTCCCAATCAAGGTTGAGACAAAGGGATGAGGAGACTCAAGAAAACTCCCCAAAGTGCGATCTGAATAAAGGAGTGATATCCCCTCAAGAATGTCCTCTAAACCTGTAGAAGTAGCTAAGATAATGATACCTAAAATGAAGCCATCCTGTGATGTCAAATATGGAAAACTAAATGTGTCTCGATGAATGATGATAGTGGAAGCCTCAATCAATGAATCTAGACAAGGAATCACTGAATGTGAAGGGATACCAACTATCTCTGATGGAGAAGAATTACCTGAAACAACCTTGTCAACCTCTTCAAAAGATTCAAGGAAATAAACCTCCTGCACAAAAATATCATCATGGGGTACCTGATCCGAAGAATGACATTCTGAATCTTGACCATTGGGGAAGGGTGGAGTATCTGAATCTCCATATATCTCCCAAAGCTTAGCCCAAAGGATGTGAGGACAAGCAAAATGATCAATAGAACTCAAAACATCACAATCAACTTGCATAGAAATGATCTCCAAGATAGTGTATCTACTGCAACTCCAAGAAAATTCATGAATACCTTCACTTGGATGGGGAACTATACCATACAGATGAGGAAATAGATCAAGTGATTGGAGATGGTGGACAATCCTATCCTGCCATTGTTGATAGTTTCCCTTGTGCAACATAACCAAAGAAGGAGTATATGCAAGCCCCATAATGAACTTTCTCCACAAAAAACAAAGACACTGACCTTCAACAGAAAATAAAGACTTCCACATAGATATGCAATTAAAAATATCCCTCTGAGATCAAGAAATTCTTTTTTCAAGTGTCAGGATGTCCTAGGAATCAAGAAAATGCACCAAATTGCAAAAAAAAGAAGAAGATACCTAGAGTTGAAAACAAAGAAAGTAAGTGGACTGATAAAAAAAGCACTAAAATATCTCCCGAATGCCGCTGGAATTTCTAGATTTTGACAATTTGATGCGAAGATATTAGTCATTGATTCCAAAGTGGAGGATTGACTTCAGTTGACTGCAGAATTTTCTATGAGAAAAAATTCATATAACTAATGTCACCACTGGAAAGTACTCAAAATTCCCTTTCCGACGGTATCTTGTTTGTCAATTTTTGACATCGTGGCGCGAAGATATGGTGATTTGAAAAAAATGCCCTATTAGGGCCTCGCGGGCTAATTAGGTGAAAAAATCCAACGCCTAGGGCTAAAAAAATATCAGCCCCTAGTCGCTGATATGACCAGGGGTCATGTTGGTAGTTTTAAAAAAATCACATCAATGGGCACAGTGGTGGAGAGGGGGTTGGATGGGCGGTGGGCCAGAAGAGATCAGAGCACTCGATCATGTGATGGGACCGAACTTTAGAAACAGGGGTGTTCGTGTGTCCGGAGAGCACCGGTGTTGAATGCTTGGCGATGAACAACCGGCCCGGGAAATCAAACTACAATAGGACTCGATGTGATGGCTGGTCAACAAGGACATCATGCTGTTAGAGAATAATGCGGCTGACAAAAACAAGTACTCCCTGTCAAACTGAATGCGGTCGACGAGAATATTTGCAGACTTTAAAAAAGAAACCCACAATGCTAGTTTTATGATTTTTTAATATTGGAACTATTGCAATTAAAAAATAAAAAAAATCTTTTGAATATACTATGTCATCAATAATATTTAAATCTGCAAAGGGTGTTGACTATGAAAATATTTATGCCGATAGAGAATATAGTAAGCCCGATGAAAAATATTGATGGATGCTGACCAACATTAAATTGTAGTCACATCAAAATATTTTTACTGCAAACTATATCAATAGCCCAAATTGATTTTTTTCCAAACAAATAGAAATATAAGCTTGATTTTTTTGAAACAAAAAATGACCTGTTTCTAAAAAAAATTTGCCTCACAGTACAACTGACAGGATGGATTTTTTTATTGCAAATTTTTACGGATCGTACCTATTGATTTTGCAAACCCAAATACCTCTGATGGCTCTTGGGTTGATGTATCCAATTTTGATGAATGGGAAGGTGATCCTATGGTTTTGAGGCCTTTTGAAGATAATGGCGAGCTCAGATTTGACTCTATCTGCTTCAGAAATTAGCTTGGTCCCCAGGTGGAATCAAGTAGCCTGCAATGGAAACCTTCAAGCTTGCAAGAATCTCGCACACCAACTTTCTTGATTGAGGGTTGACATTTCACTAGACAAGCTCTAATACCATGTTGAGATTATGGATGCACATGCTCCTTGAAGCTACAGTCTTCAATGGAGGACCTTTGCCAGGAAAGATAATCAACCACACAGAAAGTGTTGCAACTAGGCATGCACAATGAAGATTCTATTATTGATCTACATTATGAGATTGGATTGATTATAAATGTACAAATGCCCTAAATATATAAGCATGAGAGAGATGCAAAATGCAAGATGATGTTGCCATGTGTCATGATCTAACAACATGTGACAACATGTGAACCCTATCTAGAAAATTATTAAATGTTGAGATAAGTTGTAGAAGGACAACTCATCTTCTAGAAGGAATTTTATCCCTACAAACAAGGAAGGAGACATTACCCCATTATTAAATGATTTATTAAAATGCAACCTAGGACTAAATGATATATGACCTAAGTTAACTTATGCTAGTGTAAGAATTAATTAATTAATTACACTAACAATTGGTGCTACCATTTTCATCAATATTTGCTTGCTAAAGGTGTGGAGTTTTACGAATGAAGGCGGTATGTGTGTGTGCTTGTTTTTTCGTGGCTTCTGTAGTGGGCGTCTTCTGGTTCTCTTGTTTGTTACACAAGGGTAAGCCTCTTCCTTTGGGTCTAGGTTATGATGGATGTTGGTATGGTTTGATTTAGGTGGCTTATTTTTTTGGGGAATTTGGGTGCTCAATCAGTTTTGGGATTTTTGTATGGTGGTTGCAATGACGACAGCTAGGGTGGTGGAAGTCATCTAGTTTGTTTCACACAGTGAGCTCCCATATGTAATGGCATGCTTTCTTAGGGATTGACACTTGGTGTCTAGATGCCACATGTATTTTGAATTTTGATATTTAACATACTCTTTTTTACATACCAAAAAAAAAATTATATTATTTATAATATAGTATAATATTATAATATTATATAATATAATAATATGTTATATTATAATAATATTATAATATTATATAATATAATAATATATTATAATATAAATATTATATTATATTATAATATAGTAATTAATATAATATAATATTATATTATTATAATATATATAATATATATATATATATTATAATAATATAATAATATAATATTAAATATATTATAATATTATATTATTATATAATAATATAATATTATATAATATATATTATAGTATATTATAATACAACCCACTCCCTCAATTCAAAATATATTTTTTAATTATCCACTTTAATATCATATTGTCTAATTTTTATTTGTGTGACTAATTATTTAGTTGTCTTTTACCCAACGATCAAATTAGTCACTTATGATAATCAAATTAGTCATTTATAGTTGTGTTGCAAGAAATGAGTAGAATTTAGTCATCTTTAGTTGTTGTGACTAAAAGTTTTAGTCATGTAGTCATTGATTTTCCAAATTCTACTAGTGACTCATTTATTGTATTTTTGAAATACATAAAGCATAAACACACACATTTAAAGAATTTTCAGACAACTAGGTAAAAGTAAATGAGTAATAGCACAATGGGGTGTAACATATCCCCCCCTTATGAATCATCATCCCTGATGATCTTAAGCATCTAACTTAAACACTAAAACATAGATAAAACAATATAGTTTTCAAGAACTCTCAAAAGCATGCAAAACATTAGGAAATTTCTACTTGATCTCTGCATAGTCTTCCAAGGTGGTTGAATCTTCTATATATTGATCTCACTGGACTTTTCATTGCTGGTGCAGGAGCATCCTCATGCTCAAATTTTGGTTTTTGTGTTGTTTTATGTAAATAAGGTCATTTTGGACCATTAATTATCATTTGGAGTCATTCTAGACTATTTTAGAATGTTTTGGAGTCATAATGCAAATGATGTCAAAAGATTGTCAAAATTGTAAAAGTTGTCATTGTGAAAGTTGTAAAAAGTGCATTAAGGTTGCAACTTTGATTAGGAAGTTAGTTGTGGGTGGTTGGTAGTTGTAAAATTCTTGAGAAAGCATAAATACATGTTGTAAACACAAATCCCAAGGTTGGGAAGGTTGGAAAAGATGGGACATTTAAAAATTGGAATCAATTTGGAGCAAATTTTCTGTGCATTTTTCTTGTAACAATCTTGTTCTTCCATGTGGTATGGATTTTTATGGAATTTGTACAACCTAAACATGGTATGGTTGGAAATATAATTGAATTAAATTTCATTTGGTTTTGGTTGGTTAAATTTCATTAAGTTTAGAGAAAGTTATAGCATTTTTTGTAACAATAGGTCTGAATCTGCCCTAGGGTTTCCAATGAACAAAAAAATTACATATTTTTTCTTCCCTCCATCAAAAATCTCTAAAAATTGGTGATTTTTTTTTTCTTTAAGGGTATATAAAAACCCTTTAGAGGATATTTCATAGTTTTCCATTTTGATAAAGTTATTAATAAAAGTTTTCCTGCATTTGGGTGTAGACAGTCCAAAAAAACCCTCTTAGAAGTAGGATAGTCAAATTTTGAGGCCCCTCCGTACAAAGCAACCCTACCTTATTTTTGGATATGTGTAAGAATGGCCAAATGGATATCCTAAATGAGTCTCATTTTCTATAGATCAGGTATAAGTCAAAAGATATGTCCAATTTTCCTTTTCAAAAGGTTACAAACAAGAATGAGGGTTTGTGAAGGAAAACCCACTTTTTGATGAACAAAGGCACTTGTTTAAGGTTTTTTTTAGTTTTATTACCCCTTATCTACATCAATTTTAGAACCTCTTTGTTTCATAAGTGAATCTTATGCGTTTCGAGCACCCTGAGAGGCTTGATTGTTACCACCTTAGGCCTGGACCCTGTAAAGCATTCCAATCAATGGCATTATTATCACCTAGTATATACTTCTTAAGGTAAGAGACATGAAAGATATTGTGCATCTGCGAAAGAGTTGATGGCAAGGAAATTCGATAGTCAAAAGGGTTGATAATTTCAAGAACCTCAAAAGGACCTATGTAGCGTGGAGCTAATTCAGATGATTTTTAAAATTTAATAGAACTCTTATGAGGCTTGATCCTTAACACAACCTTTTCTCCTATTGAGAAATTTTTGGGTACTCACTTGGAATCTGCATAACTTTTCTTTCTATCATTAGCTTCCGCCAATCTTAACTTAATAATTCCAACTTGCTCCTCAATTTTTGACAACATCTTGGGTCCTAGGCTTACCCTATCTTCAAGCTTATCCCAACTTATAGGAGTTAAACATTTTTTTACCATACAATGCTTCAAATGGAGCCATCTTGATTGTAGAATGATAAGAATTGTTGTATGCAAACTCCATGAATGGTTGGTAATATTCCCACTTGTATTGTTGATCCATGTAATACATCCTCAGTAAATCTTCAAGTACTTGGTTAACTCTTTCAGTTTGACCATTTGTCTCCAGATGATATGTTGAACTTATATTCAACTGGGTACCAAGTGAAGAAAACAAGGTTTTCCAAAACCTAGAAGTCACTTGGGCATCCCTATTAGAGATAATCTTTTCAAAAATCCCATGCAATATAAACACTTCTTGAATAAACTTCTGTGTTATGACATGAGCTCCATCAGTTAATTTCCCAAGAATAAAATGTGCTACTTTGGTAAGCTTGTCCACTACCACAAGAATGGAATTATGCTTATTCCTAGACATAGGCAGGCCTTTTATAAATTCCATACTTATGACTTTTCACTTACTCTCAAGAACACGTGAGGATACAAAATTCCTACAGGGTGATGATGTTCCACCTTCACCCTTTGACATTCCAAGAAATTTTCTATGAAACTAGTAGCACCCCCCTTCATTCCTTGCCAAAAATATAAAGGCTTCACATCCTCCATCATCTTGGTTACATCAGGATGTCTAGAGTATGGTGCATTGTGAACTTCTTTCCACACTAAGTTTTTTAATTCTTCAGAATTAGGCACATATATCCTTTCTTTAAACCTTAACGATCCGCTAGGTTCAAAATGGAATCCTTCATACCTTGTTCCCTATGGATTATCCGAGAGTGCTTTCTTGACTTGCTCATAATATTCATCAGCCTTGGATTTTTGCAACACTTGGTCCTTGAAGTCAGTTTGAATTACTACTATTGAAGTGATATGTCTCCTATGACTTAGGGTATCGACTACCCAATTTTATTTTCCCTTGATGTAGTTAATGTTGAATTTGTAATCTGTTATCAACTCCAACCATCTCCTTTGTCATGCATTGAGTTTGGGTTGGGTGAACAAATACTTTAGATTGTGATGATCCATCTTTAATTCAAATGGATTACCCATTAAATAGCGTCTCCACATTTGCAATGCATGAACTATTGCTACCAACTCCAAATCATGCAACACATAATTTTTCTCATAGGGCTTTAGCATTCTTGATTCATAAGCTATAACTCACCCTTCCTGCATTAAGACTCCACCTAATCCTTCTCCTGATGCATTTGTAATGATAGTAAAGTTGTCCTTTAGATTTGGTACCTTCAAGACCGGTGACGTAGTCAACTTCTCCTTGAGTAGGTCAAATGTTGCTTGACACTTTTCAAACCACTCAAACTTTTTCCCTTTCCTCTACAATGAACTAATAGGAAAATCTATCTTGGAAAATTTTGCAACAAACTTCTGATAGTAACCTGCAAAACCCATAAAACTTCTAACCTCAGGTACACTCTTTGGCACTGGCCACTCTAGTACTGCTTTTATCTTAGTTGGATCCACAATGATTCCATTAGTCATAATCATGTGAGAAATATACTGAACTTTCTTCTAGAAGAAGGTGTACTTGGAAATTTCCCTGTAAATCTTATGCTCTCTTAATCGTTATAGGACAATTTCCAAATGTCTACAATGCTCTTCTTTATTCTTGGAATATATTAAAATATTGTCTAAGAAAACCAATACAAGTCTATCCAAGCAGTCCATAAATATGTTGTTCATCAGGTTCATGAATTTTGTAGGTACATTCGTAAGCCCAAAAGGTAGGATTGTGAACTCATAATGACTGTATCTAGTCCTGAATGCATTTTTCAAACTATCTTCATCCTTGATCCTTAGTTGATGATAACCTGATTGTAGGTAAATTTTAGAAAACACTATAACTCCTCACATTTGATCGAAGAGATCATCAATGCATGTCAATGGGTACCTATTATTTATCGTAACTTTTTAAGCATCTGATAATCAATACATAAGCCCAACATACCATCTTTCTTCTTTACAAAGATTACTGGCACTCCCTAGGATGAAACACTAGGTTTAATTAGCCGTTTTGACAACGATTCATCGAATTGTACCTTAAGCTCCATAAGTTCTATTGTGGTCATCCTATAAGGTGCTTTGGATATAGGTTTTGTTCCTAGTACAAGGTTAATGGTGAAATTGAACAATCTCTTGGGAGGCATTCCAGGTAATTCATCTAGAAAAACATCTACAAATTTTTGAAGAATAGGATACTTTTCCATATCTGTTTATCCATATTCCACCATTTCACCTTCTTCAACTTCTTGAGAAATGGATTCCTCACTTTCCTCAAGTTTTTCCATTTTAACTGCAAAGAGTTGACATCCTTTCATCTTCACCTTATGCATTTGTACAATTGATATTTGATGCAATTTTATTTCCCTGGGTGTTCCTTGCAAAGATACTTGATTACCTAGGTCGCCTAAGCATTCTATAATCTTAGCATGGAAATCCACTTTAGCCCTATGCTTCCATAGCCAATTCATCCTTAAAATGACATCATAGGATCCAAAGGGTACTATGTACAAATTTACCTTTGTAGAAAAACCTGGAAGTTCAACCCTAGCCTCAAAAAGACATTGCCTCACTTCAGCTCTTGTCTGGTTTGCATATTCTACAACCCAAGACTTTTCCATAAAACTAGCCTTTCTAAAAATTTGACTAGCTACTTTAGGTGAAAAAAATTGTGGCTCCAATATCAATAAGAATAGAAATAGGTATGCCAAATAAACTACCTAGAGTTTCTATCAGAGTGATCTGGAACTCATCTAAAGCAACATGGATCTTCTGCTAGAATGCAACATGTTGGGGAGGAAGAGAATTTCCTTGCGACTGTGATCCTGATGGGTTGTTGGGACAATTAATGGCATAATGATCCCCACCACATGTCAAACATCCTTTCATTGGTCCTCTTTTCCTTACAGGCCTATCAAAATTACTGGTATTTCCTCCAGCATTGTTGTTACTATTATTGAATTTTCTTCCTCCATGACCCATTCTAGGTTCACTCCAATTGTTTCAAGATCCTTTGTCCCCTTGCTTTTGAGAATCTGGTCCTCCACTAAACTTCTTTAGAGTTTGATTATCCTTGTTATAGTAAATGTTTTAATTTAATCATGTTGATTAAATTACCTTTATTCCTCTCTTAAGATTGCACTTTAGTTTGCATTTTGTTACATTTAATAATTATATTAATTATTAAATGTCTACCTATTAGGGTTTCTTTTAGGGTTGTACAATATCCTTTTATAAGGATTCATCATTGTAATTTATCTCTCTCTCAGATGAATACATTTTTTAGCTTTCAGAGCACCCTTGCTTGTTTGTCTCCATCTCTTCTTTCTGTGACAGGTTATTTGCATGCAGGTGATCTTCGGGGTCTGTGAAGTTGGATTTCTCAACTTCAACATGGTATCAGAGCTCCAGACCTGCTGCTTTCTGTTCGTCTTCTGAAGAATTTGGAGCTATGAGGGTTTGATCGGGCTTTCAGAAGTTTTCAGGTTGATTTTTTGTGGATCTAGGTAACTCCATTTTTTGGGTGCATTTTGGGCCCAAACGGACCTCACTGTTGAATTCGCAGTGCCTGAAAACCTATATTTTCATATATGGTTCGACCTATTTGGGCATAGTTGATTTGAGAGGCAATTTTTTTTTGCCTAGGGGCCGTACGGCCCCAGGCACGCATTCCGAGGCTGGTTTATTCGTGGAAATTTAAAAAAAAAATCAATTTTTTTAATTTTCGGGCGCTGCCCGTGTAAAAAGTCACCACCGCCGCCAGCTCCACCCGGTGGCCTCCCAAACGACACCGCTCCTCCGCCGAGCGGCCTCCAGCCACTTGGCAACCTCCGCTCAACTGCCGCTTAGTCGGCGCTCTGCTGCCCGCCGCCGCCGGTCCTCATAGTTTAGCCCCCACGGGCTCCCTCCAAACACCCGCGGTCATATTTGGAACTGGGTGCCGCACTCCGCCGAGCTTCCCCGTCGCGCTCTGCTGAGCTCCGCTTGCTGCTCCGCCGGTCCGCCTGCACAAGCCCCCGCGGGCTCATTTCTAATCTGTGATGGTCATATCTGTGACCAGGGGCCGCGCCACAGCCGACAGCACACCAGCCCCCTGGTCGGTCATGTGACCAGGGGCCGAAGGTGTTAGCCCCTGAGGGTTGTGAATTTTTTTTTACCTTTCAACCTACCTTCACAAAATCGGGCATAACTCATGCATTTTAGCTTAGATTTTCGAATGGAAATAGGCGTTGGAAAGCTGGTTCTGAGCCCGATCTAATTGATGCAGGTATTTTTTTCTGATTTTTCCATTTTGCAGCATTTTTTTCCAGTCAAAGTCAGAACTTGTGTTTTTCACTCCTAGGGGCGTATGTTTTGCGTCCGAACTCCGTTTTTCACAAACAAATAGGCATTGGAAAGGGGTTTATGTGCTCTTTTTAGATATACAATTTATTTTTCCAGAATCTACTCCAGGTACTTTTTATTCAATTTTTTGTGTTTTCACACATCTGTCAATTACTTGGACATTTTGGCACCTGGAAATGATATGTTTGCATGGGATGGCTTTATTTGATCTGGTTTATCAGTATTGAGGTCATTTTTCTCAGTTTTTTGTAATTTGAAGAGTTATCATGGGTTTTTCTACTCACCCTTTAGTTGTATTTCTGGAACGAGGTAATTATGAGTCATGGGCAAAGGGTATACTTACACATTGTAGGTGGCTTAATATTTTGCCTTATTTGTATGATCTCATACCTGAACCAACAACTTTAGAGGGAAAACTAGCTTGGGATATCATTAGAAATCACATAGTAGGAGTTATTTTGTCTAGTGTTGATTCTCACACTATGTGGGCTATATCAGGCATTGATTGTCCTCACTCACTTTGGACACGTCTTTGGGAGATCTATGGAGACCCCAGTCTTTCTCCATTCCTAGAGGATCCTGCTTCAGATTGTCTTGTACCCATTGGTTGGAGAGAGAACACACCTTTTGATCATGATACTTTAAAGGAACTTCAGTATTTAGACACCCTTCTATATTCTGATGAATCAGAGGATTGTCTCATAGTTCCTACTCTTCAGACTGAGATTATACATGTATCAACATCATCTCCTATTGTTCCTGATCAGTTTGATATTGCCTCTTCTTTGGCTCCTATTGATTCAGCTAAGCAGGACATCATACATCTTTCAGACATGGCTACTTGGGATTCTTATCTTGCAGGCATTTCGTCTTTGTTTGTAGAGTCCTATATTGCAGATCTGGAGGATTACTTTGAGGATTTTCAGCTCCTCTTTGTTGATAGCCATATTCCAGCTGTTAGCCCACCATCATCTGTGCATTCAGAGGTTGCAGTTTTTGAGTCTTCAGTTTAGTTTGGATTTGACATCTTTTGTTTCAGTTCAGACAGAGAGATTCTTCAGCATCCTATTATGGCACACATCTTGAGACAGATTGATTCTTCTCTCTTCACAGGGTTTCTTCATCTTCGTCCTTTGGATCCATTTCTTCCCAAGGGGAGGAATATTATATGCCGCTTCAGGATCTCTTTCTGGATTCTACCTCAGGCATCCATATGTGCGACGAGAGTTTCTTCATTGTGGGGGGGCCTTCTAGTCTCTTTCTTTTTCTCCTATGGAGACCATTGTACATGTACTTATATGATAGAAGTTTCTATGGGGGGTCTTTATGTTATCCACCTCCTATCCTTCTGTTATTAGTGCATTTGTTTCTTTATCTCCTTTTGGAGTAGAGTTTTTCCCATGAGGTTTTCTCTATTTCTCCACTTTACAGAGATTTGGTTGTAATTGGGTACCTGATCAGGCCTTGTTGCCGGGACCCAAGTTTACTTTCTTGCATTGTAGTTACCTTTGCTTTCTTGCATATGTTTGTAGCTGCACTTTTTCTCATCTTAAGGGGGGGTGTTAGAGTAAAGGTTTTAATTTAATCATGTTGATTAAATTACCTTTATTCCTCTCTTAAGATTGCACTTTAGTTTGCATTTTGTGACATTTAATAATTATATTAATTATTAAATGTCTACCTATTAGGGTTTCTTTTAGAGTTGCATAATATCCTTTTATAAGGATTCATCATTGTAATTTATCTCTCTCTCGGATGAATACATTTTTCAGCTTTTAGAGCACCCTTGCTTGTTTGTCTCCATCTCTTCTTTCTGTGACAAGTTATTTGCATGCAGGTGATCTTTGGGGTCTGTGAAGTTGGCTTTCTCAACTTCAACAATCCTGAGGCCTATCAAACTTCTTTTGATTCCTTTCTGGATAGATTGAGATAGATTTAAGCTTTTTCTCCTACTTAACTACTTTCTCATAAACTAGATCTCTGGTTGTTGGACCGTGGACATCAACTTCTGCACCTATTTGGTTATTCAACCCCATGATGAATTTCTTGATTCAAAATTGCTTGTCTTTTTGATACATAGGTATGTACCTCAAAAGATGGGTGAATTTATCCTAGTACTCATTCATCAACTAGTCTCCTTGCCTTAAATTATAAAAATTAGTGAGCTTTTGATCATAGAAAAGTTGGGGCAACCACCTTTTTTGAAAAAATTCAACAAAATCACTTCGGGTTAGCCTTAAATAACTAATCCCTAATTCCATATTTTGTTCACCCACTAGTTAGAAGCTTCTCCTATCAACTGGAAGGCTTCCCAAACAACTTCATGACCTCAGAATAGTTTCTAATCTCAAAATATTTTTCCATTTGTATCAACCAAGCCTCAACCTCATCTTTGTTAGTACTCCCTTCAAATTTGGGAGGGGTAATTTTTTGCATATCCCTAGATAACTCAATTGCCACATGTCTTCTCTTACTACTTTCTGATTTTGACTGAGATTGTGTTTTATTAGTCTCATGTTCATTAACATGGGTGTGATCTTGAGAATTTTCTCCCTCTTCCTCTCCCCCATGAGGCACTTCATCACCATTTGGTATTTTCTTCTTCCACTCTATCTTTCCCCCTTACTTCTTGTTCAAGGTTCCTTATTCATTCCCTAGTTTTTTTCCATCATTTCCAAAATGCAATCCAACTTGGCTTCAACATTCTTAGCTCCTTGCCCTACTTCCCAACTTTCCCCAAGATTAGTGCTAGTTCTAACCATTTTTCTAAAGTCAAAGTACACCTGGAGGGTTTCATGGAATTAGTTATGGGAAAGTTTACTTATTGTTTCCAAAACATCATACAAGAGCATATTTTTGTTGGAGTGAAGAAGAAACTGAGAGGGGGGGTGAATAAGTGTCTTAGACAAATTTTAACTTTTTCCTTTAAAAGGAATCAAGTAATTTATGCTCTTAATATTTCAATGATAAATACATTCATGAATTGAAAGCACTCATTAAAGAACTGAAATAAGAAATATTAAAGAAATTCAAAGATCATCACAATCATGAAACATTATCACATCAAAATAATGAGGCAATGATACAAAGATTTGATGAGTGGAAAACCCTCTAGGGATAAAAAATCACTCCAGAAATGATGCCTCACTGGCTTAATCTGAAAACTTTCTGTTTACAATGCCTCACTGGCAATACTATCTCACTGATAGATTTCAAATGCCTCACTGACCAAAGAACCTCACTGCTTACAAGAATGCCTCATTGGCAATGTGTCTCACTAACAATGCTATCTCACTAATAGGCTTTTCAATGCTTCACTAGCTACACTTTACTATCCATTTCTCAATAAAATCATTAACTAAAGAGGATCACTTTGTTTCACTTCAAATCATATTTCACTTTCAATATAATACATTTAATATCTTAAAGATTCATTTGCTAGAATCTCTAAAATACAAAATATATTAGTGATACAATCTATTTTGCATCATGTTTGCAAAACTTCAATTATAGAAAAAAAGATTAAACTTTCAGCATCATAACCCTTTTGTAAAACCTCTGAACATCAAATAGTGATAAATCATTGTTTATATAAACATTCCAAGAAGGGTAACTACTATAAACTGCCTTTCAAAAAAATGCCACCTGTAACCTATTAATTGTCTTCAAAACTACCCCTTGGATCATCGTGAAAGAGCATTTCTAACCTTTTAGACTATTGTTGATGAAGAGTAAACATTGTGTATTGTTAACACACACTTATACATGATCGAAATTGTGTATAAATCGGGTATACAGTCTAAACAAGAAACCCACACCAGTGCAATAAATAAACCTTAGTTTACACCTTATTAACAACAATGTATTTGTGTAAGTTCGTGCCCTAGTAACAGGGTATTGTATAAACCAAGACAATAACCACATATATGACTGAAGAAATAAACCCTTATTGACATTGCACATGTAGACTATTCCAAACATGAGACCCCAAATGTTTGAATCAACATGGAACCCCAAATTACGATATCTTGTGACGACATAAAGGACTTTAGAAACCTGACTGCTAAGAACATGAGTCGACCCAAACATAACAAAAACACTAAAATCCCTTTTAAAAAACAATAGGACTTAAACCATTGACCTTGAATCAAAAGACCATTTCTAGATTATGCAAACTCATTTAGAAACCAAACTAGGGTTTAAACAAGAAATCGGTTTACCACATAACATTGAAAGTATTTTCCAAATCGACACCACCTGAAGTCAAAATAAAAAAATAAGCCTCTGCAAAAATGCTCTTGCAAACTACTATAGCCCCATGTTTTTGAAATCTACTACCGACACAATGTTTCCACCATGATTCCACACTACTCCATGCTCTAACGTGGCTACCAAAATAATGCCCTGTTCAAACAATAACTTTTAGGGCAACATGATTATTATGACGATGCTCACAAAACCTTTTTACCTTTGTAAATCAAACAATTATCATTTGTGTCAGTCTATCATAATATTCCCAATGATGTAAATAAACATATGTCACCAAAAAACTTATATAATTGGTGTCAACCTATGACCATATCTATCATGTCTTTGACAATTGCAACAATCATTCTACCCTTTATCATTTCACATGAATAATGCCAAACATTATAATGCCCATTTCACGACCTTTGACATTGAACAACACTTATGTCATGAGTTTCCCACGACCAAAAATAATGCAATGAAACCATTTAAGTTCCCAAATGAAATCAAACCTAATAGTGTGCCTTTTGACCATGACCACACAAGGATGCACATGAAGATGTTCTCCCACATAATCCAATATCAAACCTTTATATAACTTGCAACTAAATATGTATATTATCTTAATGTTTTCCCACCTTAAGAAATCTAATATACCACACAATTATGCCAAGAGAGTAATGATGCAATATATGTCATTGAATCAAGCTTATTGTTACCAAGATGACAATGTCACTGTGCATAGGTAAATATGTCTAAAATACACGTTCAATAATCAAATGTATATTGTGCCATACCAAGTGTACCATATACCTATGATCATTTCAATCACCTTGAAACCTTGCATATACCTATTTGACACAATTCCAACCAAATATGCCGCCGAGGTCAACAATTTTAACATATAAACAATTTATTGAAAAACCTATGCACAAGTTTTGATGAGAATACAATTTTCATTTATTCATAAGGATTTCAATATACTTGTTCTACATTGAATGACTATTCAAATGGCCAAGAGGAGAGTATCCATCAGATTCACTCTATGATACATAGCTCAATGGGGTACACCCCTCAAATTTTTTCTCATCTCTCATTTTCTCTTCTCTATCCCAAAAAAGGATAGTATCCGTCAAATTTTTCTTCTGATATATAATTTTGAGGTACATAACCCTCAAACTTGCCACTTGTGGGTATTACTATAATTTCAACCATGGGTATAACACGAGGGTCTCTTAACAACATAGTTGGACTGACACTACATTCTGAGGGCATATCCCTAGAGAGTGATAATCAGTCTAATTTTTCTAGAGATACAGGAGGTAAATGATTGTAGTTGGCTTCATCTCTCATCCTTCTCTTCTCTTGGCTAATTCATGATAAGGCATGACTAATTGTCCCGGTATCGCTTAGCCAAATGGCATTGTCATAGTTGGTTCCATCTATGGTACGAACAAGGGATTCTTAGCCTCATTTAAAGTTGGAGGGAAAAAACAACTCTCCAGAGCTACCTACAAGCCAAACATTAGACTCATTTAATGTTGGAGGGAAAAACATAGTGAGCACATAAGTTCCAAAGTTAAACCTAGTAGCTTTGTAACCACGTGTAACATGCCCAATGTTCTACTCAAAAAATTTCCTAAGTTTTAACCCACAAGTGAATAAACCATAATGCCATAACATAGCAATAGATTTTTCTTTTCCATAATGTAAATTACATGCACATATGAAATAGGAACTATTCTAAAATTCCATTGCATTTCATTGTAATTTCATAAATCTTTCCATAACATTGATTTCATATTGAATAATTCAAGTATTTCATGTTTACATTCTTCCATTGAAATGGGTACAAGTACATACACAAATTTTCAGAGCTTCCAACACTAGAAATACATATGGTCCAAGTAATCCCCCTTTAAATCTTGGTCACCAACTAATAAGGAGAAGCATCATTCAAGCACTTTTCCACCAACCACATACTTACTGCGGTCCCCCACACATCTACCTATCAAGTAAGATGGCCCTACCCTTTGACAAAGAGATTGGTTTGGTAACCCCATAATACTAGCCTTCCTTGAGCTTGGTGTTGTGCCCTACAAACTAGAACTTTACCATACAATGGATACAACCTACATGTATGACAATCCTAGAATAGAATGCATAATTGAATCACAGTGGATTGATAGTGTAAATAGTGGCTACTTACACTACTTTAGCCAAAGAATTCAACACTTGGTTACTTCGAGTGAGAGTCATCCTATTCACACACCTTCCAGGCTCGATTTGTAATAACCACACATATTCTATGCATAGGCTATCCCTTTCATTGGATTATCCTAATCCCATGAATAACCTATTCCCTCTTACTATAACATTACACTATGGTAGACCAAATTGAAACATATAACGATCTTTCCTTATAATCAAACTATAACTATTTAAGCATGACTCAACATAGTATATATTAAAACACATAAGAAATCATACCTACATACATAATATGCTAAGGTAATCCCCTTATATGGGTTAGACAAACATAAAGACATCTCTTTTCATCTTTTCAAATAATTCAAGCAACACTCATAAAAACAAGCAATATTTTCAACTCAAAATAGAAAAGTAAAGTAGAGAACTAGCATGCCTATAATCAGATAGCTCCAATTGATAAAACAGGTTTCCTAGCACAGTCTTCACCAAACCGTTTTGTAAATATTTTCCTTGATCAATTCTGACAAAGAGAAATCTCTCTAAAAACCTCACTAAATTCCCACTAAAAACCTCTCAACTCTCAACTCAATATTGCAGCAGAGTAACACTCCAAAAATAAAAAAAATAGAAAGTAAGAATGCATCCCAAATGAAGTGAAAGGAATCTATTTATTCAAAAATATTAGCAACTAAAGGCTAGAAACAGGGTAACAATATTGACACTTCTCAGCCCATAAATTTTGACTCAACAATAACAATAAAAGGTGGCATCTTGAATCAATGTACAAAAAACACATACTCAGCTAAGAGAATGAGTCAACTCTTTCAACTGGACAACAGGAAAGATAATCAATAATGCAAGGTGATGGTCTCCTACAAATTGACTTATTTGGCCAGCTCCCAATTTGACCAATTCATATATTTCTCTTTGCTTCACAATTTGTAATTTGTATTGCAGGTTTAGACTTCTACTTGGTTCGTGCTTTCTCAGTTTGGTGCCACCAAAATGCCATGTTTCGTATTTCATTGGTATGCTTTTAGCTTCAAGACTAAGTCAAAGTTTTTTTCTTGTGTTTCAGATTAGCACATACACATTACTTGGCTTTTAATTCTCGTGCATAACATAGCGCTACACTCTTTATTGAACATGTTTATTCAATAAACAATTTCCTATAGTCTTATTAGCTTCACTTTAATTTCCGCGCTTTACATATAATATATATGAAATACATTCCAAATATTCCATCTACTTTAATGTACAAACAATGCTATAAACATTTGTATATACATATATATATATATTAATAACATTAAATGTTATTATATATATATAGATATATATGTATATACATACATATATATAATTATATCAACTAACATGATTATAGTATGCATATTTTGATATTCGAATGTACATACATATATTCATTTATTTCGTAAAATAATAACACAAATGTGTAAATATATATACATATATATACATATGCATATTTATGTATGTATCAATACACTCGTATGGATGTTTCCATTATGTCATTACATACGTGTATATCAATACATATATATAAACACCTATATATATCATATATTTATTTAACATTTCTTTCACACATACAATTTCAACAACATCGATTGACATATATACATGAAGGACATATATGCATATATATATATCCTTGTCCATTTGATGTTCCCATGCATATGGGTAATCCTTCCATAAGCATACATAGATACGTCTATCTATGTATACTCTTGTACATGTTTACTCATGCGCATGAGTTCATCGTAGACATGTACATGTATACATATATATATACATTTTATGTATATATTTCATTGATCAAATGTAAACACATTAAGAAGAACCCTCAATTGACAGAAAACTCAAATACTCTGACTAAATCAATAATGCTCACAAACAAAACCATAACCTCTCCTAGTTCATCCAAAAACAAGACTTAGGTAACTTACTATTTCCCAGGTTACTGACTTGACTCGACTATACTTAGAAGTGAGTGTGTGAAATCTTAGTTAGACACATTTAGGGATTACCAAAACAATTCTCTTCTCTTGAGTGATACTTCCCCTCTATTCTAGAGGATTGAATCTATCCTTTCATCCAACTTAGTACATAGAAAATATAGTTAGTTGAATCAATTACAACCTTTTGCATCATATATTTCATAGAAAAAATCATTACATAACTTCATTTTGAATCAAACATTCATTTATTGTATTTTCAAAATACATAAAGCATAAACACACACATTTAAAGCATTTTCCCACAACTAAGTAAAAGTAAATAAGTAATAACACAATGGGATGTAACAACAAGAAGCAATCCCACAAGCTTTGATACCATGTAAGAGTTGGTATAAAATAACTTTACACCATGCAATATTTGGCTGAAGATTATAGCCACCCAAGATCTAGGAACTTCATGAAATCACAAGAGAGATAAATATACAATGCTCAAGATTGCAATGGAATTAAATCCAATAGAATTCAATATATAATGTATGAGAACCACCTAGTTATATAGCCAAGGTGAGACATAAGATTAAACATGATTATGAAAAGTGTCTTATTCTTATGACATATGACAGTTCTTATCATAATTACCTAGGACACGTGTTAAAAGTCAAAAGATAAGATAAGATAAGATCTAATGACAACTAACACCTTCTAGAAAGATTCCCTCCTAGGACCTAAGTAAACTTAACATGTAAATAGGACCTACTAATAACTAGATAGGTAAAACACCTATTTACACCAACATTTATATAAGACAAAAATTTATCATTTTTTCTTATCTATAAAGTATAAAGATTCCTTTCTTATTTTTTGTGCTATTAGACTAAGAGGTTCACCTTTATTCCTTTTCATGGGCTTGGTAAGCTAGGTTGTGGAAGTGTACTTTCCCCTTACACCTTGGTGAAACCTCTTTAACTAATTTAATGATTTTTATAAATTTTGGAGGACACACCAATTATTGAGTGCAACAAATGGGTTATGATAATGCTAAGTGATTAAGGCTTAAATGGAGTATAAGATTGACCTAGTATAAAAGGTAGAGCTTTGGATTTTGCTAATATAAGGTTTGGTGCAACCAATGTGGTTGATGAAAATACTAAGTAATGTTTTTTTCTTGATCCTTTGATAGATAAGTGCAAAGGGCTTGTGCTAATGATGGGGGTTTGACATGACCTAGAGATGATGCCATTTTACACATGTCTTATGTGCTGAATTTGGAAGTTTTGACATGGGATTTAGAAAATCACTAGTTTGGACTGAATTGAATTGGAACCACAATTAGTTTCAAAATGAAAAAATTGGGTCAAATCCACCCCTATAACCATAAACCAAAGCTCAATGTTAACTATCTAATTTTGAACTTGATAATAAGAGTTTAAAATTAGATTCCCAATTAAACAAAATCATATACAAGGGCCATATAATTAGAAGAATGCAAGTTTCCATTTTGTAAAGTAAAGCATAGTATTTATAGGTTATTTTAGGTAAAACTACATTTAGATAAGATAAAAATTTATTATTTGTGCTTATCTATAAAGTACATAGATTCCTTTCTTATTTTTTGAGGTATTAGACTAAGATGATCATGTTCATCTTTATTCCTTTTCATGAGCTTGCTAAGCCAGAGTGTGGAAGTATACTTTCTCCTTTACACCTTAGTGAAACCTCTTTTACTAATTTGATGATTTTGATAAATTTTGGAGGATACACCAAGAATTGAATGAAAAAAATGGGTTATGATAATGGTAAGTGTTTAAGGCTTCAATGGAGTATAAGATTGATCTAGTATAAAAAAAGAGTTTTGGCTTTTGCAAATAAAATGTTATAACCAATGTGATCAATGAAAAATAATAAGTAATCATCAGTAGTTGATCCTTTTGATAGATGGGTGTAGAGGGGTTGTCCTAATGATGGGTGACTGACATGAACTATAGGTGATGCTCTTTTATAATGTCCTACATGCTCAATTTGAAATTTTTGGTGTGGGAGTTACAAAATAACTAGTTAAGACTGAATTGACATAGAGCCACAATTAATTTGAAAAGTGGACAAAGTGGACCAAAGCTGCCCCTATAGCCATAAACCAAAGCTCAATATTAAAGATATAATTTTGAATTTAAAAATAAGAGTTGAAATTATTCTAAATTAAAATACATATTATTATTGAAGATAAGTCTAATTCTAGATGCAGGTAATTAATAAAAATTATGTACTAGGTCAATGGAACCTTGGTTTGTTGATGAAGTTGAATTGTTTGGAATGAACCCACTAGGGACCAAATTTTCATGTCCCAAATACATGTTTGATTAAATTTTCTTTGCACAAAAGTATTGAATTCCAAACCTACAAATACAACAAGAACTTGCTAACTATCACTCAACACCTCCTAAATATGAATATGTTAAGATGCAAGGATGTGTTCACAACTAAATGGACTCTACCAAATTTGCAAATTCATTCTCTATTGTTGAACTATAATATATTCTAATTATCTTTTATTCCATCTTATATAGGTTTAATTGGATATATGAATCATTAATCTTCATAATTGAGGGATATTTTCCTAACCTTTTTTATTGCTTTCAAGCATTTACTTTTATAAATCTAGTTTCCTTATACTAGATGTAAGTTTACTTTTTTATAATGCAAAGCATAGCATTTATTGTATAGTGAATTAATGTAGTTTATGCTAGTTAAAAACTACATTTAGATAGGACAAAACTTTATTGTTTGTACTTATCTATAAAGTACAAAGATTCCTTTCTTGTTTCTTGAGCTATTAGACTAGAGGTTCATATTTATTCCTTTTCATTTGCTGAGATAGGGTGTGTAAGTGTACTTCCCCTTACATCTTGGTGAAACCTCTTTGATTAATTCAATGATTTTGATAAAATTTGGAGAATACACCAAGCATTGAATGCAGTGAATGGGTTATGATAATGTTAAGTGCTTAAGGGTTAATTGGAGTGTAAGTTTTGATTGAACATATGAATTATCGATCTTCGTAATCAAGGGCTCTTTTTCTAACCATTGTATCACTTTCAAGCATTTCCTTTCATTAATCTAGTTTCCTTTTTGTAAGGAAAAGCATAATATTTATTATCTAGGGAATGAATGTAATTTATGCTAAGTAAAAGTACATTTAGATAAGACAAAACTTTATTGTTTGTACTTATCTATAAGTATAAAGATTCCTTTCTCTTTTTTTGAGCCATTAGACTAAGAGGTTCATCTTTATTCCTTTTCCCGAGCTTGCTAGGCTAGGGAGTGGAAGTATACTTACTTCCCCTTTACACCTTGGTGAAACCTCTTTAATTAACTCAACGATTCTCATAAATGTTGGATGTATCAATGCCTTGCATTGTCCCCTAAAGGAAAACACAAGGCAAAATAAAAGACAATGATTATGATAGGTAGAATAATGGAGATGCAAATAGAAGAATGTCATGATAGACTCACTTTATTTGTATCCTTGCACCAATGGAGTAACACAAGTCATCCAAAGAAAACTCACAAACATAAAGGAATGCCAAGCATCACAATACATGGATCACATTACATTCATGCAATCCATGGAAAGAAAATAAATCAATTATGTCACATGCAATCCAACCTATAGTAGGTCATTTGCATCCCAATCTTGTTCATCATATATGGAAGGAAAATAACTAGCTAAAGGGGAAACAACAAGTTCCATACTAGGACAAGGCTACCTAGCCCCTTGGCCCCCAAGTGTAAGGGAAAAAAGTGAGCTAAAAAATGGATGATGATATGCTACTCCTTGAAATAAGGAAATATGATTGCATAAAGCTAAGTTTATACCCTCATGTATGGTCATGAATATGCTATGATACTACAAATACCACATGGCAAGGGGCATCAACTAATGCTATTTTTTAATTGAATGACAATAACCAAAACCTCTAGTTGTTTCTTGCATGTTAGGCTCTATAAGGACACAAATACCTTTTTCTTTAACACCACATCCTTTTCCATTGTAGCCAAGTTGTTTCAACAGTTTGTAACCCATTCCATAAAGTGCTTTCATTTCTTTTGAGGAAGGAGGTTTTTCATGATCATTCTCAACAAATGTGGATGTATAATTTATGTTTTCCTCTTCTTTGCTAAAAGTTGTTGACTCACATGGTTTTGATGACTCAAATTGTGTTGATATTATGCCAGCTTCTTTCTCTTTTCCTAATTTATGTGTGATCTTGTATTCTCCCATGAATGTAGGTGTAAAATCTAAGGAACCACAATCATCTTCCAACATTTTTTTCACAAATGAAAGACAATCGTCCTTTTCTTCTTTTTGCAAAGGTTCTACTTTTGTAGTTGGTGTCAATGTTCTAAGAGGATTTTTCATTCTTTTTTTAATTTTTAAACAATTCTTAGGTTCGATATCAAATTTTATCATGTGGACCTTGTTTTTGTAAATGTATTTCACTAGATGATGTAACATTAAAGGCACCAAATTCATTTCATGAGTCCATGGCCTATCCAAGAGAAGATTATATGAAAGATCATGAGGCATGACATGGATAGGAGTTTGCAAAGTAACCCTAGTAACTTTAACAAGTAATATTATCACACCAAGTGGTTGCTTTCCCACATTATCAAAACCATGAATAGACAACTCAACTGATTGAATTTTAGTTTTGTCCACTCTAAGTTTATCCATTTACACTACAAAAATTGAGTGTTGAACCATTATCAATGAGAGTACGCCTAATTATAATCTTATTAATGCTAGCCAACATCATCAAAGCCTCATTTTGTTGTTGTATTTCCAATGAAGGTAATTCACTGTGATGAGATACAATGTCCAGATTAGGTGAATTCATATTCTCAATCAAAGTTGTCACATCATTTGGTTGTGCACTAGGAGGGATAAAAACTTTTTGTAAATAATTTTGAAGCATGCTATGGTAAATAGGTGGAACTTGAATCAAATCCCACAATTATATCTTAGCAAGAATGTTACAAATTTTTTCAATAAGATTATACTCCTTTCCACTATGCGAAGGTAAACGAGGGGCACTAGGTGAAATAGGTTGTGGTTCAATGGTATTGATGTAGGAATGGTTTGTGATTGCCTATTATTCCTTGTGTTATATGTATGAGAAATGATATTATAACTTGGTTGCTGCAAAACATTATTACTAGTGAGTTGCCTTGAAAAATTTAAGATATGCCCTGGAGGTTTTGGTTGGTTTTGAGGTGGTCCTATGATAAGAAGTGGCTTATGAGGTCTAATAACTAAAGGACTCTTAGGAGGTTCAAAAGGAACCTTAGGTGGCCCAATGAAGAGAGGACTCTTGGGAGGTCAAAAAGGAGTTTTTGGAGGTCCAATATCAAGGGAGATATAGTGGTCAATTGTGCATGCATAACCTCAGCGGATTTGACTTCGTGTTGGAAATCTTCTATTGAGGGGGGATCTAATGTCACCTTCTCATCTTCATCTAAGCAAGCCAAATTACTAAGAAATTTATCAATGCTATCATCCTCTTGCACCCTAATATCTTCATAATTAGGAGAGGTTTCAAGAGAGAAGAAAGCAATATTTTCATGACATTCAATGGTTGGATCTTCTAAGATAACTTCGCCACAAGTAGGGGAGGCATCAGGTGAAGAACAACTATAATTTTCTTGCTTATCAATTATTGAATCCTCTTGTCCAACAATGTCCTTCCAAGTAGGATATTAGCAAGCGAGAAACAAACAAGACTCTCATGATGCTCAATGATTGGATCTTCTAACACTAAGATACCTTCGTCACAAGTAAGGGAGGTATCCAGAGAAGAAAAACTATGATTGTCAAGATTATCAAGAATTGTATTCTCTTTCACTAAAAAACCTCACACATAGGAGAGAGTGGGAGAGGGATCAATGAAAAGCAAGAAAAGTGGGGAAATAACTTCATATTTGTATGCTTGTAAAAAAAATTTCAGCAATGATAACATGATGTAAATAGAACAAGATTTGAAAATAGAACATGAATTATAATAACCAAAGATTTTTACATTGAGAACATGATGTAAATAATTTTCATACAGATTTGAAATGCAACAATTTTCCCAAATTTACAATAAATCAAGTAAAATAACACTTTTATTTCACATACAATAACAATTTTGTAGAATTTCAAAATAGAGATCTGGAAGCTAGAATAAATTGATAATACAGAGACAAAACAATGTGCAGAAGTTTGTTGGGACACTTATAGAAGGAAAATTTTTCCCATAGGCGAATGAGTCCTTGGACAGGGTTATGGAAAGTGAAAATTTGAAGTTTTATGTTGTTGTTTGATGCTTCTTTCTCCAATTGCAAACAAATTAAATAGTGATTGTTTTTATAGGTTTTTCTCAATTTAGGACAATGTAATGCAAGATGCAAGTGTGAAATAAAGTTGAAAATGTTTTTGACAAGTTTGAATGCAAATTTCAGATGTAAAATACAATATTTTACTGATTCTAAGATGCCACAACCTAAAAGTGATGATTTGATGCAAATTGAAATCAAACAATGCAATATTTTTCAATTTAAGACAATCGATATAAATGCAAATATGTAACAACAAGCTCGACACTTTTGAATGGAATTTTCAGATCTAAAATGCAATACCTATTTAATTTGAAGATGCAAAATTTTTAAAATGAAAATATGATGCCAACTTGAAACAAAAGTATGCCACTTTTTTTTTTTTTTTTTGACTTAAATGAAAGATGCAATCTAAATGCAAGTGACAATTTTAGATTTTTAACCACTTAATGAATGAAACTAAAATATAAATCTGATCTAAAGATGACTGAAACAAATTCTAAAGAAAGCTATGATGCAAGATGACTACAATTTTTTTGAAATTTTGATGCTTTTAGAATTTAAAAAAGGGACCCTAAATGAGAAATGCAAAACAATGCAATGCAAATCTAAACCTAGGGTTTGAAGGACTTCCAATTTTAGAAAATTTATAGTGTAAGAATGTTAGGTTCACCAAAATGAAATGTCAAAATGTGGTGACTCTAAGATTAGTGTCCATAACATAGGGCCATTTCCACATTTTTATAAATTTCATTGGGATATAGATCAACACAGTGAATTGTTTAACTATCAACCTTAATGGTAAGTCAACCAGACCTGGATCTATATCCTAAGAGGGATTGGAATTTATTAGAAATATTTTAGAATGATTAGACTAATGATCATTTATGCCCTATTATGAAAAATGCAAGATCTTGAAGATTGATAGATGAAAACAACAGCTTACCAATGGACCCAGGAAGCGCAGAGAATGACAAGTATGCTCAAAAAAATTGGTTTTGGGGTACCTACAAGGACTCATTGCCTTTGGGTGAATGGGTCTTTGTATAGGTGTCCAAATCAACTTTTGGGTTCTCTAGTGCAAGATTTGAGCTTTTATTTGACATAGGTCCCACTATCAAAAATTCAAAAATTAATTCTACAACAATGATGACAACTTATGCAACAATGAAAAATTGCTCTTCAAGATCTTCAATTCTTCTTCAGCCTGCAATATACACATACACAAAGAGAAAAAAAATTGTTTGAATGGGGGTTTGCCTTAGTCAAACCCCAAGTTTGGTAATTAAATATTGATACAAAGAAAATGACAATGGAGAAGGAGATGATGAATGAACAATGCTTGCTACAACTCACCAAACCTTCAATGGATTCCCATAGAGTACTAAAGACAAACACAACTCTCCAAGGAACTTGATCTTGCTTTGCTTGATGGATTTGGATACTTGAAAATGCTTGGATGCTTTAGGATCAACAATGCATGTTAGCCTTCACATGATGACATGAACACACATAAGCTTGAACATGATGTTAGGACCTTGATTGCTGCAACAAATGACTGATAAATCTTCTCTTGAGTGCTCTTGACAATAATATTTGCTCATAAACTGTGTTAGGATGCTTTCTTAGATTTAAAAATGATAAAAGGCTATGTATTTATAGTTTTTTTATTATCTAATTTCCCAAAAAATAGATTCCAAAAGCCAATAATTCCAAGTTGAATTTGAATCAATAAAATACAACCAAAAACATATTTTAAAACGCGTCCTAGGACTTGAAGGGGACCCGTCTTGCTCTATAAGTCCAAGACACATATTCTAGGGTGATTAAAATATTAATTGCATTAATTAAATGTCAGTTTCCCTTTCGAAAAATGAGAATAGTAAGGCTTTTGGAATGCATAATTTGACAAATTAGAAGCATAATTAAGTCCAATAAATTAAAGAACCCAAACATAGTGTGAAATTGTAAAGGTATACAATTTCCTACACTACATTACTTTCAAGCATTTCCTTTCATAAATATAGTTTCCTTAGACTAGAAGTAAGTTTTTTTTAATAATGCAAAGCATAGTATTTATTGTATAGTGAATGGTGTAGTTTATGCTAGGTAAAAACTATATTTAGATAGGACAAAAGTTTATTGTTTGCACTTATAGACATAAAGTACAAAGATTCATTTCTTGTTTCTTGAGCTATTATACTAAGAGGTTCATATTTATTCCTCTTCATGAGCTTGCTAAGGTAGGGTGTGTAAGTCTACTTCCCCTTACACCTTGGTGAAACCTCCTTGATTAATTCAATGACTTTGATTAAAGTTGGAGAACACACCAAGCATTGAATGTAGTGAATGGGTTATGATAATGCTAAGCAGTTAAGGTTTAATTGGAGTGTAATATATTGACTAGACATATGAATCATCAATATTCGTAATCAAGGGCTCTTTTCCCAACCATTTTATCACTTTCAAGCATTTTATTTCATTAATCTAGTTTCCTTTTTGTAAGGCAAAGCATAATATTTATTATCTAGTGAATGAATGTAATTTATGTTAAGTAAACATACATTTAGATAAGACAAAACTTTATTGTTTGTACTTATCTATAAAGTACAAAGATTCCTTTCTCTTTTTTTGAGCTATTATAATAAGAGGTTCATCATTATTCCTTTTTCATGAGCTTGCTAGGATAGGGTGTGGAAGTATACTTACTTCCCCCTTACACCTTGGTGAAACCTCTTCAATTAATTCAACAATTCTGATAAATGTTGGAGGAGACACCAACATTGAATGCAATGAGTGGGTTATGATAATGATAGGTGCTTAACAATTTAATGGAGTACAATAATTTGATTGGATATGTGAATCATCAATATTTGTGATCAACAGGTCTTTTCTTAATGCTTATATCACTTTCAAGCATTTCCTTTCATTAATCCAATTTCCTTCTAAGATTAAGTTTCCTTTTTGTAAAGCAAAGCATAGTATTTATTGTATAGGGAAGGAATGTAGGTTATGCTAAGTAAAACTACATTTAGATAAGACAAAACTTTATTATTTGTGCTAATCTATAAAGTATACAGATTCCTTTCTTATTTTTTGAGTTATTATACTAAGATGTTCATCTTTATTCCTTTTCATGAGCTTGCTAAGCTAGAGTGTGGAAGTGAACTTTTCCCCTTACACCTTGGTGAAACCTCTTTAACTAATTCAGTGATTTTGATAAATTTTGGAGGATACACTAAGCATTGAATGAAAAATGGGTTATTGTAATGCTAAATACTTAAGGCTTCAATGAAGTATGAGATTGCTCTAGTATACAAAGGAGTTTTGTCTTTTGCAAATAATTTTTTTGATGTAACCAATGTGATCGATGCAAAAGAATAAGTAATGATCGGTGGTCAATCCTTTTGATAGATGGATGTAGGGGGTTGTCCTAATGATGGGTGACTGTCATGAACTATAGGTGATGCCCTTTTATAGTGTCCTACGTGCTCAATTTGAAAGTTTTGGTGTGGGAGTTACAAAATAACTAGTTAAGATTGAATTGACATAGAGCAACAATTAATTTGAAAAGTGGACAAAGTGGGCCAAAGTTGGAGAACA
The DNA here is from genome assembly GCA_007258455.2 of Sequoia sempervirens. Taxonomy (NCBI): domain Eukaryota; kingdom Viridiplantae; phylum Streptophyta; class Pinopsida; order Cupressales; family Cupressaceae; genus Sequoia; species Sequoia sempervirens. The sequence goes on from VDFB02047144.1 coordinate 39,059,412, forward strand.
CACCAAGCATTGAATGTAGTGAATGGGTTATGATAATGTTACGCACTTAAGGGTTAACTGGAGTGTAAGATTTTGATTGGTCATATGAATCATCAATCTTCGTAATGAAGGGCTCTTTTCCTATCACTTTCAAGCATTTTCTTTTATTAATCTAGTTTCCTTTTTGTAAAGCAAAGCATAATATTTATTATCTAGGGAATGCATATAATTTATGCTAAGTAAAAGTACATTTAGATAGGACAAAACTTTATTATTTGTACTTATCTATAAAGTAAAAAGATTCCTTTCTCTTTTTTTGAGCCATTAGACTAAGAGGTTCATATTTATTCCTTTTCATGAGCTTTCTAGGCTAGGGTGTGGAAGTACAAACAATAAAGTTTTGTCTTATCTAAATGTATTTTTACTTACCATAAATTACATTCATTCCCTAGATAATAGATATTATGCTCTGCTTTACAAAAAGGAAAGTAGATTCCTTTCTTGTTTCTTGAGCTATTAGACTAAGAGGTTCATATGTATTCCTTTTCACAAGCTTGCTAAGATAGGGTGTGAAAGTATACTTACTTCCCCCTTACACCTTGGTGAAACCTCTTTAATTAATTCAATGATTTTGATAAATGTTGGACGACACACCAACATTGAATGCAATGAATAGGTTATGATATTGTTGGGTGCTTAAGGGTTCGATGGAGTGTAATATTTTGATTGGACACATGAATCATCAATTTTTGTAATGAAGGGCTTGTTAACCATTTTATCACTTTCAAGCATTTCCTTTCATTAATCTAGTTTCCTTTTTGTAAAGAAAATTATAATACCTATTATCTAGAATGAATGTAATTTATGTTAAGTAAAAGTACATCTAGATAAGACAAAACTTTATTATTTGTACTTACGTATAAAGTACAAAGATTTTTTTCTCTTTTTTCGAGTCATTAGACTAAGAGGGTCATCTTTATTCCTTTTCATGAGCTTGCTAGGCTAGGGTGTGGAAGTATACTTACTTCCCCCTTACACCTTGGTGAAACCTCTTTAATTAACTCAAAGATTTGATAAATGTTGGAGGACACACCAACATTGAATGCAATGGATGAGTTATGATAATGTTGGGTGTTTAAGGGTTCAATTGAGTGTAATATTTTGTTTGGACACATGAATCATCAATATTTGTGCTCAAATGCTCTTAATGCTTATATCACTTTCAAGCATTTCCTTTCATTAATACAATTTCATTCTAAGATCAAGTTTGCTTTTTGGAAAACAAAACATAGCATATTGTCTAGGGAATGAATGTAGGTTATGTTTGGCAAAACTACATTTAGATAAGACAAAACTTTATTATTTGTACTTACTTAAAATACAAAGATTCCTTTCTTATTTTTTGAGCTATTAGACTAATATTTTCATTTTTATTCCCTTTCATGAGCTTGCTAAGCTAGGGTATGGAAGTGTACTTTTCTCCTTACACTTGGGTGAAACCTTTTTAATTAATTCAATGATTTTCATAAATGTTGAAGACACACCAAGCATTGAATGAAACAAACGGGTTAAGATAATACTAAGTGCTTAAGACTTCAACGGAGTATAAGATTCGCTGCATTGAATGCAACAAATAGGTTATGATAATACTAAGTGCTCAATGCTTCAATGGACTATAAGATTGATCCAGTATAAAAGGTAGAGTTCTAGCTTTTGCTAATATAAGATTTAACGAAACCAATGTAATTGATGCAAAAGACTAACTAATGGTTGTAAGTCTAATTCTAAATACTCAATTAACCAAAATCAATGTACTAAGTCAATAGGCCCTTGGTTTGTTGGCAAAGTTGAATGGTTCAAAATGAACCCACTAGGGATCAAGTCTTGTCGAATGCAAGACTCAACATTATAAGAGATGAATTCGGATCATATTCTAGATGACTTTGATAGAATGCATAAATACCCACCAGTCCTTAACTCTTAACCGAAAATATTTCTCCCTATCTGAATTGATGTAAGCACCCTTCATAAAAAAAAATCATATCGGTACTAGGGCCATGTAGTGAGAAGAAAGGAATCAATTGTTTTTTCCTCCTAGGCCTAGCAATCCAGAACTCTCTCGAAAGCAATTTTTAAACGACCAATTTGAACTCTTTCACCAAGTGGACGAGACTCTCCTCCCAATATGCAATAAAATATAATATCTCAATTGGTTGGAGAGACCGACACGTACACGCGGACAATATTCGGCGAAAAAGATCCGAACACGCAACAATTTTGACCCGCCATAAGAGCCTGATCTTGACATGACCCACTCAATTTTAGGGGACGCATACATCAGATACTGAACTCTCTGCCCACCTGTCCTATTCCAAAGTGTCTTTTCTCCTTTGTCGTATTCGAACAACTCTCATTTACTCAAAGTCAATAAGGTAAAAGAAGGATGAAACAAAATCCAGCTTTTCCACGACTGAGCCCCACCCCAAAACTCTACTTCAAAATTCCCTTCTCTGCACGCCTAAAATCCCTATCACGGCAGTTAAATAAATATCATTATCATTGTGTTAAAATTAATAGGCCTAAACCTCCTCCGTCGGCCCGCCCCAGCCGACCCGACATAACATTTAATTCCACGGGTTTCTGATGTGTTGCCACCCCTTGAATAAATGAATGTACAATGAAAACATATACCTGAAGTAAAATGTTTGCAGTCCCTGTTGCGTAGTTAAAGGGGCGTCAGCCTTTCTCGTGAAGGTGTTGTGGGTCCCATCTACACGGGCTGACCTTTTTCACGTCGCTGCCACCCTTTTTCAATTCGGGCTTATTTATATTTACGGTTTGCTGTCACTCTGCCTTTTTCAATTCGAACTTATTTATGTTTACGGTTTGCTGTCACCCTGCTAGTCTTTATAAAGTTACTTTCGGGGCTCTGATATTGACGGGCCGCCTTAAAACTTTACACCGCCTCCGCGGAGGAATTTTGAATATTGATGATCGTTTAAGGGAGGGCGGGCATTTAAGGGGAGGCTCTACAAGGACATCTTATGATTGATTGGGTCCATTTATCTTGGTTTTCATTTAATTCCAACCCCTTTTATTCTTTCTTTATTTATTGCTGGTTTTGCTCTGCTCCGCCCTTTTTGCTAGCAATGTATTTTTCAAATAAAGTGGATGCTTGCTTGTGTAATGTTTGCCTCACTCTCCCCGTGACATAGGATATAATACCACCACTACATGAAAGTGAATACGAGAGGGATGGAATGTTACACCATACAAGTCGTAAGTTGGTTAGCTGATCTTCACTAGGGTCTGTTGGACTCTGGGAATTTTCCTTACTTATATCTATTTAATCAATGTTTTATCAACAGGCACATTATTGTCTTAAAATTCATCTAGTAGGGTTATGAGTTGGTCTAATCGTGGAGAATTTGTACTCTTGAAAGAGAGGTCACAAGTTCAAATCTTGTAGGAGGTAGGGTATGTACGCCTCGTTTGTAGCATAGTTAGGTGCCTCTTGCATGGAGTATGGGGTAGTCTCATATTACTATAAGCCATATGCAAACCAAAAAATAGATCGTATGATATTGTGGACTATAAAAAGATCCATTTCCATTTCCATCTCATTCCCTTTCTATTACTCCATCTACAAGGTAAGACTATCACATCTCTAGCACCTTCTTGTGAGACTAGCACTCCTCCATCTCCTTATCCTTCCCCTCCTCTCCTACAATCCTCTTCTCTAACTACATCTATCACTCCTCCTTTGCTACTACTAATATCACCTACGAAACTACTACTACAAATAAATTGGGGATACCACTCTAGCACATCCACCAACATTGATGTCACTTGGAGATAAAAAATATTATCTCCAACATGAGAACCAAGTGGGTCCTACCACGTGACCATAACCCCCTTGGTAAAGACGTGTATTTTGTAAGCATATCTAATTTTAAAGATTTTATTTTATTATATAGGGATATCACTTTCTTATAATATTATGTAGGGATATCAGTCTCATCTCCTTCCTTCCTTCTCTATTACTCCATCTACAAGGTTAGACTGTCACATCTCCGTCACCATCTTGTGAGACTAGCACTCCTCCATCTTCGCGTCCTTCCCCTCCTCTCCTACACTCCTTTTCTTTGGCTACATCTATCACTCCTTTGCTACCACTAATATCACCTCCAAGACTACTACTACAACTAAAGTGGGGATACCACTCTAACACATCCACCAACATTGATGTCACTTGGAGAGAAAAAATATTGTCTCCAACGTGAGAACCAAGTGGGTCCTACCACTTGACCATAACCCCTATGGCAAAGACGTATATTTTGTAAGCATGTCTAATTCCGAAGTTTGTTTGTTTTTTTTGTTTATTACTATTGTTTTATAAAAAAATACTTTCATCTTTTTGTGGGGGCTTAGCATGTCTTCTTTACAAATGTATAAGAGGTTATATTTTAATTTGTATATTTACATATTATCAAAGCCTTACTACAATTCTTGTCATCTTCTTCGACAACATAGTACTATTTTAATTAAATAATTATATTGATTATATGAGGTGGTCATATTTTACTCTTTTTTAATCCTTTTTATCTTGTTTTGGCTCTTGTAACTAAGTCATAAAATTATTTTGCACATACTAATTATAAATCAAAACAAAATTTATGTTATGTAGCTCCTTTAGTTTATTATTTATGGATTGATGTATCCATGCACTTATTATGATGATAAAGACAATGATTTTTATTTTATTTTTTAATATTTTCTCCTTACTTTCTTTGATAAATAAAAAGGTGTCTTCTAGACTTTCCTCACAAATGTATGAAAGGGGTTGTAGTTTAATTAGAATGTCTACAAATTTGAATTGGGGTGTTGTCATTAAAAACAAGCCTTACTGCAACTTGTCCCATTTCTTCAATAACTCGATACCATTTGATTAAATAAATTATTTGGCGATGTGAAGGTCATGTCTTTTTCTTTTCCTTTTTGATTTGTTTCTTATACCTAGGTCATGGAGTCAATTGCATCAGCTAGTATAAGTCAAAACACATTTAATATTTGTCTCTACTCAAAGTGCAACATTTACATATGTAACTTTTCCTTTAGTTTATTACATGTGGATTGATGTAGTCATGTGCTTGTTATAATAAGAATGATGAATTTGAATGTCCTTTAAACCAAAATGTTATGAAGGACACATATGAGTTTATCATTAAAATATAAATTTTATTTTCTTTACCATCATTTTGTGATATATCATTGGAGCTTCTATAGAGCTTGTTATTGTCACCCTTTGCATCTACCATGTCCTTAAACTATTTGAGATTATATTCTTGTGAAGTCTAATCCTTAAGAGTTTCATTGACCTTGGAATTTTTTTCTTTTTATTTATTCTTTCAAATCTCATGAGCTTTGATCATTAAATGCCCTACAAATAACTAAGAGAGAGAGAAGGAAACTACTCTTTATAAATGTATAAATGAAATAAAAATTTGAGAAATTATATTCTACAAAATATCATTTCTGTTTCAACATGGAGAAATCAAGGTACCCAAGTTCTTTCTATTCTTATAAGCTAAGTTGTTCTAAAGAGTAGTTGAGTAATGAAATTGGATGAATTAATAATAGGAAAAGGTATGGGAAATTAAAAGGAAACTATCATCCTCAACTTTATTGGTATTACAAATCCACTCATCCAATTTATTTTTGGACTAATCTAATACACTATGAAGGTTATGATTTTTAGTCCTAATTTTATTAAAAAAATTAAATTAGATGAAATTTTGAAAAATTAATTTTGTTGAGCCAAATTAACATTAGTACATCTTAGGAGAATGGGGACAATGAGCAAGAGCGAGAGCGGGTGTTTGAATTTGTGTGAAGGCGTGGTTGAGGAAGACAAGGATTCTGATGCAGAGGATGAGGTAGATGGTTTTGTTGGTTCGCATGTGGCTTCCTATTGCCTTGCAAACCTTGTTTCATGTGTTCTACCCGTGGTTCGTGTTGTGCTCGGGTTGGGAGAGAATCCTGTTATTGTGTGCTTGTGGTCCCTTATGGAGGTTTTGACTATGGAGGGGCCTATCCTTGGCTCTAACTGATGTGTTGGGGTAGATGTTGTGCGTCTCATTCCAACCCTCTCCATGTCTCCTTCATTCGTGGTTTCCCATTGCTCTCTTGGGTTCTCTCTACTGCTTTTGGTTCTAGGGTCTCCTTTTGGTGGCCTTTGCTCTTGGGTTTAGTGGCTGCTCTTGATGTCCTTGTTGGAAAGTGGCGGTCCTGTGGGTTTCTTCTATGGAGTTTTTTGGCATCTCTATGGTTTTGACCACTGTGTTGGGGAAGATGGCATGATTAATTTTTTGGCTTGCTCCCTATCTTTTTCTTGTGAGGTTTGCTCTTTCCTTCTTGGGTTTCTTTTGCTATTGGTGTTTGTTGATATGTGCCCCTATGCAAACCTTTGTTTTGTTGTTTTAGCTGGGGTTATTAGGGAACTTAAGCTACATGATGTCTTTCCTATTTTTTTCCCTTTGGTGAATGGTGTGAAGCTTGGGTTTCTAGTTGCGGGAGTTTTTTAGGATTTTTGGCCTCATTTTATCCTTGACTGGCATGTTGGGGAGGATGTTGTGCTTCATGTTTTGGTCAGATCTCTTTGTTTCTCCTGCATTGGGTCCCCTTGTCTTCCCTTTCTTTAGTTGGGTGTCAACGATATGCTCCTATTTTGTTGCATCATGGGTCCTTGGTGGCATGTGGATTGTGGGGGCGCTTTTCCTCTTGGGCATTTGGTGTGAGGGTTGGTTTTCCTATGGAAGGATTGTGTTTAGAGTGTTGGCTATATCTTTTCCATGACTGACATGTTGGGGAGGATGTTGAGCTTAATGTTTTGGCCTGCTTATGCCTCTCTTCTTTTGGAGGTTCTCCTTGCCTTTCCATCCTTTTGCAATTTGTTGGTGCTCTTGTGCCTTTAATGTTTTTGGAGGTTTGTGGGCCTTTCAGAGAGGATCATTCATTGCTTCAAGGCCTTGGTGTTTGACATATTTTAGAGCACCCTTTTGTTGCTTTTTCTCTTGGAGAGCGATGGCTATTGGTTTCTCGGTGGTTGTTGTTGTGGGCTTTGTCCTTTTGGCTGGGTTATCTCTTTTAACCCAAAAGTTTTTGTTTTGGTTGAAAGTTACTTTGATCCCTTGTTAGATGGTGAAGCTTTTATGGTTGAAAAGGGACATTATTTTATTGACAAGAAATCTCTTGCTTGTGGTGGTGTTGCTTAGTGGTTGTGGGGGTTTCGTTGCCTGAGTTTTTATGGATGTGGTGGCTACCCATATTATTGTTATCTGGGTGTTGGTTGGGCGATATCTTATGCTCTTCCTGATGAACTAGTTGTAAATGCTACCAGATGGAGTTATTTCTTCCCTTTGACTGTTGATAGGGATGTTTTTCACACTCCTCTTGTTGCTCCTGATGCTTAGTCTACCAAAGGATGTTATTTATGCCTTTTCTATTAAAGTCTTAGATTTCTATTAGGTTGTACAATTTTTTTCTCCTATGGAGGTGGAGCCCTCTCCTTTTGAGGTGGAGGTGGGTATTTTGGACATGGTTGGAATCTATTCTTTTTGGTATCCTCCTTTATTTTTCCTATTGAGATCAAAGCTACTCCTTTTGAGGTGGAGGTCGAGGTGGCCAGAGATTTCAGGCTTTGGTGGAAAGGGTGTTCATGTCACCCTCTCTAATAGAAGGGATCTCTCTCCTTTTGAGGTGGATATTGAGTTGGTCTTTTGGGTTCTTAGGTGTTTTAAGGGGATTCTTTCTCCCCTCTTTGTTTTGAAAGGGAGCTCTTGTTTCCCTCCTTTTTCTTGGCTCAGTGCTTCCTACACTAAGTGGTTGGTTTGTTGTTGCCTAGTTGTTGCAGGCTGTTTGGTTTCCTTGCTGACTCATGTAGTTTATGTTCGTAGTTAGGGTTCAAGGTCCCTGCCAAAACCTAGTTGTATAGAGTTTTAGGTTCCCTTCAAAACCCGATTTGTACAACTTGAAGTGCCTTGTCTATATTTTGAAGGTTGCTGCTATTGGGTTGTTTATTGTATGTGTTTTATCTATTTACACCATACAAGTTGTAAGTTGGTTAGCTGATCTACAAGTAATTTTTCTTCTTTTATATTTAACTTGTAGGGATATCTATCTAATCTTGATGTTTTATCAATGGGGATATTATCGTCTTAAAATTCATTCAGTAGGGATATCACTTTCTTATAATATTATGTAGGGATATTAGTACTCTTGAGTTGGCCTAATTGTGGAGAACTTGTACTCTTGAAAGAGAGGTCACAAGTTCAAATCCTACAAAGGATAGGGTAAGTATGCCTTGTTTGTAGCATAGTTAGATGCCTCTTGCATGGACTATGAGGTAGTCCCATATTACTATAATCCATCTGCAAACCAAAAAATATATCACCCAATATTGTGGACTATAAAAGGATCCATTTCCATTTCCATCTCCTTCCTTTTCTATTACTCCATCTACAAGGTCAGATTGTCACATCTCTAGCACCTTCTTGTGAGACTAGCACTTCTCCATCTCCTCATCCTTCCCATCCTCTCCTACACTCCTCTTCTCTACCTACATCTATCACTCCTCCTTTCCTACCACTAATATCACCTACGAAACTACTACTACAACTAAAGTGGGGATACCACTGTAGCACATCCACCAACATTGGTGTCACTTGGAGAGAAAAAATATTGTCTCCAACATGAGAACCAAGTGGGTCCTACCACTTGACCATAACCCCTTTGGTAAAGATGTGTAATTTGTAAGCATATCTAATTTTAAGGATTTTATTTTTTTATATAGGGATATCACTTTCTTATAATATTATGTAGGGATATCAATCTCATCTCCTTCCTTCCTTTTCTATTGCTCAATCTACAAGGTTAGACCATCACATCTCTAACACCTTCTTGCAAGACTAGCACTCCTCCATCTCCTTGTACTTCCCCTCCTCTCCTACACTCCTCTTCTCTAACTACATCTAGCACTCCTCCTTTGCTACCACTAATATCACCTACGAGACTACTACTACAACTAAAGTGGGAATACCACTCTAGCACATCCACCAACATTGATGTCACTTGGAGAGAAAAAATATTGTCTCCAACATGAGAACCAAGTGGGTCCTACCACTTGACCATGAACCCCTTTAGCAAAGATGTATATTTTGTAAGCATATCTAATTTTAAAGATTTTATTTTATTTATTAATTACTATTTTTTTTATAAAAAAACACCTTTGTCTTTTTATGGGGAATTACCATGTCTTCTTTACAAATGCATAAGAGGGTTGTACTTTAATTTGTATACCTACATATTATCAAAGCCTTACTACAATTCATGTCACCTACTTTGACAACATAGTACTATTTTAATTAAATAATTATATTGATTATATGAGAAGGTCATTTTTTACTTTTTCTTTATTCCTTTTTATCTTGTTTTGGCTCATGTAACTAGGTCATAGAATCATTTTACACATACTAATTATAAATCAAAATATAATTTATGTTATGTAGCTCCTTTAGTTTTCTATTTATGGATTGATGTATCCATGCACTTATTATGATGATAATGGAAATGACTTATTTTATTTTTTAATATTTTCTCCTTAGTTTCTTTGATAAATAAAAAGGTGTCTTCTAGACTTCCCTCACAAATGTATGAAAGAGGTTGTTGTTTAATTAGAATGTCTACAAATTTAAATTGGGGTGTCATCATAAAAAACAAGCTTTACTAAAACTTGTCCCATTTCTTCAATAACTCAATACCATTTAATTAAATAAATAATTTGGCAATGTGAAGGCCATATCTTTTTCTTTTCCTTTTTGATTTGCTTCTTATAGATAGGTCATATAGTCAACTGCATGAGCTAGTATAAGTCAAAACACATTTAATATTTGTCTCTACTCAAAGTACAACATTTACATATGAAACTTGTCCTTTAGTTTATTACATGTGGATTGATGTACTCATGTGCTTGTTATAATAAGGATGATGAATTTGAATGTCCTTTCAACCAAATTGTTATGGACACATATGAGTTTATCATTAAAATATAAATTTTATTTTGTCTTTACCATCATTTTGTGATATATCATTGGAGCTTCTATAGAGTTTGTTATTGTCACCCTTTACATCTACCATGTCCTTAAACTCTTTGAGATTATATTCTTGTGAAGTCTAATCCTTAAGAGTTTCATTAGCCTTAGAATTTTTTATTTATTCTTTCAAATCTCATGAACTTTGATCATGAGATGTCCTATAACTAACTAAAAAAGAGAGATAAGGTAACTACTTTTTATAAATGTATGAATGAAATAAAATATTGAGAAATTAAATATTCTACAAAACACCATTTTTTTACTTCAACATGGATAAATTAAGGTACCTAAGTTCTTTCTATTCTTATATGCTAAGTTGTTCTAAAGAGTAGTTGGGTAATGAAATTGGATGAATTAATAATAGGAAAAGGTATGGGAAATTAAAAGGGAACTATCATCCTCAACTTTATTAGCATTACAAATCCACTCATCCAATGTATTTTTGGACTAATCTAATAAACTATGAAGGTTATGATTTTTAGTCCTAATTTTAGCAAAAAAATACATTTTAGACTAGATCATAATGTTGAAAAATTAATTTTGTTGAGCCAAATTAACATTAGTACATCTTTGAAATATTTTAGTAACATCATTAGATTTCTTAAACTCTGGCAATGGAGAGGATGGTGAAGGGTGGGAAGAATTATGGTCAGGGAAGTTTGAATGTTGTTGAGGATGAAGGCAGGGATGATGAGGCTGCCGACACAGATGGTTGGCTTGGTTTGCTGGGAGTTGCGAACAACTTTGGTTAGGTTCAGCCCTTTTTTTCTTCCTTTTGAGGCACTCCCCATGGTTTGTGTGATGCATCCTTTTGCTTTTGGGGGTGCTTGGTTTGTGTCCCTGGACAACTAGAGTTGGTTGGAGGTTTGTTTCCTCTTTGGTTCCTTAATGAGCTTTGTTGGCTACCTTCTATGGTGTGTGGGGTCTCTGAATCTCTGGCGTGGTAATTGATTTGTGGCCCGTGGGGCCTTCGTTTTGGCTTTTCTTTTGGCTTGTGGTGCCTTGTTGTGGATGTTCTGGCTACACTTGTGGAGGTAGGCTATCTTGCTATTCGAGCCTCCTTGTTTGCTCTATGTGTGGAAGATTTTGGGGTCATGTTGCTGACCTTTTTTCTTGGGTTGGGGTTTCCCTCTTATGGTGGGGGTCTTTGGTCTCTTGTAGTTGTGTTTGGGATAAAATCTCTACTGCCATGTTCTTTCTAGCAGAGTGTCTTTTGGTCCTCCTTGTTGAGGTCTTTGTTCCTCCTCTTGAACCCAATGTGGTTAGTGAAGATTTTTCTCTTTTTGGGGTTTTGTTCCTTTGTTCTAATGATTTATTTCTACTTGTTGAATCCTTTTGGTTTCTCTATGATCTATGCTTTGGGCCTTGTCTTGATGGTAAGGTTTTTTCTATGCCCTAGTTGGGTTTCAAAGTTTTTACTACAAAGGGGGGTTGTTTTTGGTTTGTTGGCTGAGTTATCCCAAATGTATATTCTAAAGGATCAAATAGATGCTTTCCTTATGCTATTGGTTGGGTTGTTATTTACATCTTGTGTCAAGCACTAGGAGCCCATGGTGCCAAAGGATGTCATGTCAATCCTTTCTACTATTACTATTTTTTTCCATGTTTTACAGTTGGTATCTTCTTTTGAGGTGGATACAGCTCCTATTGAGGAGGAGCC
>VDFB02047144.1:39071301-39094741 GCA_007258455.2 Sequoia sempervirens
TGCTTGAAAGTGATAAAATGGTTAGGAAAAGAGCCCTTCATTATGAAGATTGATGATTCATATGACCAATCAAAATCTTACACTCTAGTTAACCCTTAAGTGCGTAACATTATCATAACCCATTCACTACATTCAATGCTTGGTGTGTTCTCCAACTTTGGCCCACTTTGTCCACTTTTCAAATTAATTGTTGCTCTATGTCAATTCAATCTTAACTAGTTATTTTGTAACTCCCACACCAAAACTTTCAAATTGAGCACGTAGGACATTGTAAAAGGGCATCACCTATAGTTCATGACAGTCACCCATCATTAGGACAACCCCCTACATCCATCTATCAAAAGGATTGACCACCGATCATTACTTATTCTTTTGCATCGATCACATTGGTTACATCAAAAAAATTATTTGCAAAAGACAAAACTCCTTTGTATACTAGAGTAATCTCATACTTCATTGAAGCCTTAAGTATTTAGCATTAAAATAACCCATTTTTCATTCAATGCTTAGTGTATCCTCCAAAATTTATCAAAATCATTGAATTAGTTAAAGAGGTTTCACCAAGGTGTAAGGGGAAAAGTTCACTTCCACCCTCTAGCTTAGCAAGCTCATGAAAAGGAGTAAAGATGAACATCTTAGTATAATAACTCAAAAAATAAGAAAGGAATCTGTATACTTTATAGATTAGCACAAATAATAAAGTTTTGTCTTATCTAAATGTAGTTTTACTTAGCATAACCTACATTCCTTCCCTATACAATAAATACTATGCTTTGCTTTACAAAAAGGAAACTTAATCTTAGAAGGAAATTGGATTAATGAAAGGAAATGCTTGAAAGTGATATAAGCATTAAGAAAAGACCCATTGATCACAAATACTGATGATTCACATATCCAATCAAATTATTGTACTCCATTAAATCATTAAGCACCTAGCATTATCATAACCCACTCATTGCATTCAATGTTGGTGTGTCCTCCAACATTTATCAGAATCATTGAATTAATTGAAGAGGTTTCACCAAGGTGCAAGGGGGAAGTAAGTATACTTCCACACCCTATCCTAGCAAGCTCATGAAAAAGGAATAATGATGAACCTCTTATTATAATAGCTCAAAAAAAGAGAAAGGAATCTTTGTACTTTATAGATAAGTACAAACAATACAGTTTTGTCTTATCTAAATGTATGTTTACTTAACATAAATTACATTCATTCACTAGATAATAAATATTATGCTTTGCCTTACAAAAAGGAAACTAGATTAAAGAAATAAAATGCTTGAAAGTGATAAAATGGTTGGGAAAAGAGCCCTTGATTACGAATATTGATGATTCATATGTCCAGTCAATATATTACACTCCAATTAAACCTTAACTGCTTAGCATTATCATAACCCATTCACTACATTCAATGCTTGGTGTGTTCTCCAACTTTAATCAAAATCATTGAATTAATCAAGGAGGTTTCACCAAGGTGTAAGGGGATTAAGTAAACTTACACACCCTACCTTAGCAAGCTCATGAAGAGGAATAAATATGAACCTCTTAGTATAATAGCTCAAGAAACAAGAAATGAATCTTTGTACTTTACGTCTATAAGTGTAAACAATAAAGTTTTGTCCTATCTAAATATAGTTTTTACCTAACATAAACTACACCATTCACTATACAATAAATACTATGCTTTGCATTATTAAAAAAAACTTACTTCTAGTCTAAGGAAACTATATTTATGAAAGGAAATGCTTGAAAGTAATGTAGTGTAGGAAATTGTATACCTTTACAATTTCACACTATGTTTGGGTTCTTTAATTTATTGGACTTAATTATGCTTCTAATTTGTCAAATTATGCATTCCAAAAGCCTTACTATTCTCATTTTCCGAAAGGGAAACTGTCATTTAATTAATGCAATTAATATTTTAATCACCCTAGAATGTGTCTTGGACTTATAGAGCAGGACGGGCGAATGGGTCCCCTTCAAGTCCTAGGACCCATTTTTAAATATGTTTTTGGCTATATTTTATTGATTCAAATTCAACTTGCAATTATTGGCATTTGGAATCTATTTTTTGGGAAATTAGATAAAAAAACTATAAATACGTAGCCTTTTATCATTTTGAAATCTAAGAAAGCATCCTAACACACTTTATGAGCAAATATTATTGTCAAGAGCACTCAAGAGAATATTTATCAGTCATTTGTTGCAGCAATCAAGGTCCTAACATCATGTTCAAGCTTATGTGTGTTCATGTCATCATGTGAAGGCTAACATGCATTGTTGATCCTAAAGCATCCAAGCATTTTCAAGTATCCAAATCCATCAAGCAAAGCAAGATCAAGTTCCTTGGAGAGTTTTGTTTGTCTTTAGTACTCTATGGGAATCCATTGAAGGTTTGGTGAGTTGTAGCAAGCATTGTTCATTCATCATCTCCTTCTCCATTGTCATTTTCTTTCTATCAATATTTAATTACCAAACTTGGGGTTTGACTAAGGCAAATCCCCATTCAAAAAAAAAAATCTCTTTGTGTATGTGTATATTGCAGGTTGAAGAAGAATTGAAGATCTTGAAGAGCAATTTTTCATTGTTGCATAAGTTGTCATCATTGTTGTAGAATTTATTTTTGAATTTTTGATAGTGGGACCTATGTCAAATAAAAGCTCAAATCTTGCACTAGAGGACCAAAAAGTTGATTTGGACACCTATACAAAGACCCATTCACCCAAAGGCAATGAGTCCTTGTAGGTACCCCAAAACCAATTTTTTTGAGCATATTTATCATTCTCTGCGCTTCCCAGGTCCATTGGTAAGTTGTTGTTTGCATCTATCATTCTTCAAGATCTTGCATTTTTTATAATAGGGTATAGGATCATTAGTCTAATCATTCTAAAATATTTCTAATCAATTCCAATCCCTCTTAGGATATAGATCCAGGTCTGGTTGACTCACCATTAAGGTTGATAGTTAAACAATTCACTGTGCTGATCTATATCCCAATGAAATTTATAAAAATGTGGAAATGGCCCTAGGTTATGGACACTAATCTTAGAGTCACCACATTTTGACATTTCATTTTGGTGAACCTGACATTCTTACACTATAAAATTTCTAAAATTGGAAGTCCTTCAAACCCTAGGTTTAGATTTGCATTGCATTGTTTTGCATTTCACATTTAGGGTTCCCTTTTTAAAATTCTAAAAGCATCAAAATTTCAAAAAAATTATAGTCATCTTGCATCATAGCTTGCTTTAGAATTTGTTTCAGTCATCTTTAGATCAGATTTATATTTTATTTTCATTCATTAAGTGGTTAAAAATCTAAAATTGTTACTTGCATTTAGATTGCATCTTTCATTTAAGTCAAAAAAATAAAAAAAGTGGCATACTTTTGTTTCAAGTTGGCATCATATTTTCATTTTCAAAATTTTGCATCTTCAAATTAAATAGGTATTGCATATTAAATCTGAAAATTTCGTTCAAAAGTGTCGGACTTGTTGTTACATATTTGCATTTATATCAATTGTCTTAAATTGAAAAATATTGCATTGTTTGATTTCAAGTTGCATCAAATTGTCACTTTTAGGTTGTGACATCTTAGAATCAGTAAAATATTGTATTTTACATCTGAAATTTGCATTCAAACTTGTCAAAAACATTTTCAACTTTATTTCACACTTGTATCTTGCATTACATTGTCCTAAATTGAGAAAAAACTATAAAAAGAATCACTAGTTAATTTGTTTGCAATTGGAGAAAGAAGCATCAAACAACAACATAAAACTTCAAATTTTCACTTTCCATAACCCTGTCCAAGGACTCATTCGCTTGTGGGAAAAAAATTCCTTCTACAAGTGTCCCAACAAACTTCTGCACATTGTTTTGTCTTTGTATTATCAATTTATTCTAGCTTCCAGATCTCTATTTTGAAATTCTACAAAATTGTTATTGTATGTACAAGAAAAGTGTTGTTTTACTTGATTTATTGTAAATTTGGGAAAATTGTTGCATTTCAAATCTGTAGGAAAATTATTTACATCATGTTCTCAATGTAAAAATCTTTGGTTATCATAATTCATGTTCTATTTTCAAATCTTGTTCTATTTACATCATGTTATCATTGCTGAAATTTTTGTTACAAGCATACAAATATGAAGTTATTTCCCCACTTTTCTTGCTTTTCATTGATCCCTCTCCCACTATCTCTCCTATGTGTGAGGTTTTTTAGTGAAAGAGAATACAATTCTTGATAATCATGAAAATCATAGTTGTTCTTCTCTGGATACCTCCCTTACTTGTGATGAAGGTATCTTAGTGTTAGAAGATCCAATCATTGAGCATCATGAGAGTCCTGTTTGTTTCTCACTTGCTAAATATCCTACTTGGAAGGACATTGTTGGACAAGAGGATTCAATAATTGATAAGCAAGAAAATCATAGTTGTTCTTCTCCCGATGCCTCCCCTACTTGTGGCGAAGTTATCTTTGAAGAACCAGCCTTTGAATGTCATGAAAATATTGTTTTCTTCTCTCTTGAAACCTCTCCTAATTATGAATATATTAGGGTGCAAGAGGATGATAGCATTGATAAATGTCTTAGTAATTTGGCTCGCTTAGATGAAGATGAGAAGGTGACATTAGATCCCCCCTCAATAGAAGATTGCCAACACGAAGTCAAATCCGTTGAGGTTATGCATGCACAATTGACCACTAGATCTCCCTTGATTATTGGACCTCCAAAAACTCCTTTTGGACCTCCCAAGAGTCCTCTAGTCATTGGGCCACCTAAGGTTCCTTTTGAACCTCCTAAGAGTCCTTTAGTTATTAGACCTCATAAGCCACTTCTTATCATAGGACCACCTCAACACCAACCAAAACCTCCAGGGCATATCTTAAATTTTGCAAGGCAACTCACTAGTAATAATGTTTTGCAGCAACCAATTTATAATATCGTTGCTCATACATATAACACAAGGAATAATAGGCAATCACAAACCATTCCTACATCAATACCATTGAACCACAACCTATTTCGCCTAGTGCCCCTCGTTTACCTTCGCATAGTGGAAAGGAGTATAATTTTATTGAAAAAATTTGTAACATTCTTGCTAAGATATAATTATGGGATTTGATTCAAGTTCCACCTGTTTACCATAGCATGCTTCAAAATTCTTTTCAAAAAGTTGTTATCCCTCCTAGTGCACAACCAAATGATGTGACAACTTTGATTGAGAATATGAATTCACCTAATCTGGACATTGTATCTCATCAAAGTGAATTACCTTCATTGGAAACACAACAACAAAATGAGGCTTTGATGATACTGGCTAGCATTAATAAGATTGGAATTAGGCGTACTCTCATTGATAATGGTTCAACATTCAATTTTTGTTGTGTAAACCTTTCGGATAAACTTGCAGTGGACAAGACTAAAATTCAATCAGCTGAGTTGTCTATTCATGGTTTTGATAATGTGGGAAAGCAACCACTTGGTGTGATAATATTACTTGTTAAAGTTAGTAGGGTTACTTTTCAAACTCCTATCCATTTCATGCCCCATGATCTTTCATATAATCTTCTCTTGGGTAGGCCATGGACTCATGAAATGAATTTGGTGCCTTTAATGTTACATCATCTAGTGAAATACATTTACAAAAACAAGGTCCACATGATAAAATTTGATCCTGAACCTAAGAATTGTTTAAAAATTAAAACAAGAATGAAAAATCCTCTTAGAACATTGACACCAACTAAAAAATTGGAACATTTACAAAAAGAAGAAAACGATGATTGTCTTTCATCTGTGACAAAGTTGTTGGAAGATGATTTTGGTTCCTTAGATTTTACACCTACATTCATGGGAGAATACAAGATCACACACAAATTAGGAAAAGAGAAGGAAGCTGGCATAATATCAACACAATCTGAGTCATCAAAACCATGTGAGTCAACAACTTTTAGCAAAGAAGAGGAAAACAAAAATTACACATCCACATATGTTGAGA
Organism: Sequoia sempervirens; assembly: GCA_007258455.2. Taxonomy (NCBI): domain Eukaryota; kingdom Viridiplantae; phylum Streptophyta; class Pinopsida; order Cupressales; family Cupressaceae; genus Sequoia; species Sequoia sempervirens. The sequence goes on from VDFB02047144.1 coordinate 39,077,301, forward strand.
ATGATCATTAAAAACCTCCTTCCTCAAAAGAAATGAAAGCACTTTATGGAAGGGGTTACAAAATTTTGAAACAACTTGGCTACAATGGAAAAGGATGTGGTGTTAAAGAAAAAGGTATTTGTGTCCCTATAGAGCCTAACATGCAAGAAAAAACTAGAGGTTTTGGTTATTGTCATTCAATTAACAAATAGCATTAGTTGATTCCCCTTGCCATGTGGTAGTTGTAGTATCATAGCATATTCATTACCATCTACATGAGGGTATAAACTTAGCTTTATCCAATCATATTTCCTCATTTCAAGGAGTTGCATATCATCTTCCCATTTTTAGCTCACTTTTTTCCCTTACACTTGGGGGGCAAGGGGTTAGGTAGCCTTGTCCCAGTATGGCACTTGTCATTTCTCCTTTAGCTAGTTATCTTCCTTCCATATATGATGAACAAGATTGGGATGCAGATGACCTACTATAGGTTGGCTTGCATGTGACATAATTTATTTCTTTTCTTTCTATGGATTGCATGAATGTAATGTGATCCCTCTATTGTGATGCTTGGTGTGCCTTTATGTTTGTGAGTTTTCTTTGGATGACTAATGTTACTCCATTGGTGCAAGGATACAAATAAAGTGAATCTGTCATGACATTCTTCTATTTGCATCTCCATTCTTCTAGCTATCATAATCATTGTCTTTTATTTTGCCTTGTGTTTTCCTTTAGGGGACAATGCAAGGCGTCAATACATCCAACATTTAATATGGCGTCAGTACACTTCCACACCCTAGCTTACCAAGCCCATGAAAAGGAATAAAGATGAACCTCTTAGTCTAATAGCACAAAAAATAAGAAAGGAATCTTTATACTTTATAGATAAGAAAAAATAATAAATTTTTGTCTTATATAAATGTTGGCGTAAATAGGTGTTTTACCTATCTAGTTATTAGCGGGTCCTATTTACATGTTAAGTTTACTTAGGTCCTGGGAGGGAATCTTTCTAGAAGGTGTTGTTGTCATTAGATCTTATCTTATCTTTTGACTTTTAACACGTGTCCTAGGTAGTTATGATAAGAACTGTCATATGTCATAAGAATAAGACACTTTTCATAATCATGTTTAATCTTATGTCTCACCTTAGCTATCTAACTAGGTGGTTCTCATACATTATATATTGAATTCTATTGGATTTAATTCCATTGCAATCTTGAGCATTGTATATTTATCTCTCTTGTGATTTCATGAAGTTCCTAGATCTTGGGTGGCTATAATCTTCAGCCAAATCTTGCATGGTGTAAAGTTATTTTATACCAACTCTTACATGGTATCAAAGCTTGTGGGATTGCTTCTTGTTGTTACATCTCATTGTGCTATTACTTATTTACTTTTACCTAGTTGTGTGAAAATGCTTTAAATGTGTGTGTTTATGCTTTATGTATTTCAAAAATACAATAAATGAATGTTTGATTCAAAATGAAGTTATGTAATGATTTTTTCTATGAAATATATGATGCAAAAAGTTGTAACTGATTCAACTAACTATATTTTCTATGTACTAAGTTGGATGCAGGGATAGATTCAATCCTCTAGAAGAGAGGGGAATTATCACTCAGGAGAAGAGAATTGTTTTGGTAATCCCTAAATGAGTATAACTAAGATTTCACACACTCACTTCTGAGTATAGTCGAGTCAAGTTAGTAACCTAGGAAATGGTAAGTTACCTAAGTCTTGTTTATGGATGAACTAGGAGAGGTTATGGTTTTGTTTGTGAGCATTCTTGATTTAGTCTGAGTATTTGAGTTTTCTGTCAATTGGGGGTTCTTCTTAATGTGTTTACATTTGATCGATGAAATATATACATAAAATGTATATATACATATACATGTACATGTCTACGATGAACTCATGCGCATGAGTAAATATGTACAAGAGTATAAATAGATAGACGTATCTACGTATGCTTATGGAAGGATTACCCATATGCATGGGAACATCGAATGGACAAGGATATATATATATATATGTGCATATATGTACTTCATGTATATATGTTAATCGATGTTGTTGAAATTGTATGTGTGAAAGAAATGTTAAATAAATATATGATATATATAGGTGTATATATATATATATGTATTGATATACACGTATGTAATGACATAATGGAAACATCTATATGAGTGTATTAATACATACATAAATATGTATATGTATATATCTATATATATTTACACATTTGCGCTATTATTTTATGGAATAAATGAATATATATATGTACATTCGAATATTGAAATATGCATACTATAATCATGTTAGTTGATATAATTGTATATATGTATATACATATATATGTATGTATATACATATATACATACATATATATATATAATAACATGTAATGTTATTAATATATATATGTACATATAAATGTTTATAGCATTGTTTGTACATTAAAGTGGATGGAATATTTGGAATGTATTTCATATATATTATATGTAAAGCACGGAAATTAAAGTGAAGCACATAAGACTATAGGAAATTGTTTAGTGAATAAACATGTTCAATAAAGAGTGCAGCACTATGTTATGCATGGGAATTAAAAGCCAAGTAATGTGTATGTGCTAATCTGAAACACATGAAATAAACTTTGACTTAGTAGTGAAGCTAAAAGCATACCAACGAAATAGGAAACATGGAATTTTGGTGGCACCAAACTAAGAAAGCACGAACCAAGTAGAAGTCTAAACCTGCAATACAAATTACAAATTGTGAAGCAAAGAGAAATATATGAATTGGTCAAATAAGTCAATCTGTAGGAGACCATCACCTTGCATTATTGATTATCTTTCTTGTTGTCCAGTTGTAAGAGTTGACTCATTCTCTTAGCTGAGTATGTGTTTTTTGTACATTGATTCAAGCTGCCACCTTTTATTGTTCTTGTTGAGTCAGACTTTCTGAGTTGAGAAGTGTCAATATTGTTACACTGTTTCTAGCCTTTAGTTGCTGATATTTTTGAATAAATAGAGGTTCCTTTCACTTCATTTGGGATGCATTCTTACTTTCTATTTTTTAATTTTTGGAGTGTTACTCTGCTGCAATATTGAGTTGAGAGTTGAGAGGTTTTTAGTGGGAGTTTAGTGAGGTTTTTAGAGAGATTTTTCTTTGTGAGAATTGATCAAGGAAAATATTTACAAAACGGTTTGGTGAAGACTATGCTAAGAAACATGTTTTATCAATTGGAGCTATCTGATTATAGGCATGCTAGTTCTCTACTTTACTTTTCTGTTTTGAGTTGAAAATATTGCTTGTTTTTATGAGTGTTGCTTGAATTATTTGAAAATATGAAAAGAGATATCTTTATGTTTGTTTAACCCATATAAGGCGATTATCTTAGCATATTATGTATGTAGGTATGAGTGCTTATGTGTTTTAATATAGACTATGTTGAGTCATGCTTAAATAGTTATAGTTTGATTATAAGGAAAGACTGTTATATGTTTCAATTTGGTTTACCATAGTCTAATGTTATAGTAAGAGGGAATAGGTTATTCCTGGGATTAGGATAATCCAATGAAGGGGATAGCCTATGCATATAATATGTGTGGTTTTACAAATCGAGCCAGGACAGTGTGTGAATAGGATGACTCTCACTCGAAGTAACTAAGTGTTGAATTCTTTGGCAAAAGTAGTGTAAGTAGCCACTATTTACACTATCAATCCACTTTGATTCAATTATGATGCAGGAGCATCTAGTGGTGTAAGGGCAATCTTGCATCACCCAAAAATAGTTAAATTTCAAGTTTCTCAATTTTTAGATGTTTTTACATTTTTGGATACCCTTTTCCTCATAATGAAATTCCCAATTTATGGTTTTTATTTTCTATTCCTGGGTGGAAAGATATTGCAATTTTAGTTTCCTAGATTTGCACCTGAAAATATTTTGAGTTAGATTTTAGGCACTTAGAGTTCCCGGATGGGCCCTGAAACTTTCCAAAATAGGCATAGCTATTTTGATCGCGTTGTTGACTTCGTGACCTTTCCAACGGTTCAAACAGTTCCGATCGAGTCCCGATCAAAAGTTATGGCCCCGGGAAGTTGGCTACACTTTCTAGAAGATACAATTGCTAATGTTCTTTTGAAATTTGAACTTCAAGTTGTAATTTTTAGGCCCAAACCGCCCTAAACTCAAATTTGAATGTTGTTTTGGCTCCAAACTAAAGAGGAGCTCTATTTATGGGCGGGTTTCTAATTTTGGGTAACTTTCTGGGGACAAGCTTGCATATTGCGAAATGGTGATTCTGTAGCTTTCTGTAACTTGCATGTGTTGTAAAACTTGGGGATTTGAGATCCTCTGCATGTAAGAAGCTCCATTTTCTGAATAATAAAATTATTCTCTTGTTTGTGGGTTATTTTCTGTGTCTTGAGTTGTGCCTTCATCAAGTGGTATAAGAGCGGGTTTTCTTGAGCGTGTGGAAAGATCGCCGATCATGAGGCAGTTCGCACTAAGACCGTGGTTGTGGGTCGGGGTCAAGAAAGATGCCTCCAAGAGTGATGCCTGGTAGGCATGGTGGCGCCAAAGGTGGTCGAGGTGGCAGAAATGCTAGTGGAAGGGATGCACTGGCAGCCCTCTAAAGACAAATTGATGTGTTACAAGAGTAGTTGAGAAGAGGGTTAAACCTGAGGGAGGAAAGTGAGGATGAAGGAGAGGAAGAAGGTTCAAATGCAAAAGAGGAAGAAAAAGTAATTGATCAACACCAAATGCAGCTAATAAGGGCCATTTCAAAGATCAGGAAAAGACCCAGAGCAGAAGTCCCTAGTTATTCTGGAAGTCTGAACCTAGAAGAGTTGATCGACTGGATCAATGAGCTAAAATAATATTTTGAGTATGAGGAAATAGAGGATCCAGATCGGGTTAAGTTTGCAAAAATGAAGCTGAAGGGCCATGCCAATATTTGGTGGAAAGAGGTTCAGTTGGAAAGAAATCGAAGAGGAAAAGGAAATATCACCAGATGGGATCGCATGGTAGAGAAATTGAAGAAGCAGTTCATACCAGTGGACTACGAGTTAGATCTGTTGAAGAAATTGCAAGGGTTGAAGCAAGGAAGCAGGTCTGTGAAAGAATATACTGAAGATTTTCACAAGATAATCATTAGAATGGGCCACACAGAGGCCAATAAGGAGAAGGTAGCCCGATATCTTAATGGGTTATGACCGAGCATTCAGGAGGAGTTAAGCCTAGTAAGAATGAACACCATTGAGGATGTGCATTAGTTTGCTTTGAAGGTGGAAGAGAAGCTGAACAAAAAAATTGATGGCAAGTAAAAAGGATGAGGAGGTCAAAGCAGAAGGGGCAGTGGAAGACCTTCAGGAAGCCGAAATGATGATGAAAAGAAAAGTGAAGATGTGGGTACCAGTCGAAGCCAAAGGAATGACAACTTCTATTGCCCTCGTGATAACCAGTGGTGATCAAAGAGGTAGAGGATGAGGGAGAGATGGAAAAGGATCTAGAAAAGGTGGTCTCAAAGGAACGTGTTTCCAATGTGGTGAAGAAGGGCATCGAGCCTATGAATGTCCACAACACCAAGGAAGGGCAGACAAAAGGCCAGAAGGTCGTGGAAGGGTTGTGCATGCAGATGAGGAGGCCCAATCTGAACATTCAGATGATGCTGAAAGGGGAGAAGCCCTAGTGATTAGGAGAGCCCTGGTGACTGAGGAAAAGGTACCAGAACAGAGGAAGAATTTGTTTCGCACAAGGTGCAAGTGTGAAGGAAAATGTTGTGATGTCATTAGTAATGGTGGGAGCACCAATAATCTGGTGTCAAAAGAGATGGTTACAAAGTTGAAGCTGAAGAGGGAAAGGCACACGCATCCGTATCGGATTGCTTGGTTGCAGAAAGACCACAAAGTTTTGGTCAATGAGCAGTGCCTAGTAAAGTTCAAGATCAGGAGCTACCATGATGAGGTACTATGTGATATCATCCCCATGGATGCATGTCACATGTTTTTGGGGAGGCCGTAGCAGTTCGATAGGCGAGCTATACATGATGGCCATGAAAACACTTATTCCTTGACAAAGGATGGGGCTCGTCACAAGTTGAAACCCCTGAAGGAGACCAAAGAAAAGGTATGCAAGAGTGCCAGAATTTGTTATGGGATGGAAGAAAATTCTTTTAGGAAGGTATAAAGTATGGAAAGCGTGGCAGCTATGCATTGATTCCTAGGAGGAGTAAGGAGGATAGTGAGAAGGTTCCAAAAGAAGTTTCGGGATGCTGGATGAGCTCGCAGCAGATATTGTTTCGATAATGTACCGACGGTTTACCACCCATAAGGAAGACTGTACCATCGCATTTAATTCGATTCCTAGAGCCGCTTTTCCAAATAAGGCGTTTCATAGAATGACTCCAAATAAAATGAGGAATTGAATACGTTCAAGAGAGTTGTTGAGAAAGGGTTTGATACTGAGAGTTTGAGTCCATGTGCGCATTCCCATTTTAGCACCAAAGAAGGATGGGAGTGGAGGATGTGTACAGATTCCTGAGCCATAAACAAGATAACAATCAAGTACAAATTTCCCTTTCCAAGGATGGATGACCTGATGGACTGTTTGAGTGGAGCTCAGTACTTCACAAAGATTGATCTGAAGAGTGGATATCACCAGATCCGGATTCGAGAGGGAGATGAATGGAAGACTGCCTTCAAGACCAAAGAGGGCCTGTACAAGTAGTTAGTCATGCCTTTTAGGCTAACCAATGCACCGAGCACATGCATGCGGCTCATGAACGAGGTACTAAAGGAATTTCTGGGAAGTTTTGTTATTGTGTATTTGGATGATATTTTGATTTTTAGTAAGACGTTGGATGAGCATATAATGCATATTCAGAGAGCCTTTGAGAATTTAAGAGAAGAGAAACTGTTGATTAATCTGAAGAAGTGCAGTTTTGTGAAGAGGGAGTTAGTGTATTTGGGGTTTGTTGTCTCAGCAGAAGGTTTCAAGATGGACCCAGAGAAGGTGAAGGCTATTCTGGAATGGCCTACCCCAAGAACTACTACTAAGGTGAGATCTTTCCATGGCTTGGCTAGTTTTTATAGAAAGTTCATTAGAAACTTCAGTAGTATTCGTGGACCCCTGACTAAAACAATGAGAGGGGATAGAAAAGAATTCAAGTGGAGCACTAGAGTGGCAAAAAGTTTTGAACTGTTGAAGTAGAAGGTGACAGAGCAACATATTCTAGCCCTCCCAGATTTCAACAAGGTGTTTCAGGTGGATTGTGATGCCAGTGGTTGTGCCATTGGAGCAGTGTTGAGCTAAGAAGGTAAGCCCATTGCCTATTTCAGTGAAAAGTTAAATGATGTCAAAAGAAAGTATTATGTATATGATCAGGAATTTTATGCAATAGTGCAAGCATTAAAGAAATGGAGACATTATTTGTTGCCAAAGGAATTTGTTCTATATACTGATCATCAGGCCTTGCGTTATTCTTAAATAGTCAAAAAATTAAATCAAAGGCATAAGGAAATGGGTAGAGTTTTACAGAGTTTATACCCTTTGTTTTGAAACATAGGAGGGAAGTCAACAGGGTTGTAGATGCCTTAAGTAGGAGGCATACATTGATGACAAAGATGCAAATTGAAGTGGTTGGGTTCAATGAACTTAAGCATTAATCGTATCGCCAGGCGATCCTAATTTCAAAGAGGTGTTTGCAAGGAACCCACATGCTGATAGGACAAGGTGGCTAGATTTCATAATCTAGGATGGCATGTTATTTAAGGGAAGTCAATTGTGTATCCCGAGGAGTTCCATGAGGGAGAACCTAATAAAGGAGAAGCATAGTGGAGGAATGGCAGACATTTTGGTTGGGATAAGACCAATGCCATTATCGAGAATTATTATTGGCCTTAGCTTCGTCACAGATGAAGAAGCTTGTACAAAGTTGCAGGCTGCCGATGGCTAAAGAGTGAGCTGCATCACAGCTTATATCACTTCAATTGCACTAAAGAGGCTATGGGAGGATATAAGTATGGACTTTGGTTCTTGGTTTGCTGGCGACACAATGAGGAAATGATTAAGTCTTGTGGTGGTTGATAGGTTTCAAAGATGGTACATTCTTATCCTGATGCCCATTATCCATGATGTACCCACATTGTCAATTTTGTTCTTCAAAGAGGTGGTGAGGCTACGGTCCGCTAAAGAGTATTGTTTCAGATCATGACACCAAATTTATGGGGTACTTTGGAGGACCTTGTGGAAGAAGCTGAAGACAGAGTTGAAGTTCAATTCTGCACACCATCCACAAACAAATGGGCAGACAGGGGTTGTTAACAGGAGTCTGGGTAACCTACTGAGATGTTTGGTGAGAGATAAACCCAAGGATGAGACTGATCTTACCCCAGGAAGAATTTTCTTACAACAATTATGTCAACAGAAGCACTGGTAGATCACCATTCTATATTGTGTATGGAGGTAGCCCCAGAACAACTCCAAAATTGAGGAAGATGGACCAAGAGAAGAAAATAAGTGTTGAAGCCGAAGATTTTGCATAACACATCAAGGATATACATGAGAAGGTAAGAGAATATATTAACAAGATGAATATGTAGTATAAGGCTAAGGCAGATCAGAAGAGGAGGTATAAGGAGTTTTAGATTGGTGATGAAGTGATGGTCCACTTGAGGAAAGAAAGGTTTCTAGTGGGAACATATAACAAATTGAAGATGAAGAAGTTCGATCCCTATAAAATTTTGAAGAGGCATGATTTCGGGAATGCATATGAGGTAGAGTTGCCAGATGGATTCAACATTTCCCCTGTGTTCAACATTTCAGATTCGACAGAGTATCATGAAGGTGGTGCAGGAAGTACTAACGATGAAACAAGCAGGGATTCCAGTTCAATCTACTTCAAAAAAGGAGGAGATTTTCGAAGAAATCCTAGATAGTCGCGGTGGGAAGGAGTACCGTGAACAAAAAAGATGAAGAATATCTATGAAATGGAAAGGAATTCGCTGAAGATTCATCTTGCCGTCAAGGTAGAGGTTGACCATTTGGGTTTTTCCTCCACCACCGAGACATGACAGTGGTCACTTCTCTAAATTAATCTTTAGGTGTCTTAATGCGGTGGAGCATCCAATGGTGTAAGGCAATCTGCATCACCCAAAAATATTAAATTTCAAGTTTCTCGCTTTAGATGTTTTTACATTTTTGGACACCCTTTTCATCATAATGAAATTCCCAATTTACGATTTTTATTTTCTATTTCTGGGTTGAAAGATATTACAGTTTTAGTTTCCCAGATTTGCACTTGAAAATCTTCCGAGTTAGATTTGAGGCACTTAGAGTTCCCGTGACAACCCAAAACTTGCTAAAATTGGCATAGCCAATTTAAAGCGTGTTATTGACTTTGAGACCTTTCCAACGGTTCAAACAGTTCATGAATCAGAGCCTCAGATCAAAAGTTATGTCCTCGAGAAGTTGGCACACTTTCTAGAAGATACAATTGCCAATGTTCTTTTGAAATTTGAACTTCAAGTTGTAATTTTTCGCGCCAAACCGCTCTAAACTCAAATTTGAATGTTGTTTTGGCTCCAAACTAAAGAGGAGCTCTATTTATGGGCGGTTTCTAATTTTTGGGTAACTTTTTGGGGACAAGCTCGCATATTGCGAAAGGGTGATTCTGTAGCTTTCTGTAACTTGCATGTGTTGTAAAACTTGGGGATTTGAGATCCTCTACATGTAAGAAGCTCCATTTTCTGAATAATAAAATTATATTCTTGTTTGTGGGTTATTTTTTGTGTCTCGATTTGTGCCTTCATCAAATTATGCAATCTAGTCTAGGATTGTCATACATGTAGGTTTTAGCCATTGTATGGTAAAGTTATAGTTGTAGGGCACAACACCAAGCTCAAGGAAGGCTAGTATTATGGGGTTACCAAACCAATCTCTTTGTCAAAGGGTAGGGCCATCTTACCTGATAGGTAGATGTGCGGGGGACCATAGTAAGTCTGTGGTTGGTGGAAAAGTTCTTGAGTGATGCTTCTCCTTATTAGTTGGTGGCCAAGATTTAAAGGGGGATTACTTGGACCATATGTATTTCTAGTGTTGGAAGCTCTAAAAATTTGTGTATGTACTTGTACCCATTTCAATGGAAGAATGTAAACATGAAATACTTGAATTATTCAATATGAAATCAATGTTATGGAAAGATTTATGAAATTACAATGAAATGCAATGGAAGTTTAGAATAGTGTTTATTTCATATGTGCATGTAATTTACATTATGGAAAAGAAAAATCTATTGCTATGTTATGGCATCATGGTTTATTCACTTGTGGGTTAAAACTTAGGAAAAAAAATTAGTAGAACATTGGGCATGTTACATGTGGTATCAAAGCTACCAAGTTTAACTTTGGAACTTATGTGCTCACTATGTTTTTCCCTCCAACATTAAACGAGTCTAATGTTTGGCCTATAGGTAGCTCTGGAGAGTTGTTTTTTCCCTCCAACTTTAAACGAGTCTAAGAAGCCCTTGTTCGTACCATAGAGGGAACCAACTATGACAATTCCATTTGGCTAAGCGATACTGGGACAATTAGTCATGTCTTATCATGAATTAGCCAAGAGAAGAGAAGGATGAGAGATGAAGCCAACTACAATCATTTACCTCTTGTCTCTCTAGAAAAATTAGACTGATTATCACTCTCTAGGGATATGCCCTCATAATGTAGTGTCAATCCAGCTATGTTGTTAAGAGACCCTAATGTTATACCCATGGTTGAAATTATAGTAATAGCCACAAGTGGTGAGTCTGATGGTTATGTACCTCAAAATTATATATCAGAAGAAAAATCTGAGGGATACTATCCTTTTTTGGGATAGAGAAGAGAAAATGAGAGATGAGAAAAAATCTGAGGGGTGTACCCCATTAAGCTACATATCATAGAGTGAATCTGATGGATACTCTCCTCTTGACTATTTGAATAGTCATTCAATGTAGAACAAGTATATTGAAATCCTTATGAATAAATGAAAATCATATTCTCATCAAAACTTGTGCATAGGTTTTTCAATAAATTGTTTATATGTGAAAATTGTTGACGCCGGTGGCATATTTGGTTGGAATTGTGTCAAATAGGTATATGCAATGTTTCAAGGTGATTGAAATGATCATAGGTATATGGAACACTTGGTATGGTACAATATACATTTGATTATTGAACATGTATTTTAGACATATTTACCTATGCACAATGACATTGACATCTTGGTAATAGTAAGCTTGATTCAGTGACATATATTGCATCATTACTCTCTTGGCATAATTGTGTGGTATATCATATTTCCTAAGGTGGGAAAACATTAAGATAATATACATATTCAGTTGCAAGTTCTGTAAAGGTTTGATATTGGACTATGTGGGAGAACATCTTCATGTGCATCCTTGTGTGGTCATGGTCAAAAGTCACATTATTATGTTTGATTTCATTTGGGAACTTAAATGGTTTCATTGCATTATTGTTGGTCATGGGAAACTCATGACATAAGTGTTGTTCAATGTCAAAGGTCATGAAATTATAATGTTTGGCATTACTCATGTGAAATGATAAAGGGTAGAATGATTGTTGCAATTGTCAAAGACATGATAGATATGGTCATAGGCTGACACCAATTATTAAAGGTTTTTGGTGAAATATGTTTATTTACATCATTGGGAATATTATGATAGACAGACACAAATGATAATTGTTTGATTTACAAAGGTAAAAAGGTTTTGTGAGCATTGTCATAATAATCATGTTTCCCTAAAAGTTATCGTTTGAACAAGGCATTATTTTGGTAGCCACATTAGAGCATGGAGTAGTGTGGAATCATGGTGGAAACATTGTGTCGATAGTAGATTTCAAAAACATGGGGCTATAGTAGTTTGCAAGAGCATTTTTGATCCGATGGATATTTTCAATGAAAATTGAAGTCTCTCCATTCTCTCCAGAATCTGCACCATCAGAAAGATCTCGGCGTCCCGATTCCAACACAACTCGAACAGAGAGAAAAGGAGTCTGTTTGTGCAAGTTATGGCCAGTCAAACCTTGGGTCAAACTAGGATCAGGGGGCATCCAAGAAGCAAAAAAATGATGTCATCAAAAGTTTTCAAAATTGGTGTCATCGCGAAGAGCTCATCGCTAGCTTTCCAACGCAACTCGTTTCGTCGAAATCTGACATCGTATGCTCAACTTATCAGTAGACAAAGTTCGTCCAAGGAGTGTTGACTTTTGACCATACGGAATGCTGACATCATCATTCCGTACTATACGGATAGTGAAGTGGACCAGTCAAAATCTGACACATCGGCATTGTATGGAACCAATCAACAGTAGAAACGTTTCCTTCCATACACATAGTCAGCGTATGGGTCTGCGCAATCAGCAGTACAGTCAGCATCGCAGTCAGTGACACGTCATCGTCTAGTCAGCACCATGTCATCAAACACATTGGCTCCATCCGCGAATGAGATGTTGACACGTGGCGCCTGCCTGGCTCGACATGTGGCTTTCGTCTGCCTTCCATTCCACCGAGGGCTCAAAGTATTTGTTTGTTATAACAAAAAGTTTGTTATCAGGTTTGAACCCGTGACTTCCCAATTTTTGCAGAAGTTTGTTTTTTATTTCAACTTCAGGTGGTGTCAATTTGGAAAATGTTTTCAACGTTATGTGGTAAACCAATTTCTTGTTTAAACCCTAGTTTGGTTTCTAAATGATTTTGCATAATTTGGAAATGGTATTTTGATTCAAGGTCAATGGTTTAAGTCCTATTGTTTTTTACAAGGTATTTTAGTGGTTTTGTTATGTTTGGGTCAACTCATGTTCTTAGCAGTAGCGTTTCTAAAGTCCTTTATGTCGTCACAATTATATTGTCATTTGGGGTTCCATGTTGATTCAAACATTTGGGGTCTCATGTTTGGAATAGTCTACATGTGCAATGTCAACAATGGTTTATTTCTTCAGTCATATATGTGGTTATTGTCTTGGTTTATACAATACCTTGTTACTAGGGCACGGGCTTACACAAATACATTGTTGTTAATAAGGTGTAAACTAAGGTCTATTTATTGCATTGGTGTGGGTTTCTTGTTTAGAGTGTATACTCAGTTTATACACAATTTTGATCATGTATAAGTGTATGTTAACAATACACAATGTTTACTCTTCATCAACAACAGTCTAAAAGGTTGGAAACGCTCTTTCACGATGATTCAAGGGGCAGTTTTGAAGACAGTTAATAGGTTACATGTGGCATTTTTTTTGAAAGGCAGTTTATAGTAGTTACCTTTCTTGGAATGTTTATATAAATAGTGATTTATCACTATTTGATGTTCAAAGGTTTTACAAAAGGGTTATGATGCTGAAAGTTTAATATTTTTTTCTGTAATTGAAGTTTTGCAAACATGATGCAAAACAAATTGTATCACTAATATATTTTGTATTTTACATATTCTAGTCAATGAATCTTTAAGATATTAAATGTATTAGATTGAAAGTGAAATATGATTTGAAATGAAACAAAGTGATCCTCTATAGTTAATGATTTTATTGAGAAATGGATAGTAAAGTGTAGCCAGTGAGGCATTGAAAAGATTATCAGTGAGATAGCATTGTTAGTGAGACACATTGCCAGTGAGGCATTCTTGTAACTAGTGAGGTTCTTTAGTCAGTGAGGCCATTTTAGCCAGTGAGGCATTGTTTTATTGCCAGTGAGGCATTTGAAATCTATCAGTGAGATAGTATTGCCAGTGAGGCATTGTAATCAGAAAGTTTTTAGATTAAGCCAATGAGGCATCATTTATGGAGTGATTTTTTATCCCTAGATGGTTTTCCACTCATCAAATATTTCTCTCATGGCCTCATTATTTTGATGTGATAATGTTTCATGATTGTGATGATCTTTGATTTGCTTTAATATTTCTTATTTCAGTTCTTTAATGATTGCTTTCAATTCATGAATGTATTTATCATTGAAATATTAAGAGCATAAATTACTTGATTCCTTTTAAAGGAAAAAGTTAAAATTTGTCTAAGACATTGATTCACCCCCCTTCTCAGTGTTTTCTTCACTCCAACAAAAATATGCTCTTGTATGATGTTTTGGAAACAATAAGTAAACTTTCCCATAACTAATTCCATGAAACCCTCCAAGTGTACTTTGACTTTGGAAAAATGGTTAGAACTAGTACTAATCTTGGGGAAAGTTGAGAAGTAGGGCAAGGAGCTGAGAATGTTGAAGCCAAGTTGGATCACATTTTGGAAATGATGGAAAAAACCAAGGAATGAATAGGGAACATTGAACAAGAAGTAAGGGGGAAAGATAGAGTAGAAGAATAAATACCAAATGATGATGAAGTGCCTCATGGGGGAGAGGAAGAGGGAGAAAATTCTTGAGATCACACCCATGTTAATGAACATGAGACTAATAAAACACAATCTTAGTCCAAATCAAAAAGTAGTAAGAGAAGACATGTGACAATTGAGTTATCTAGGGATATGAGAAAAATTACCCCTCCCAAATTTGAAGGGATTACCAGCAGAGATGAGGCTGAGGCTTGGTTGATACAAATGGAAAAATATTTTGAGATTAGAAACTATTCTGAGGTCATGAAGTTGTTTGGGGAGCCTTCCAGTTGATAGGAGAAGCTTCTAACTGGTGGGTGAACAAAAAGATGGAATTAGGTATTAGTTACTTAAGGCTAACCTAAAGTGATTTTGTTGAGTTTTTTTAGAAAAGGTGGTTGCCCCAACTTTTCTATGATCAAAATCTCACTTATTTTTAGAATTTAAGGCAAGGAAACTCGTTGATGAATGAGTACTGGGATAAATTCACCCATCTTTTGAGGTACATACCTATGCATCAAAAATACAAGAAATTCATCATGGGGTTGAATAACCAAATAGGTGGAGAAGTTGATGTCCACGGTCCAACAACCATGGATCTAGTTTATGAGAAAGTAGTTAAGCGGGAGCAAAAGCTTAAATCTATCTTGATCTATCTAGAAAGGAATTGAAAGAAGTTCAATAGGCCTCAGGATAATCAAACTCTAAAGAAGTTTAGTGGAGGACCAGATTCTCAAAAGCAAGGGGACAAAGGATCCCAAAACAATTGGAGTGAACCTAGAATGGATCGTGGAGGAAGAAACTTCAATAATAGTAAAAATAATGTTGAAGGAAATACAAGTAATTTTGATAGGCCTGCAAGGAAAAGAGGACCAATGAAAGGATGTTTCACATGTGGTGGGGATCATTATGCCATTAATTTTCCAAACAACCCATCAGGATTGCAATCACAAGGAAATTCTCTTCCTCCCCAACATGTTGCATTCCAACAAAAGATCCATGCCACTTTAGATGAGTTCCAGATCACTCTGATAGAAACTCTAGGTAGTTTATTTGGTATACCTATTTCTATTCTTATTGATATTGGAGCCACAAATTTTTAGAAAGGCTAGTTTTATGGAAAAGTCTTGGGTTGTAGAATATGCAAACTAGAAAAGAGCTGAAGTGAGGCAATGTCTTTTCGAGGCTAGAGTTGAACTTCCAGGTTTTTCTACAGGGGTAAATTTTTACATAGTTCCCTTTGGATCCTATGATGTCATTTAAAGGATGAATTGGCGATGGAAGCATAGAGCTAAAGTGGATTTCCATGCTAAGATTGTAGAATGCTTAGATCACCTAGGTAATCAAGTATCTTTGCAAGGAACACCCAGGGAAATAAAATTGCATCAAATATCAATTGTGCAAATGCATAAGGTGAAGAAGAAAGGATGTCAACTCTTTGCAGTTAAAATGGAAAAACTTGAGGAAAGTGAGGAATCCATTTCTCAAGAAGTTGAAGAAGTTGAAATGGTGGAATCTGGAGAAATGGATATGGAAAAGTATCATATTCTTTAGAAATTAGCAGATGTTTTTCTAGATGAATTACCTGGAATGCCTCCCAAGAGAGTGTTCAATTTCACCATTGACCTTGTACGAGGAATAGAACCTATATCCAAAGCACCTTATAGGATGACCACAAAAAAACTTATGGATCTTAAGGTACAATTAGAGGAGTCATTTTCAAAAGGGCTAATTAAACCTAGTGTTTTGCCCTAGGGAGCACCAGTAATCTTTGTAAAGAAGAGAGATGGTATGTTGGGCTTATGTATTGATTATCAGATGCTTAACAAAGTTACGATAAAGAATAGGCACCCATTTCCATGCATTGATGATCTCTTCGATTAGATGCGAGGAGTTGCAGTGTTTTCTAAAATTTATCTACGATTAGGTTATCATCAACTAAGGATCAAGGATGAAGATAGTTTGAAAACTGCATTCAGGACTAGATACGGTCATTATGAGTTCACAGTCCTACCTTTTGGGCTTACGAATGTACCTGCAACATTCATGAACTTGATCAACAACATATTTATGGACTGCTTGGATAGACTTGTATTGGTTTTCTTAGACAATATTTTAATCTATTCCAAGAATGAAGAAGAACATTGTAGACATTTGGAAATTGTCCTATAACGGTTAAGAGAGCATAAGATTTACGAGAAAATTTCCAAGTACACCTTCTTCTAGAAGAAAGCTCATTATATTTCTCACATGATTATGACTGATGGAATCATAGTGGATCCAATTAAGATAAAAGCAGTACTAGAGTGGCCAGTGCCAAAGAGTGTACCTAAGGTTAGAAGTTTTATGGGTTTTGCAGGTTACTATCAGAAGTTTGTTACAAACTTTTCCAAGATAGCTTTTCCTATTAGTTCATTGTAGAGGAAAGGGAAAAATTTTGAGTGGTCTGAAAAGTGTCAAGCAACATTTGACCTACTCAAGGAGAAGTTGACTACGTCACTAATCTTGAAGGTACCCAATCTAAAGGACAACTTTACTGTCATTACGAATGCATCAGGAGAAGGATTAGTTGGAGTCTTAATGCAAGAAGGGTGAGTTATAGCTTATGAATCGAGAAAGCTAAAGCCCTATGAGAAAAATTATGTTTTGCATGATTTGGAGAGCAATAGTTCACGCATTGCAAATGTGGAGACACTATTTAATGGGTAAACCATTTGAATTAAAGATGAATCATCATGATCTAAAGTATTTATTCACCCAACCCAACCTCAATGCATGACAAAGGAGATGGTTGGAGTTGATAACCGATTACGACTTCAACATTAACTACATCAGGGAAAAGAAAATTGGGTAGTCAATGCCCTAAGTCATAGGAGACATATCGCTTCAATAGTAGTAATTCAAACTGACTTCAAGGACCAAGTGTTGCAAAAATACAAGGCTGGTGAATATTATGAGCAAGTCAAGAAAGCACTCTCAGATAATCCATAGGGCACAAGGTATGAAGGATTCCATTTTGAACCTAGTGGATCGTTAAGGTTTAAAGAAAGGATATATGTGCCTAATTCTGAAGAATTAAG
>VDFB02047144.1:39094841-39234175 GCA_007258455.2 Sequoia sempervirens
CTGCACCTATCAAAAAACCTTGTATCATGTCACCTGCTCTCTTCCTACTCTACTGTGAGCTGCCCACATCGGATCTCTAAGGAGAATCGGGCACTGGCCCTCCGCGTGTGGGGGTCCCCTAATAATCACGGCTAGGAGTCCCCTGATAACCACCATAGCAAGGAGTCAGTTGAAAGTCACTATACCCTCTGGTACATGTCCCTAATGACTGGGATGGTGTTGACATCTGATGTGTCTACCTAACATAGCGCGTTATGTGCTGTGCCGAATCTATAAGTGTCTGCTCATAAGCAAACCTCTAGTAGGTGGCCTCCTGCAAATAATCATCTCTTTGCCCAACCTGATATATAGCGGCATTCCGCTCATGCCTGTATCTATCTCAATCCCCGCTAATGGCTCACCGCTCTTGCTCCCATCCCTCCTATACAGTCATCGGCTATTGTACCTACTCTGTAACCCTATCCCTCTCAGCCTGGGCAACCTACAGCTATGCCTGTA
Organism: Sequoia sempervirens; assembly: GCA_007258455.2. Taxonomy (NCBI): domain Eukaryota; kingdom Viridiplantae; phylum Streptophyta; class Pinopsida; order Cupressales; family Cupressaceae; genus Sequoia; species Sequoia sempervirens. The sequence continues at coordinate 39,095,340 of VDFB02047144.1, forward strand.
ATCCCTGTATGTCTGCTCCTGTCTCACCAGCCCCAACCTGTACTACCTGCACCTGCACCACCGTTGTGTCCCTCTCTCCCTGCATCATCTACATATGCACCTTTGTAGCATCTCTCTCCCTCTGTGCACCTGTGCCCGAGCCACCGTTGCATCCCTATCCCTCTGTAGTACCTATGATCTCAACTCTACCACATCCCCCTCTCTCTGATGACCTGATACCTGTGACACTACCTCATCTATCTCTCTCTCTAAAGAGATTGTACATGTGTCTCTGCCAGCACCCTCTCACTCTGAAATACCTAAACTCGTGCTAGAGCTACACCCCTCTCTGCGTCCATAGCCTATGCCTGTGCCTGTGCTACATCTCTCCCTGCCTACATCACATGTACCTGAGCACTCATCTCCTCCTCTCTCCTCTGCATAAACCTCATATCTCCAACTGTCTGCTCTAAACAGTACACTGTCCCCGAGCTCATCTCACTCCTGCTGCAGATCCACCCTCTCTCTCCATAGCCGCTCTACCTGCCTCCGCAAATCCTCTACCTCTCCCATTGCCTCCACCCCAATCTCTACAGGTCCCTGTCCTGCCCCTGCTCCTTTATCTCCCTGTCCCCTAGCCTATCGCACTGTCTCCTCTGCCACTAGATGATCCATCTCCCATCTTGCTACATCTCCCTCCTCATGCTCCCTCGCAACCTATTCTTGCAGCCTATCTATCTCTGCACGAAGATCAATCGCCTCATCTCGTGCTTCATCTCTCTCTCACTAGCCTCCTCTCCTTCTTTGTCACTATCATGGCAAGCTCTAAGTAGTCCCTCTTGCTCCTGACAAGCTATGTTTGTAGCTCCCTCATTTGTGCCTCTAATCTCCTCTGCTTTGCCTCTGACTACCACAGTCACTACTCGCTGAGTCGTAACCTCTCCAGGACTCCTCCTAGTAGCACTGCTGGATCCTCCCCTCTTGGTGGTATCATGGATACTGGGGGGACATCATGCACCTCTATATCTACATCCATCACCTCTGGCTCCACCCACTCATCCTCTCCCTCCGCCTCCATACATCAATCACCAGCTGAGCTCTCCTCCTCCTCCTCCCTGGCATCCTCTCCTGCTCTCTGACAACCTCAACCCCCTCTTGTCTCTGTAGTCATTGGTCCCTTGAGGCTACACTCACCTCTCATCTATGTCTCTGTTGACCCCCTGCAGCTACACTAGCCCCCTGTCCCCTCTCCCTCTATGCCTCTTGTCCCCTCTCTTCCTGGTCTATGGCCCTCGTCTCATATACTCGGACTCTCTGCCACTGTCTCCTCCTCCTAGCTACCCTCACTGACTGCCCCATTGCCCTAGCCACACCCTGTCCTCCTCTCTGTTGTCCTAATGAACACTATATACCTCTCTCGGATACCAATCATCTCTCATCCTTTGACCCGAATCCTAATGCCTCCTCAATAGGCACCACTGGAGTAGTCCGCTAAGGCGGATGTCGCTGGGACCACTGGCCATATCTATCAATCATCCCTGCATCTCTCAGCCCCTCTCTCCTGCTGGGGTATGGCACTAATCACAGTGTCTCCCACTCCACCCTCGCAGCCACAAGCTTAATCTCCTCCCCCCATGGCCGCTCTCACATAAGCCTCCAGAACATCTCTCGACCTAGCAAGATATCCTGCCTCACCCCAAATTGTCTCGTCACCCGATCTGGTATATGTAACTCAATTGTGCGGGGATCCTTTCCGATGATATAACATCAGGTGCTGAAAAAACATTTGTGCCTAACCTCCTCATCCCTCCACTCCCTAAATCGCTATAGTATGTACGGTCGCCAAACTATCATCTTTGCCGACAACTCATCAAATAGCCTCCTCCATGCATCCAGGTCTCTATATCCCTCATAGCGTAATATTGCTCTAGCCTCTATACCCCACCACTAGGCTACTGTTGCTCTGTCGTCCTTCATCACTCCTCTCACCATGACCAACCTAGAAATGCTGATGTGCTCCTTAGCCCATACCTGTAGCAATGTGACATGTGTCACACTCAGTGACTCTCAGTAACATACAACATGCATATCCCAGTATAGCTATGCTAGCAAATAGGTCCTCCATGCAAACTAACCCTTTCGACTCTCGATGATATGCTAAATCACCCCCACAAACCTCAGAGGTAGGAATCGACTGCTCTTATCCGATAATAGGATCTCGCTAATCAACCCTATCAGGTATAGTGATAATGTTGGTACCCTGTAGGCAAGACACCTATCCACATCCAGTTGTTGTCATTGAATCAGTAGTTCATCTGCACAAAACACAATCCACAAAGACTCGTCTAGTGCCTCCCCCTCTACCGTATGCTCACTGACCAAAAGCCCTGCTATGGGGAGCTTTAGAATCCTTCAAACATCCTCTAGAGTCACCGTTATCTCCCCTGTCGGCAGATGAAATGTCGATGTGGCTGAGTCCCAGGGCTCTATCAACATTGTCAACATGGCCCCGTGGGCCTTAATCATCGGGTAGGATAACATGTGTAGAAGCCCTGCCTGCGCTAGCACCTCATGATTTGCGTTGTTCATGGCCACTATACATCTCTTCAGTACCTCGAAAAGCCTCTCCCATGTCTACAATTTGTCAAATCCTACATCCATGACATGCCAACTATGTCAATCTTTCTCTCCCATTTTCTCTCTCTTTTTATTTTCCTCTTCCCCTATCTCGGGTCCCCTTACCTATCTTTTCTTTTTACTCTCTTTTCCCTCTTCCCCACCTTGTTGGTCCTACCCTGGCCATGGGCGAACCTGCCCTGGCCACAAGTGGACCTGCCCCCATGCGTGGGTGGATTTGCCTGAGCCCCCCGAGTGAGCCTGTGTCCTACGTACAAGTGGACCCGCCCGAGCTCCCCAGGGGAGCTTGCACCCTATGTGTGGGTGGACTTGCCCAGGATTTAGGCGGACTCACGCCCCGCACTCAAGTGGACCCGCCCGAGCATGGGCGGACCTGCCCGGGTGAGCCCGCGCCCTATGCACGAGCGGATCCACTGGGGCACAGGCGGATCCACCCTTCTACAAGACCCAACTCCTATGCTTGCCCTTTTCCTAGCTCTTTTTTTTCCCTCTCCAACCAAAAAAAAAAAAAAATCCCCATTTTTCCTCTTACACATTTTTCCAACCCCCCCTCCAATGAAACTGATATTTTCAAATTTTCTTAAATTCAACCAAAATGATCAAAATCACAAAGTTGGGTTTGGAGCTAACCTGGCATGGAACGATGCACTCGCTAAAGAACCGACACACCTCATCTTCGTGGTGGATAATGTCGCTTCATAGTCCAACATCGTGCACTCTAGTCTTCTCCTTCCTTTCTTCCTCAACTAACAACTATTTAAATGAGGAGAGGTAATTCCTAGAATTACCTTATATAACTTTTCCCCTCTTTTTTACCTTTTAAAATGAAGGGTATTTTTTACCCTTTATTTAATAAATTCTTCCTCCAACTAATTCATTCACCCTATATCTTCCCAGAGCCGCCATTTGCAAACTGTTTACCCATTTCAATCTGTTCAAATGTCAATCTTCTTGATTTTTTGTGCTCTTTCTAATGACATATACCACTCCATACTTTCGAGAAGTTGCCCGGGACCCCTTTTCCTTCCCCGCTCGCCTTCTCGAGGGGGGCATACCTTACCATTCTCTTTCATTCCTCCGTCATGAGCCTTCTCTTGCGAGATTGGGGCATCCCCTTCCATGTCCCTCCATTTGGGCAGCTCACACAACCTCTCCCATGATGGGGCATCTCTTTTCTAGTCACTTCCTCTATAGAGTCATCTACATTTTATTTTCTTCAAAATGCTATTATCCTAATAGCATTCCGAAGAGGGGAAAAATGTAGACATCCAAATTTGACCACTTCCATATGGTCAAACTCGTCTCCTTACTCATCCCTTTACTCGCTTATTTCGTCATCTTCGCCAATATTCATTAAATCATTCATTTAATTAATATTTCATCGTTTGTATAAGGTTCCTAAAGTATTTAATTCAATAATTGAATACTTTTACCTTTTACTTCTTTCCTCTCTAAATTAAATAAATACATCACTTTATTTAATTTAGTCATGAGACCTCTTTGAATTTAATCCAATTTTTAATTCTTCTTTTTCTCTCTCATTGTCACATCCTCCATAACCCTCTTCTAATCATAATTAATTTAATTAATTTATGATTAGGATGTGCACATGCTTAATCCTTGATTAGGATGTGTCACATCCTCCAAATTTTGCAAGTTGGTTATGTAATCCCTATTAGCCGCCTAACCCTCTTCTAATCATAATTAATTTAATTAATTTATAATCAAGATGTGTCACATCCTCCAACATTTGCCACTTGCTTCTAATCTTTAATGAATCCTCTTAATCATGTGTTTGCACAACCTTAATCAAAGTCATTAACCATATTTAGCATCCCTTTTTAGTCAACCTTTTTATTTGTCTTTCTTGGTATTGACCCTCTTTCCCATGTGAATTTTAAATTCACATTTATTCCTCCTAGAATCTTCTCTTCCCATGCATCTTCTAGAATCTTTTGACTTGTCACATCAAGTCACATGGAGACAAAGGGTTCCTTTTTTGGAACCTTGTTTTTTCCATGAGATTCTTGCAAGTATGTGAATTTTTAATTCACATTTATTTCTCCAACTACTTTCGCTTTTCCCATGGAGATTTTTGAGGAATTATAAAATTCCTCAAATGTCACTTTCATTCCCACTTGGAAACAAGAAGTTCCTTTTTGAGAAAATCTTCTCATCCCCCAAGGTACTTGCAAAGTACTTGTCCTTCTTACACATCATGTACCCTCCTTCCACCTCATTTACACATCACCATCTCTAAGCCATCTCACATTCCACATGTCAAGATGTGAGGGCTTGTGAGTCCTCAACTCACCATAGCCCTTCATCTTGACCTTGTTGGATGAATCTCAACTATTGAATCCTCTAGAGAATTCAACTTCCTCTATAAATACCCCCCTTTTTTCTCTCATTTAGTAACTTTTGCATTCCATAGCTAAACTCTTGCAAATTTGTCACTTGAGCCACACTTAGCTAATTTTTGCATTTTTCTCTCACCATTGCACTTATTTTCATGCACTTTTCATCCATTTCTCATCCATCTTGCATCTCATATCAATATATTTTGCCATCCAAGGAGCATACACAAAATCAACCATCAAGGGCCAACCAAAAGATCGATTCAAGACGAGGTATAACCAGCTTCTTTTTGTTATCTTTATTTTCTTTTTGAATCCAACTAGGCTAATGTTGAGGTGTTAGGTGTTTTTATTGTTTCTTGCATATTTGTTGTTTTTGTTGTCTCTGGAACAATATTTTCACCTGGTCACAGACATATCGCTCATAGTGTCTTATCAATACAATAGTAATTGTGTATGATTTGGTGTGAGAATTGAATGTGTGTGTGTGTGTATATATATGTATGTATGTATGTATGTATATATATAATGTATATACATATATCCATGTGTATGAATGTATCCATATACTCATATGGTGGCAAATGGATACACCCATACGAATGTATCGATACATATATGCATACGCATACATGTACATAGAGGCATATATATATATATGAATATATATATATACATATGTATACACAACTGATATATTAATATAACAATGTGATTGCTATTTTTATGTATTCTTTTGTATATCGATTATATATACATGTTTTATTGACATGTGATAAATATGGATATATACTAACATATACATATATATATATATGTGAGTATATATATATATATATCTGTGTGTGTGTGTATAAGTTATGTATTTATATTTAAAGTATATTTTCTTTGAGATCGACTATCTAAAGAAATGATTATCAGCCGATTATAATGCTTATTACATTTGGCTTTGAAGTTGATTATCATGGACAACTTAGTGGACGAACTTTGGGATGGTTATGATTATATTTCTTGAGCCACATTTTATGCTTTGTCAAACGAAAAGAGAGTTTGAATCTGCAAACTTTGCAACCATTAAAGTTGATAATGAAAATAATTCAACGCCTTATTGAACCATGGACTTGGTCAACAAAAATACCATGGCATGTTGCATCAACCAAACAACTATAAATGCTCTATGAATAATTGATCATTATCTATATATCCATGCGGGATTGTTATTCCAATTCTTTGAGTTTTTGTTGTGTTTACTCTTGTTGCAAGGTTGGACAGTCCTATTCTTGGGCCCTCCATCCTTGATTGCACCATTCTTCTTCTATGTGTTATTTATTGTGCAAAGACTCTGCTTTTTGTATATTTTTCTATCCACAATATTGTATTAAAACAATGAGGGAGAGCTTTGAGTATTGAGACAATTTTATTATCCTTGAGAAGAAGCATTTTCCAACTTGAGAGTTAAGAGTTGTGAGACTTTGTTGGAGGATCAATATCGAGATAGTTGTTGTTCTAAAAGTGTTGTGACTACAACCAGTCAAATTGGAAAGCTTAAACACAAGCATTGGGATATTCTACTTTTTTTATTCTACTTTTGAATGAGCTATGTCTTGACTAATTAAACTAGTCTTTTTGTTACTTGCACTTAGAGGAAAGTATTGTTTGCTTTGAAAGAAAAGTGAAAACTATTTACTTTGTCGTGCGTCGTTTGTAAGTACTCTGTGATAGGAGAGATTGTTTGTCTTGGGTATTAATATTATACTAGACATATGTAGATATGGGTAAGAGAGTATGTTTATCATAGGTATTGATATTATACTAGATATGATTAAACATAGAAAATCTCAAGGAACACTCATAACTAGATATTTAATTATGCTAGATGGCTAGTAGGTTACTCTTGGAAAAGTTTACCAGTGAAGGGAGGGAACTTGTACTTTGCTTATTGAGTTGTGTTACCTTAGGATGTGTTAAAGAGATAGGTTATCCTGGGGGGTAGCTTGATCGTGGAGAGGGATTGCCTAAGCATAGATATAATGGCTTTAAGTCAAAATGAGCTTTCCATAGTATAGGTGAATGGTAGACCATCGCTCGATTATACTGAGTGAGAACACTTTGGAAAAAGTAGTGTGAATGTCTGAGACTCCACTGAAGAAGTGTGAATATCGAGACTCCACTGTTAGTTCACTATGTCCATTTAAATGCATGAGGGCTACCTAGTGTAGGTTATAAATCCTAATCATGTAGGACACAACACTAAGCTCAGAGTGGTATGTCATACGGGGTTACCCAACCAATACCTTCGTCAAAGGGTAGGGCCATCTATCATTAATAGATGTGTGAGGGATTGCATATGAGTCTATGGTTGGTAGAAAAGTGCTTGAGTGATGCTTCTCCTCCTCAGCAGGCAATAGAGGACCAAGGTTTTGAAAGGAAAATTCCTAGACCATCTATATCTTGTGCTATGAAGCTCGAAGGAGCTATGTATGTAGTTTTGTACTTTCTTGGAATATTGTACTTTGTGTAATATTGTAATGGAATGGAAATCCTTATTGTAACTTGTACAACATCTTTGTTCATATATTTTCAATAAAGAAAGGAATTTTTTATTTTACTTGCACAATAAAAACTTAGGAAATTTACTCCAGTGAACGTTTGGCATATTACAAATATAATATTATATTATATTTATATTATATTATTAATATTATAATATTATATTATAACATAATTAATATTATATAATAATATAATATTTTAATATATTTAATAATATTTGTTGTGCAAGATAAGTAGGAGATTTATATATTCTAATTTATTTACTTTGGATTTCATTTTGAAATCCTCTTTAGCAGGAAAAATAGACCCTAATTGATGTGCAATAAACACAATATCAGGTCAACTCATTTTGTGACCATAAACATGTTTTTGTTTTCTCTCTGTTGTGGACATAGACCCTTGTTACATGTGTAGCATGTGATAGTCGAAACTAGCAAGGAAGAGTGAATACCAATGAGGAAGAGTTTAGAGGAGCTGAAACCAATAGCAGTGGGGAAAGCAACAAAAAATGACAGAAAATAGGTAAAGGATGCCATAATGTAAAAACCTAAATGTGCTCATTATCGGATCTTGGTCATAATTTCATTTTATTAAACATACTCTAAAACCCTCATCGAAACCTTATTTCTTTCCTATGTTGTAGCTTGCCAAATTGGAGAAGTGAAAGCCAATACCAGTGGGGAAGATTTTGGAGGAGTGGAAACCAATAGCGGCGGTGGAAGCAATAAAGGTTGGAAAAAAAAAGCCAAAAGAAATGGCAAAAAATGATGAACAACTAAGATTTGTTTAATCGTCATGCATTGATACAGTTGCAAGATAGTCATCGATATGCTCTTACAGTGAGAACTAGTGCCTAAACCTAAATGGTAAGGAAAATGGTAACCCTAGTTTTTGCTTTGATGTTTGTTTCACAAAGGGAGAGAGATAAGAAGGGCGAGAGTCTAGACGTGGGGCAGATATGATGCAGCACAGGCAGATCAAGGGGGTTTTAAATGCTACTGATTTGTAAGGCGATTAAATGGGTCGAGCCCCTATAGTAGGTTATTTCCCTTCCAAAAGGAGCATGCCATCAGAGAGAGGGAGGGTCATGCTCTACTACAAGGGATTCCATAAGGGTTGTGCCCTAGTAACTTATTTCTTTTCTTTTTTTAAAGCTCCTTTCCTCTTTCTAGTGTATTCTATGATATTTTTGATCTGCATTTTCTTTTGGTTTTTTGGAAATAGTTATGTTGCATGAATTTCTCCCTATTGATTCTTCTATTCCTTATGCAATTACAGGAAGGGGAAAAGAGTATAAGTATATGATAATAGAAGGGGGATTATTCTGTTATGACTTGTGTCCAAAAAATGGGGTTTTTTTTTTAAGTTTTTGATATTGAAGAGTAAGTATATTCTTTCATAGGTTAAATGATATATATGTAGTAATTGGCCATGTTCCTCAAAATGCTAAATAATCAATTGCTTATCTATAAGCTAATTGTAAAGTGGAATTCGAGCTAAACCATTAAAATTGTTCATACAATGTTTGTAAGTTGTACAGTGCCAAGATCTATTTAACTTGTCTCTGAATAGAGAATATATCAAATGAAATATAAAAATATGCCAAATAGAATAAGGAGAAACACATTTTACAGTATTCATTGTGTTGCAAGTGCAGAAGTAAAGGTTCTTGAGTTGCAAATCCAAATGAAACTTTCAAGAAAAGAAATTCATTGATATAGAGTGATTCTCCCTTTTTATGCCTTTTTGAATTCTTCAATTCTTCAATAAATGATGTAAAATAGTCAGTGAGACAAGTTGCCAGTGAGGCACATCATTTATATGTTTTCACTTGCTAATGAGGTTGTAACCAGTGAGGTTTCGCTTTGCTAGTGAGGCAGTTGTCAGTGAGACATTGAATGTAACCACTAAGGTTTTGATTTTCCAGTGAGGCTTAATGAAGTAAATTTTTAGAGTGGTTTTTCTCCCTACACAGGGTTTTCCACTCATAAATACCATGTTATGGCTCCTCTTGATTTGTGATCTATTTGTGTCTGATCAATCATATTTGTTCAAGCATTTTAGTCTTTATTTCATGGTGCTTCTCTTGACATTTGAATATCTATGATACTTGAAGTTTATATGCATAAATTTGTGAGCATTAATTAAGTTAGATTTGATTTGTAACTTGAATCACCGATTCACCCAAATAAATGACTAAATAAATGACTACCATGATTAAAATAAATGACTACCATGAACAAATAAATGACTACCATGACTAAAATAAATGACTACCATGACTAAATAAATGACTACCATAACTAAATAAATGACTACCATGACTAAATAAATGACTACCTTGACTAAATAAATGACTAGTTAACAATAATCAATGACTAAATTAACGACTAAATATACTACCAAATTGATCAATCAAAACAACCAATAAATGACTAAAAATGGTTTAGTCATGAATTTGGTCGCAATATAAATGACTGGCAATAAACTACTAATGGTCACGTGACCAAGCTTAGTCACATATATGCAATTTTTAGTAGTTTTTTTAGTCATTTATTGTTGTTTTTCTACTAGTAAATGTTTGATTCAAAATGAAGTTATGTAGTGATTTTTTCTATGAAATATATGATGCAAAAGGTTGTAATTGATTCAGCTAACTACGTTTTCTATGTACTAAGTTGGATGCAGGGATATATTCAATCCTCTAGAAGAGAGGAGAAGTATCACTCAAGAGAAGAGAATTGGTCTGGTAACCCCTAAATGAGTCTAACTGAGCTTTCACACACTCACTTCTAAGTATAGTTGAGTCAAGTCAATAACCTAGGAAATGGTAAGTTACCAAAGTCTTGTTTGTGGATGAACTAGGAGAGGTTATGGTTTTGTTTGTGAGCATTCTTGATTTAGCCTGAGTATTTGAGTTTTCTGTCAATTTAGGGTTTTTCTTAATGTGTTTATATTTGATCAATGAGATATATAAATAAAATGTATATATATGTATACATGTACATGTCTATGATGAACTCATGCACATGAGTAAATACGTACATGAGTATACATAGATAGACGTATCTATGTATGCTTATGGACGGGTTACCCATATGCATGAGGACATCATATATATATATGCATATATGCATATGTGTATATATGCATATATGCATATATATATATGCATATATACATATATATGCATATATGCATATGTGTATATATGCATATATGCATATGTGTATATATGCATATATGCATATATATGTATATATGCATATATATATATATGCATAAATATATATGTCCATATATACATATATGAATATATACATATGTATATATGCATATATGTATATATATATATATGCATATATATACTTTATGTATATATGTCAATTGATGTTGAAATTGCATGTGTGAAGGAAATTTTAAATAAACATACGATATATATATGTGTACATATATATGTGTGTGTGTGTATTGATATACGTGTATATAACAATGTAATGGAAATGTCCATACAAGTGTATTAATACATATATAAATATACATATGTATATATGTATATATTTACACATGCATTATTATTTTATGGAATAAATGAATATATGTATATGCATTTGAATATCGAAAGATGCATACTATAATCGTGTAAGTTGATATATTTGTATATATATATAAACACCTATATAATAACATGTAATGTTATTAATTTATATATATATATAAATTTTGATAGCGTAGTTATATATTATAAATTTTTATAGCATTGTTTGTACATTAAAGCGCATGGAATACATGGAATGCAGTTCATATATATATATATATATATATATATATATATATATATATATATATATATATATATATATATATATATATATATATATATATATATATATTATATGTAAAGTGCAAAAATTAAAGTGAAGCGCATAATACTATAGGAAAATGTTTAGTGAATAAGCATGTTGTTCAATAAAGAGTGCAACACTATGTTATGCACAAGAATTAAAAGCCCAAGTAATGTGTTGAAAAAGTCGACGCTGAGAAGTAGTGCTAATCTAAAAACATGAAATAAAATTTGGCTTAGTCTTGAAGCTAAAATTAGACCAAGGAAATAGGAAACATGGTGTTTTGGTGGTGCCAAACTGAGAAAGCGTGAACCAAGTAGAAGTCTACACTTGCAATACAAATTACAAATTGTGAAGCAAAGAGAATTATATGAATTGGTCAAATTGGGAGCTGGCCAAATAAGTCGATCTATAGGAGACCATCACCTTGCATTACTGATTATTTTTCTTGTTGTCCAATTGAAAGAGTTAACTCATTCTCTTAGTTGAGTATGTGTTTTATGTACATCGATTCAAGCTACCATCATTTATTGTTCTTGTTGAGTCAAAAATTTTGAGCTGAGAAGTGTCAGTATTGTTACCATGTTTCCAGCCTTTAGTTGTTGATCCTTTTTTTTTATAAATAGAGGTGCCTTTCAATTCATTTGGGATGCATTCTTGCTTTCTAATTTTTTGATTTTCTGAGTGTTACTCTTTTGCAATCTTGAGTTGAGAGTTGAGAGGTTTTTAGTGCGAGTTTAGTGAGGTTTTTAAAGATATTTCTTTGTGAGAATTGATCAAGGAAAGAATTTGCAAAATGGTTTGGTGGAGGTTGTGCTAGGAAACCTATTTTATCAATTGGAGCTATCTGATTACAAGCATGCTAGTTCTCTACTTTACGTTTTTTGTTTTAATTTGAAAAGATTGCTTGTTTTTATGAGCATTGCTTGAATTGTTTGGAAAGAGGAAAAGATATGTCTTTATGTTCGTTTAACCCATATAAGGGGATTATCTTAGAATATTATGTATGTAGGTGTGAGTGCTTTTGTGTTTTACTATAGACTATGTTGATTCATGCTTAAATAGTTATAGTTTGATTATAAGGAAAGATTGTTATATGTTTCAGTTTGATTTACCATAGTGTAATGTTATAGTAAGACAGAATTGGTTATTCCTGGGATTAGGATAATCCAGTGAAGGGGATAGCCTATGAATATAATATTTTTGGTCATTACAAATTGAGCTAGGAAGGTGTGTCAATAGGATGACTCTCACTTGAAGTAACTAAGTGTTGAATTCTTTAGTTGAAGTAGTGTAAGTAGTCACTGTTTACACTGTCAATTCACTGTGATCCAGTTATGCATTCTAGTATGAGATTTTCATACACATAGGTTGTAGCCACTATATGGTAAAGTTCTAGTTGGAATGGCACAATACCAAGCTTAGGGAAGGCTAGCATTATGGGGTTACCAAACCAATCTCTTCATCGAAGGGTAGGGCCATCTTACTTGATAGGTAGATGTGTGGGGGACAATAGTAAGTCCATGGTTGGCAGGAAAGCGCTAGAGTGATGCTTCTCCTCATTAGTTGGCAGAAATTATTTGAAGGTGGGTTACCTGGACCATATATTTCTAGTGTTGGAAGCTCTGAAGAGCTGTGGATGTACTTGTACCCATTTCAATGAAAGAATGTAAACATGAAAGACTTGAGTTTATTCAATATGAAATCAATGTTATCGAAAGATTTGTGAAATTACAATGAAATGCAATGGAAGTTTGGAATAGTGTTTATTTCATATGTGCATGTAATTTACATTATGGAAAAGAAAAATTTATTGCTATGTTATGGCACTATAGTTTATTCACTTGTGGGTTAAAACTTAGGAAATTTTTTGAGTAGAACATTGGGCATGTTACATTTGTAGTCACCCTAATTCCAACAACACTTCTTCCTAATTAATTAAATTTTATTATTTAACTAATCCACCCCTCGTGATCCTTAATTAATTAAATATGTTATTATTTAATTAATTATATCACTTTTTAGACTAAAGTTCTTCCAATTATTTAAATATTTGAATTATTTAATTAATCCCACCATTATCCTCATTTCTTCTAATCCCATTTGAGTTAATTGATCTCCAATTAATTAACATTATCCACTTTCTAACCATCATTAACTCATTCTCCAACTTTTAATTCTAACCTAGTTAATAAACCCATGGTTTATTGACTCAACCTACCCTATTAAATTAATTAATCCAACCCTCCTTACTAATCATCATTACCAATTTCCTCTAATTTTAAATTCCTACACCTCCCCCTAAAACTTGCCACATGGTGACAAGTGTCCTAGCCTATTCTCTACCCTCTTCTCACACATGTGTGAGATCTTACCTACCCCCACTAGCTCTTACACCCTCTTACACAAAGCCTCCAAAATTAAATGGCCTCTCTATCAATGGTGTGCTCCCACATGTGTGAGCACACCTCATCTCTTCTACCTCTCCCCATTGTGACACATGTCACAATCCTCTTGATCCACACCTCATTCAGTCTCCACCCTTGATTAAGCCAAGCAATCTTAGCCCTCCATTTTCCTTATTCAATTTTTATAAATTGGAGCCTCATTTCCTCATTTGAGCATCTTGAATAATATAGCCTTATTATGTTGGAATACTAAGTGAGCAATCCACATTCAAACACATTGTTGTGAGCAAATATTCAAGTCTTTGGGTGCAACTTGAGCTTAATCCATGGAGAGTAATTGAAGGTATAATCTTTGTTTATGTATTGGTTTACTTTGATTATGCTCTTTTTTACCTTTGATTGTTGTTTACCCTCTCACACTTGGCGTGCTCAGTGGGACCCACGTCCCTATTACTAGCTCTTGTTGAATTTGTGTGAATATTTTAATTGTAGATTTCAGATTCTACAAAATAGCACCTCCGCTTCGACTTTCTACATCTATGTTGTGGGTTTCAACACTCATGTTCCATCTTGTTATGCACATGTCTCTCTATTCAGAACCTTTGTTGCAACTTTCGATGCCAATGTCTGTGATCTCGGTGTTTGCATTTGGTTGAACTATGTCTTGCATTTTTCTAATAGTTCTTAATAGTGCAGGGTCTTTAGTTAGAGAATAATAGTTTATTTGCACTCTTATTCAAGCTTTTTATTGCTCTAGTTAGTTTTCTACAAAAGGAATTTTATTTTTGCAAATACAATTACAATCTCACATTAAATATAAGATAAAATATACCCACAAATGAAAACAACTTAAAATTTACCTAGGGTAATCAATTTCTCTAGTTTTCACATCTTCACATTTCATTTTGGGCACTGAAATTAACCCCTAAGGTCAAAGAACTCACATTCTTAAATACACTTGACATTTTTTGTTTCTGGTTTGACTTTCTATTTTGTTGCGCTTGCACAAAAAATTGTAGTACTTGTGTTCTTACTCACTACACTTGTAGACATGCAAAATTTACATTCTGCATTTGATCAGGTTCATTCATCAACTGAACTGGATGTTGCATTAGATCCAGTCATCACCTTCATCCATTCATTTAAATAATCTCATTGCCTAAAGTTATTTATTTAAAATCAAATGAGCATTATCATCAATCTTTTAATAATAAATCAAAAAGCCATTTAAATCAAATCCTAAATCATATTCCATCATTTTCTAATTCAAATAAATCAATTATCAAAGTCTTAAAAGTCAACTCACCTAATCAGCATTAAATCAGCATAATCATCATCTAACCCTGATTAAATGTTAATCCCATCCCACTTGCATTATCTAGATATCTCCACTTGCACAATAAATCAATTTTATTGATTTATTAAAACCTCATTTTCCCTCAACATGACAAGTCAAACATGGCATTTATTGCTGTTTTTCTTGTCCCCCTCTCAAAATTTATTGCAAATTTGAATTCAAATTCTCCCTCTCATGGGCACTCTTCCCAAATCTTGCACAACCATTGACCTATCATCATTTGACAAGTGTCATCTTCTCATTAGAGGATCTTTAGTCCCACATTCACCATCTTGGCCAATTTCTCATCAAGAAAATCTATAAAATGAGGCCTTCATTCTCATTCAAGGATCCACAATTTTATGAAGGGTTACTCTCTTCATTTGAGATTTGATCTTGTCCATTTCACTCCATCATCTCCATTTGCATTTTATCATCTTGAGCTTTGATCAAGGGTTGGGAAAGGGTCACTAGCACATGTGACACCAATCCAACATGGAATAGGTGATTATCATGCTTTTGAAATGTCTTTTGATGTTGTTTTTGTTACTTGTGGCATTTCTTTAGCATAGGTATTTTATTTCATGGAGGTATTTGCAGATTTGTGTGTTTAGACTAACCTCTAATGAGTATTTGAAGTTGGTCTTATATGCAGATTTAGGGTACTTCAACACTTATGCACTACATCTTAGCACCTGTGTAGAGAATCATTGCACTTCCATGCCCTCACTGTGACATATTGTGCCTTTGTTCCAAAAAGTTGCACCTCTAATTTAGGTAGAAAGATTAGTATACTTAGGGTTCTTGAACATTATTTAGTTTTTCATAATTAATTAATTAGGAAAACAATAGTGAACCGCATTAATTAAATATGCATAATTAGGTTAATCAGAACTTAAGCTAAAATTGTACAAATATTCTTTATAAATGTAGGCACAACTTTATCTATTTTGGTGCCTTTTTTTGGTATAAAATTTATTTTTCTATAATTTTTCGTTTCTGATTTGGTCTAACTGCAATGTTGCGCCTACATTTTATTTTCAGATTTTGAGGTTTTTGGCTAACATTTTGGACTAACAAGTGGTGTAGCTAATCGATTTGGACAAGATTAAGCAATTAAAACTACTAACTTGTGGTTTTGCAAGATGTTTGTAGAAGATTTTTTATTTTCCACTAAGTTAGACACTAAAAATTAGAGCAGTTGGTAAATGAACTTGTATGCCATGTTTGGAAGGGTGTAATAGACGTATTCTCTCCCCTCGCACTTAGAGTGATCTTAGGGATCAGAAATATTTGCACTTCTTTATTTTTTTTTTAATTTTCTAAGTAAACATAAGATGTGTTAGTTTTGTTTTTATTCTCTCCCCTCGCACTTTGTACAATCATGGGGATCAAAAATACCTAGCATACCTTTCCCTTTAGGAGGCCTACCTAGGGATTTCATCACCCTAAGGGATGATTGTTGACATTTCATTCCACCCTTTGATGACCTATCATTAATAACCAATCAGAGAGGTCCTACATGGGCCATCTTGTACGAATTCTCCTTCCTTCAAAAATTTGGCTAAGTCTTGAAGTTTCAGACTTTTGGGCTTTCGCTTACCTCTCTACTCGCATTCCTTCTTCATCGCTCCTACTCCTTCTTTTCCTTCCATTTTCTGCTAAGTGTTTCGGGTTTCGGTCATCAGCCTTACCCTTTAACCCTTACCGCTTACCTTTGGTAATCCTTAATCCTTACCCCCCGATCACCAAAGTCCCAAGGATGATAAATTCAAGATTTTTCTAAGTCTTGACTTCTCGGACTTTTGGGTTCAGTCTTCCCTCTTATCACTTTCCATCTTTTCAAGCAAGGTGTAAGCCTTCCTCTTGATCTCCAACCCTTGAAATATCATTTTTGGCTTTTGGACATTGGACTTTCATCTTTCACCTTTATTCCTTCTCACTTTCACTCCTTCCTTCGAAGTTTGGCTAAGTCTTGAGGTTGTCAGTCTTTTGGTTAGTACTTAATACTTTTTCGATCATTTCCTAGGTTTTCATAACCTTTCCTAATCTCAACGTATCACACAGGGTTCAACTTTATAAAGTTCCAAAGTGTGTTGGTGTCTATAAATGTTGTCTTAACCTTTGAAAGCCTTATCTAAGTAAAGTTGAGTCATTTCAAAGTTTTTCTCAAGTTTGGAAACTTGTGTTGGTATCTGAAAAAGTTGTGTAAAATTTCTCTTTCTCCACTCAATGATGATAAAGTGATAAAGATAAGGGTTTTTGGTGTTTCATATTGGTTTCAAAAACCTTGTTGGTCATCGACAAGGTTATTAAAACTTTTATTTTTTTCCAATCAATCCATTCATTACCTAGGTTATGGTGTTGAATAGAGCTTATATTTTATTGTTGACTGGCTACCGGTAGTTGAAGGTTGCTTAAGTTATTACTTAAGCCTTTGAATTCATTGTGGTGACCGACCCCTACTTAGGTGATCTCCAGTTCCATGGAGTATCAAAGACTTTATTATTTCCCGATGAATAGGAAAATGGATTTACCTAAAGAGATCAAAATTTTTCCACTCAATCATTCACTAATTTCGTAGGGATCCCAATTGGATTGACTAACAACCTCACAAGGTGAGTCGATTCATAATTAGGAAGGACCCAAGAGGGGTTTCTTTAATCTCTAAGGGGTTCACCACCAAGAAAATGCTTGGAAAAGGAAATGTTGGAAAACATAATGTGATATGAAAAATGACCTATAACTAGAAATGCAAGCTAAATGAGAGATGCAAATAATGAAATTATGCAACAAGGAGATAGTATATGTGTACCTGGGAAATCTGGAGATGTTGTGAGGATTCTGGAAATGTGAAGAAGCTGCCAAAAAGTGTTGTGGAGGACTAAGACGCCCAGAATGGCGTATTAGTCGCACTGCTATTTTTTGAGGCAAATACAAAGTCTTCAAATCTTGGAAAATCTTTGAAAAATTGGTTCAGGAGGATTAGGACGCTCAAGATGGTGTATTAGTCCCATTTTGAATTTCTTTAAACTCTGAACAGGATCCTGAGCTCCAAGGTCTGCACTTGCTTCTCCTTTGATCTCAAGTTCTGAAACTTCCAGATTCAGCCTATAGGTGAGCTTCTATGAAGATGACAACTTTGTAATGCAACTTTTCAACTTTTGCAACTTTGTACTCCAAGTGATCTTCAAGTATTCAACCTAGATATGCAATCACAAATATGCAAGAGGGAAAAATCTGTTGTTTGTTAGTGAATGGGGGTTTGCCTTGGTCAAACCCCTTGTTGGTAATTAAACCTTGAAATGAAATAGAAATAATGAAGGAAATGGTGAATGAACAACATGAAATGCTACAAATCACCAAGCCCTTATAAATTTTGCAAACTTGTGTGCAATGGCTGTTAGAAACCAAGATCAGACATGTAAACCAAGAAAAGCCTTCCACATAAGAGAAAATCAGAAAAAGCAAAGCTTTGCAAAAAGATGTGCAAAATATTATTATTCAGGAATTAATAATTACATGAGATGATTTTCTTTATAAAAGAAAAGTATGCATAACCCTAATCTTATCTTGAGCAACAAGATAGCTCAACAAGATAAGGATGACAATAATTAACCTAGGAATTAAAATATTACCTAAGTAAAGTTATGCAAGTGTAATTAAATATTAATTACACTAACACCCCCCATAAGTGCAACTTAGGGAGACTAAAAAAGCATGCACCTAAAACTAAGATGAATGCAAGAAAGCATAAATGGGTCCCGAAACAAGGCCTGATCAAGTACCCATGTACAAATGTAATAATGAGGTAGAGAAGGAAAACCCAGTGGGGACAAAACCCCTACAATGAGATGACTGTTACAAAGAAGCACTGGAAGAACACTGTGGAGTAACACTGGAACCGTAATCTGGAAAGCAAGGAAAGATACTTTTGTCTACTACTGAAACCAAATGAGAATCACTGATTGACTCAAGGAATCATGATAAAGCAATAGCAGACCCGATTCCATGGAACACTAGAAAACTCACAAACTGGAACAACCCTAGAATTGTGAAGCAACAATAGATAAGATGATGATAGAATCTGGAAACTGTGTATCTCAATGTCAATGCCAAACTGTGACTAAAACTCTTCCATAGGAACAAGTACCATAAAGACTCTAGAACATTAACCATAAAAAACATGGCCCTCAAACTGAGATGGATCTAATGTAGATAATTAACCATAGGCTCTAAATCTAAAGTGTGAACTGATGTGAATCTAATATGTGTCAAGCTAAGACAGGATGTGGCCAAAAGAAACTAAGAAACCAAATATAACCCATGTGAGTTGTCATCAAAACAAGATGAAGATGGAGATCAAAGTGCATGCACACTCTAATCAAATTATTATGTGAGAAACCCCCCTAATGGAACTTTATCTCAGTTCATTTATTACAATAGACCAATGATTGTAAAAGGAGAGAATGCTAAACATGCAAAAATAATAATAAAAAAGACCTCAAATCTGTGTATAGGACTAACTAGCTTTCCAACGCCAAAAGAATGGTGAAAAAAGGAGCACCAAGTCAAAAGATATGCCCTCCGAAGAAAAAAAACTTTATCTAAGTTCAAAGACCTACAAAATAAATCTAGAGAAAAATCAGAAGAAGCTACCTTCACCACTGGATTTGTGTTAGAATCAACTTTCCAATGGTATCTCATTTTTGAAAAATGGACACTATACACAAAAATAGGCCCAATTTAATGAAAAGTGCTCCAGAAGGCCCAATAAGGCCTGTAGGGCCCCCAGGGGGCTAAAAAAAAGTTGGCCCCTGGTCCTATGCACCACCAAGGGCTAGTAGGAAGGTGTTGTGGGAAGAGCCCCTGGTCCTCCATAGGACTACGCAGGGAGCTAGGAGGCCAGCCGAGGGCTGGGCACATAGCGCCCGGTCCCCCATGGGACTGACGACTTGCTGGTGGGAGCCTGAGGGGCTGAGCTCGACCCGACAGTGCTTGCACGGTGGACACTGGTAGTGATGGTGAACCGATGGCCGCTCGGTGGCCACCGAGCGATGGGAGCCTTCTGAACTGGGAGCACTAACACCAAAACCAAAAAAACATTTTTTTTCTCAATTTTTGTGCCTCGGTCTACGTGCTAGGGAGGTCGTACGGCCTCCTTGGCAAAAATTTTTTGCCTTCCAGACTAACTTCTCCAAAATTGATGAAAAGAAGGGAAATCTTAGGTTTTTTGGCCACTGCAAACGCGATGGTGACGTCCATTTGTGCCCAAAATACTCCAAAAATTCAGCGACCTCCAAAGCTTATAAAAAATCTCTGAGCTTGAAACCCTCATAGATCTGGAAAACAACTACCAAAATCTGCAAAATAAAAGCCAATCCTAACTTTTTCCAGCGCTTTGAATCCAATGGTGAAGCCCGATCTAATCCAAAATGCTACATAGATGAACTCAAGGCATGATGCCCTTGAGGAATCTCGAACAAACTCTGTAATCATTTTCTCAAAAATCTGAGAAGGGGCTGCAAATCAAGGCTCCGATACCATGTTAGAAACCAAGATTAGACATGCAAACCAAAAAAAGTCTTCCACAGAAGAGAAAATCAAAAAAATCAAAGCTTTGCAAAAAGATGTGCAAAATATTATTATTCAGGAATTCATAATTACATGAGATGATTTTCTTTATAAAAGCAAAGTATGCATAACCCTAATCTTATCTTGAGCAGCAAGATAGCTCAACAAGATAAGGATGACAATAATTAACCTAGGAATTAAAATATTACCTAAGTAAAGTTATGCAAGTGTAATTAAATATTATTTACACTAACAATGGCTGCAATGGATATGTATCTTGAATGCTTGATAGATAGGACTTGAATTGCTTGCTTGAATCAAAACCCTACATCACAAATATTAGCACAACAACACACATGATGCAAGAAAACTCTTTGATATGATGCTTGAATCTAAAAATGGCTCCAAATGCTTGATGAAATGCTCTTGAATGCTCTTGTGAACTCAATTTGATATTATGAATGCTCTCACAAAAGACTTGATAGCTTAGATTGCTTGATAGATTGCTTAGGATGAAAAATGAGAGAAGGAACCTTGTATTTATACTTACTTATGCTTAATATCTTGAAATTATATCACACGAAGCTGACATATGAATTCATTAAATAAAGGAGGTTAAATCCCACTATAATTTGAAATTAAATCTCAAAAATGACTCAAGAAGGACTAAGATACCCTAGGTGGTGTCCTAGTCCCAAGTCCTAAAAACTTGGGGCATAGACACTGAAAAGGGGCCCAATTCAGATATGCCAAAATCAGGGTCCCGAGAGCCTTGGGGGACAAAGGCGCCAAGGTGGTGTTTTAGTCCCAACCCAAAAATCAAGGACACATTGATGGAGTCATTAAATTATCATTTATGCATTGGAGAATGTCAAGATTAATTAGAAAAATATGTATTTCATAGGGCTTGTGGACACAAAATAGGACCAATTAAGCCATAAAGAAGCATAAATAAAGCAAGGCGGTCCCAAACAAGTGTGAAAATGCAATGGTACTACACTACATTTAGTCCCCACCTTAGTGAGAGGATGAATTTGCTTCAAACTCACACTAAAGTAGCCAACCACATAATCAAGAGGGGTTCAAATGTACAAATGTTAGCAGGATAGGATGACAATAATCAAGAGGGTGGCCAAGCCCCCAGGATCAAGATCCTATGGAAAAACCAACATAAGCACAAAGGAACATGATTGCGGATGATATATGAAGCCATAACTAGATCACAAACATACGCCATCAAAGATAGGAAAAAAAGGAAAAAGGAAAATGAAAAACAACATATCAAGCTTCAACTGGTTGTCCAATGTGGTGGACCAGGTGTAGGCTATTTTTCCAAAAAAGGTTTACAAGTGGAACACGTTGTCCACTATGCAAACAAAACACATGCTCACAAAAGCTAGTGAAGCTAGGTGCTCACTAGGTGAGCCCTAAGGGACTATATTAAAGCCATTCCTCCATGAATTTAATAAGGTAAAAAAATGCATGCTCACACGGGCTAGTGAAGCTATGTGTTCATTAGGTGAGCCCCAGGGGACCATATCAAATCCATACCTCCATGACTTTAATAAGGTACAAAACTGCAATCAAGAAAGAGGGATGCTCAAAGGGATTTTTCTTAATTCATGTGAGGTCTTACACTTAGGGTACATCATTCCTAATGTCTCAAGAGAGGACCGATCAAAGAATAAAAGATTCACCACTTAAGGGATACAGTGCACCACATCACCAGTAAGGGGAATATAATATGCTAAGATATATCACACTCTTGAAGGACATTACTCCCAACATCACTAAAAAGAGAAAAACACTTCGCATGAAATAAGAAAATCACATCAAAGAACATGAAAAGGAAAAAAAGTGCAAGTGAAATCATGCTAAAACAATGCCAATGTATGCCCCCACTTTAAAGAAATTGCTAACACCATGCTGTGAGCAATTAATTTAAAGTAGAAAATGAAAATTCAAAAAAGAAGGAAGACATGAGAGCTAACTTGGAAAGCCCTATGCCAAGTCATGTGTTTCCAAGTAAAGTTGTGTCATGCAGGAGAAAAGGAAAAGAAAGGGGTTTCCCCCAAAATGAAAACACCAAACACATAAGGGATCTATGGATTTTGGGTCAGTATGTTCTTTGCTACAATGATATTAGAGAGTTTGGAACTATCATCATTCCCCAAATACACATAGAACTGAAAGAATGATACAAAGAGAGGGAAAAAAAAGAAAAAGAAAAAAAAAGAAAGCCTTTTGGGTCAACATGGAAGAGACATAGGGTTTGATGCCTTGCATCATCCCCAAAAGGAAAATACAAGACAAAGGAAAAGGAAAAGAAAAGATAATGAAAAATAAAGCTTTTGGGTCAACATGAATGAGACATGAATGTCTCGATGCCTTGCGTCATCCCCAAAAGGAAAACACAAGACAAATGAAAATGAAAGGAAATGATAAAAGATCAATCAAAAGGAAAAAGTATATGAAATATAGAAGAATGAAGGTACAAATAGAGGAAAGCACATAGAGAGAGAAACATCAAACAAAACATCATGGGGGATCATGTTACACACAAGGAAGAAAACAAAAATAAAATGAAAAAGGCTAGTAAGGCATAGGTGAGTCAACCTAAATAAATTCACCCACCTCCCAATCTTGGTCTGTATAAGTGGAAGGTAGATAGCAAACCTAAGGGACAACGACAAATTCCTTACTAGGACAAGGCCATCTACTTCTTGTCCCCACTAAGTGCAAGATAAGAATGGGTTGAGGTAGGTGATGGGAAGGATGATGTAATAGTGAGAAATATAACATTCTACAACTATTACATGACAAAGAGTAGGAGGGTATGTTATGTGATCACTGATTAGCAATTTTTGCCATCAAAGTGATACTTGCTCAATATTTCCCTCAATGCACAACACTCATCAGTATTATGTCCAAGAACCCGATGATATGCACAATGTGGAAATTTTGCATCTTTAGGATATAGCACAAGTCGGTTAATAGGTGGTAATAATATTAACCCTTTGTTGAGAAGGATTTGTAATTTTATTTCACTTTCAGGTGGTGGATGGAGAGGTTGTAACTTTTGTAATTTGTAAGTCCTCTTGTGGTTGCTAGATTTACCAACTTCTCTAGATGGGATTAGGGCAGGAGGTCTTGAGATGATTTTATCTTTATCCTTGTTATTGTTATGATATGGTGGTTGTTCTTTAGGAAGAAGGATATTTAAGTCATGGGGAGAGTCCAAGATCATTGTACCATCACTTCAGAGTCTTAGATATTCTTTAGGAGGCTTTTCATTATGAGAGGGATCTTGGTATCCTAATCCCTTTGTGTTTTCATTGGTTGGTTTTTGCTCTAAGAGTTGATGAATTTCATGTTCACTTGTTGTGTCACATCCTTTTTTGCTCAAGATGGTGAAACCTTTGCCATATGTTTCTTCTAGGTTGATTGGAGTGTTTGTTACTTTGTTATCATAAAATTGTTGAGTGTTTTCTTGTTTAGAGGAACTAGGTTCACCTATTGTAGGGAACTTAGGTTCAACTTTCATTTCGGTTTCAGGGTGTAAGTAACCAAACACCTCAAGACGTGGTATTGTGGAAGGATTTGGTTATTTCATGGATGAATAGAAGGATGCATTAGCTTCAAGGTTATCAAGATAATCATTTAGAAACTTATTCATGTTTTCATCATCTTCTCCAATGATGTCAACATCATGAGGAGGACATGCATTAGGAGTTGAGTGAGCATGAGTGAGTTCAATTTAGTTAGGGTCATTACCAAAGGCACAATTTGACACATCTACCAAAGATTTCAAAGACATCCACAATTTTCCAAAGCACATATTCATGATGCAAGATTGAACAAATGCACTTGAAATGAAAGAAATTGGAATAACAACAAATCTAGAAATTGAAATAGAAAACAAAAGGTAGCCAATAGAAACATAGAAAAGTAATTGTAGATCCTGAAAATTGGAGAATAAAATTCAATAGGGACTAAGATGCTAGGAAGGGTGTCTTGTTCTTCCTGGTGAGATTCTAAAGTTCTAGAGGTTGAAATAGACAATAAACAACAAAGAGGGATTTCTGCAGCAAAAATTCTGAGAGGGACTAAGACGCCAAGAAGGTTGTTTTAGTCCTAGTAGAGGTTTTTTTGTAGAAAAATAGTGAATTTTGGAATGTCAATAGTGTTTACAGATTGCCTATGCAAGATATTGATGCTCAGAAATAGAAAAATGTGCAAATAAGTGCAAGAAAAAGTAACTAGGAACAAGCAATTAAAGGCAATATGGAATGCAATTTTTCTCACTTTTGAATGCAATAAGAATGTTTCTAAATGCAATTAAGATGATAAACAATGTACTTTTTAGTTTTTTCAATGAAATGAAATGATGCAAGAAAGTAAAAATTCAACCTATATGCACTTTCACTAATGCAAATATAGGAAATCTTAAATACAATTTCACTAATGCAAAATGAAGATAGCTTAAATGCACTTTCACTAATGCAAAATGCAATGCAAGAATGAATGAAATCTAGATTTAAGGACTTCAATAGACTCCAAATAAAAAATGAAATGAATGCTCAAAAGAGTCAGGTTCATCAAAATGATGAGTAGGAAAATGGATACCTAAAGAGATATCACACTTTTTCCACTCAATCATTCACTAATGTCCTAGGGATCCCAATTGGATTGACTAACAACCTCACAAGGTGAGTCAATTCACAATTAGGAAGGACCTAGGAGGGGTTTCTTTAAGTTCTAAAGGGTTCACCACCAAGCAAATGCTTGGAAAAGGAAATGTTTGAAAACACAATGTGATATGCAAAATGACCTATAACTAGAAATGTAAGCTAAATGAGAGATGCAAATAATGAAATTATGCAATAGGGAGATAGTATGTGTACCTGGGAAATCTGGAGATGTTGTGAGGATTCTAGAAATGTGAAGAAGCTGCCAAAAAGTGTTGTGGAGGACTAAGACACCCAGTATGGCGTATTAGTCCCACTGCTATTTTTTGGGGAAAATACGGAGTCTTCGGGTCTCAGAACTAGATCTCAGAAAATCTCTGAAAAATATGTTCAGGAGGACTAAGATGCCCAAGATGGCATATTAGTCTGGTTCTAAATTTCTACAAACTCTGAACAGGATCCTAAGGTCCAAGGTCTACACTTGCTTCTCCTTTGATATCAGGTTCTGAAACTTCTAGATTCGGCCTGTAGGTGAGTTTATGTGAAGATGACAACTTTGTAATGAAACTTTGCACTCCAAGTGATCTTCAAGTCTTCAACCTAGATATGCAATCACAAATATGCAAGAGGGAAAAACTTGTTATTTGTTAGTGAATGGGGGTTTTCCTTGGTCAAACCCCTTGTTGGTAATTAAATATTGAAATGAAATAGAAATAATGAAGGAAATGGTGAATGAACAACATGCAATGCTAAAACTCACCAAGACCTTATAAAGTCTGCAAACTTGTGTGCAATGGTTGCATTGGCTACAAATATTGAATGCTTGATAGATAGGACTTGAATTGCTTGCTTGAATCAAAACCCTACATCACAAATGTTAGCACAAAAATACGCATGATGCAAGAAAATTCTTTGATATGATGCTTGAATCTGAAAAAATGGCTCCAAATGATTGATTAAATGCTCTTGTGAACTCAATTTGATATTATGAATGCTACCACAAAAGACTTGATTGCTTAGATTGCTTGATAGATTGCTTAGGATGAAAAATGAGAGAAGGAACCTTGTATTTATACTTACTTATGCTTAATATCCCAAAATTATATCACACGAATCCAACATATGAATTCATTGAATAAATGAGGCCAAATCCCACCATAATTTGAAATTAAATCTCAAAAATGACTCAAGGAGGACTAAGACGCCCTAGGTGGCGCCTTAGTCCCAAGTCTTAAAAACTTGGGGAATAGACACCAAAAAGGGGCCCAATTCAGATATGCCAAAATCAAGGTCCCAAGAGCCTTGGGGACAAAGACGCCCTAAGTGGCATTTTAGAAATGACCCAAAAATTAGGGACACGCTGATGGAGTCATTAAATTATCATTTATGCATTGGAGAATGTCAGGATTAACTAGGAAAAGATGTAGTTCATAGGGCTTGTGGACACAAAATAGGACCAATTAAGCCATAAAGAAGCATAAATAAAGCAAGGCGGGCCAAAAAAAATGTGAAAATGTAAGGGTATGCATTTTCCTACACTACATTTCCTAATGTTTGGTGACAAATATTTTCCCATATAGATCAATGGTTGAGATCGGTGATTAATAATCGATTGGATCCCACATGCTCGCACTACTCAAATGGTGATGCCATTAGTTGTCTATGGGGATGTGGGAGGATGACATGTGTTCATGAAAGTGATGTGACAGTGGGTCCTCAACTTTTCCTTTCTACCATCCTTTTGCATCACATTGCCTCCATACATCACAAGTGTGGATTGAAGAAGAATGAAGGAAAGAATGATATGTGTTGAAGGTTCTAGATTGATACATGTGTTTTAATCCTAGTTCATTGAAAGTTTTTAGTGCATCATAGTTTTAATAAAGTTGTACAAAGAAATGTGATGTGCAATGAATTCTAATGGGAAGGGTAGTGTTAGTTGGATAGGCTATCGTGAGGTATCAAGGCATCACATTTTTAATTCATAAAGTACAAAGCTAAATTGTGATGTGTGATGGTTGTGAGGGGGAGATATAGGGGTAACGTAGCATCATTTTATTGCATTGTGGGGATGCAAGCCATCATGTTTTCAAGGGAGTAGCTTTAGAAGGGAAACACAATGCGAAGAGAGCTCATGATGGTTGTTGATCATATACCTCATGACAATCAAACAACCATGTTTTAAAATTCTATTGGGGTTGTGATGTCAGGCGTCCATTCACGATCTAATGGCCTAAATTCAAATTTCAACAGTTAAGCACGTTGTGTTTGCAGGAGGACTTGGAGTAATGGTAAAACTGCATTTTCAACAACCAAATCGAATATGAAGGACTCCAGATTGATTTTCTCTACTTCTTCCATATTGTATTGATGGCCAAAGTGGTGTAGATATTCTTTTATATGTTGCAAGTGGAAATTCTCCTACCAAGACATGATTTGGACACTAATTTCTCAGGAGTCACAGGTCTGCATTCATGGAGATTATGATGGAATGTTTTCTCATGTTGTTAGAGTCCTTATGTCAGGGGTATGGCATGCAAGTCTTAGCTTCTCTAGGATCTCTTTCTAGCATGGATTTCATGAGCAGATCTTTCCTTGATCAAATCTCCTTGATTGTTAACCCTAGATTGGTTAGGGTTTGAGTTGCATTTATCCAAGTTATGCTTGATCTATAAAAGCAACACTTGTATTCAAATTTGGGTTCTTCTTTTGGGCTCCTCTCATAGTTTTCTTTTCTAGATGTTGTATCTCTACATTCTACCATTGTAAATTCGAGCTTTATACCTTATATTAAGGAAATCTAGCTATTTTCATAGCTATGTCTTGCATGTTTGAGTAAAACTTCTTATCTTCATGTTTGAATGTGTGTTTTAATTGATTTGTTGATGTATTGAGCAATCTTAAGCAAAGAAGAAACAAATGTATATCATAATGTATCACCTTCATTTCATTGTATGTGTAGATGTCTAAATTTGGACACTTAATTTATCCAAATTCATCCCCTTTCGTCTTATTTTCGTTAATTAAGTAATACTACTATTATTTAATTAATATCTTTAATTCTGCCAAATCCCTAAGGTATTTAATCAATAATACCTTATCTATTTAATCCTCCTTCCATCAATTGAATTAAATAAATATTCCATTTATTTAATTCCCTTCATGTCACATCCTCCATCATTTTTATCTTATTCTTAATCCATCTTCTAATCTCATCATTAGGATGTGCACATGCCTAATCTTTGATTACGAGGTGTCACATCCTCCAACTTTTGCAAGTTGGCCTCTAATCTCTCTTTGCCACCTAACCATCCTCTAATCCTTCACTAACTAGCCTAATCAACCTCTCAAGGAATTTTTAATTCCTTTTATCCTTCCAAGGAATATTAAATTCCTTTTCTCTTCCCCATGTCCTTTATGACATGTGTCCTTAGTCAACCTTATTAAAGGCTTTCTCCTTTTGGACAAGGCATCCCCCTTCCCCATGTGAATTTTTAATTCAATTTTTAAGCCCCCAAGGCACCTAAAGGGAATTTTTAATTCCTTCACTTCTCCCCACATGTCCTCTATTCATTCTTTATTCTTTCTCTCATCCCCATGAGAATATTTGAGGAATTTTTAATTCCCCACTTGTCCTCTCTCCCACATGGGGACAAGTACCTCCTTTATGAGGAGATCTTGTCCAATCCCAAGGTACTTTGTACCCCCCTCCATGTCATGTCCCTGTCCTTCCACCTCATGTCCACTTCACCTTTTAGGGCTTCATCACATGCCACATGTCAAGATGTGAGGGCTTGTGAGTTCTCAACTCACCTTGGCCCTACATCTTGATATTTGGTGGCTCAATCTCAACCGTCCATTTCCCCTAGGATTTCCCAAAAATCCTATAAATACCCCCTCTTTTCTCTTATTTTAGGGAGATCATTTTGTGCTAGCCAAACTCTTGCAGTTTTGTTTCTCAATCTTCACTTAGCCATTTTCATCCACTTGCATCCATCTTCACATCCTCATCTAGCTTGCATCTTGCCATCCAAGGAGCATACACATCAAAGATCGAAGGGCCAACCAAAGGATTGAATCAACGCAAGGTATAAAGTTCCATTTCGTTGCTTTGTCTTGCATTGTTTCCAACTTAGGCTAATCTTGAGGTGTAGGTTGTTTTGAGTTGTTTATTTGCACTCTTTTACTTGTTGCTTGATTTCTAACGCTCACATTCGACCTATCACAGTATGTTCTCTTTCTATCTCTTTTCCTTGTGAGTTGTTAGAGTAGAGTAGTGATAGGGTTTTCATGTGTTGGATTAGACCAACACATTTGCACTTAGATTAGAAGAGGAAGTCGACCTTCTTTGGAGATTCAACCTCATTCATGTAGGCTCCCACACCTTGAGGTTGTTTCAATTGTGTCATAAGAACATTAAACTCTTGTTCAGTAGGGTGTAGTTTTATGTGACAACAACAACCTCAACCACATGTTATCTGTAGGGTATAGAAAGGGGGGAGAACAAAGCTGTATCGCAAACTAGTGACATTGTGTTTAGCAAAACTTTGATGCTTAGGGTAATTCCAAGCTAGGAGCGAAGGGTTGGTTAAAGCTATCCCACCAAAATTTCTTGGCCCACGCTTGTGACGGGTTAGTGTTCATGATTGTGCCTCACACACCGTCCTAGTGTTTAGAGGATGCCTTAGAAAAACATTGTGTAATATAGATTAAGGCCATCAAACATAGCTAGTGTGGTGCAAGGGCAGATCATACCATGAAGTTACTCACCACGTACTCCCTTAGGTTGAGATAGAAATCTTTGGATTAACTTCAAATTTTCCCAAGGAGAGAGAGAAGGTGTGCCTATGGCATCTGTTGATGACCTTGCCTCACTCGATCTCTACCTATCCACATTTGCGAGAAAGGGTGCTCCACTCAAGTATCAAGGACTATTAACCCAACCTTGCTTGGGTGGTGGGCCTACACTAGGCTATAAACCAACTAAACTAATTTAGGTTTGTAAACAAGTGTTTGGAGTGTTTTCTTGTGAAACACTAGTGAAAACAAAGCAGCCAAGGGGTTGAGGATTAACCATACCCTATAAAATTTATCAAAATTGGCCATTGTGTTTTATTGTTTACTAAATCTCTTTCCAAAACACTCTGACTGTAAAATTGTGCTTGTGACTAAACCTACTACATCTTTGTGAAAAATCCCCATGCCTACACTCTAAAAAGCTATGCAAGTGAACTTCGATACCATCACTATCATTTTGTGCCTCTGTTAAAAATACCTACGCCTATGTCCTCTAAAACTAGGCATGTGTTTGGCTCTATCTATAAAGTTCCACCTGTGTCAGGCCAAAAAATTTGAGTCTTCTAATAGTGACCTTGTAGGGTTTCTTGATTAGTCTGACATATTCTACAACTCAACCACTTTTTGACCATCATTTACCCTACTATTTTTCACCTCATTACTTTACCAAAATTGCCATTTTATATCCCCACATAATCACCCAATCTGATCATTATTTTCCCATCTTCTCAAATTTCCCACCCTCCCCATCATTTAGACCTAGGAAAATCCCTTAGAATTCTTCATCACTAATCTCTTCACATAATAATCTTATCATCCTTTTCACTTTCATTTATCATTACTCCCCCCATTTTATCACCTTCATTATTTATATCATAGTTTCCATCCTTTTGACATCATAATTATCTTGTACTTGGTACTAGGCTTTAACCCTTTCCATCATTTCATCATCTTAGTCACTCCATATTGCATTATTTCTATCACATTAATCCATTTATCCCTTGGGACATATGTTATCTATCCTCCTAGTCATCTCCTTATCATCTAAAATCATCCAATTAACATCATCATTAACCTCACCCAATCCTATCATTATTCTTGTAAATCAAATTTTCCATTAAGGTTTAGTCTTGATCCTTAACCATCCTACTAATCTAGGATAGCTTAATAACTTGCCTATCTTAAGTTGCATCCTTGGTTAGCCCATCCTTTTTGATTATTTAGCTTGATGATTTGGCTCCCTTAAGTTAAGTTTTTCAAAAACATCCTTATCTAACCTTACTTAGGAACTTTCCTATACTAAGTAAGCAAAGATGAAATCTCAAATCACCTCATCCTAGGGATCTAGATTTTAATCCTTGTTGCAAAAATTGATTTTTCACATATCCTTAATCCAAGATTCATCCTTGTCATCATCCAATCAATCATTATAAATCAATAATCTAATCCAACCAATCACCCAACCAACCAATTAATTGTCCTAAATAAATCTTAATTCTTTAATCACATCCAACATCCAGTTTCATCCAACCATCTTTGTCATCTTTCAAACCAAGTCTAAGGTCCAAAAAATTCCCAATCTCCACCAATCATAATCTCATCAGAAATACAAGTCTAAATCGAAATCCACACACCTAACCCAACTATTCCAAGGCAATATTCAAGAGGAATCCTTGTCTTGCATGCCAATCACTAGATCACAAGCAAAGAAAACAATGGATTCCCAAGGAGAATCCTTTTACAACACCAACTCATCCCAACCACCAACACCCCGTGAGGACATGGTAGAAGTACAAGAAGAATCCCCCATACTAAGGGAATTTTCTACCAATCCTCACAACCAAGAGATGATGGAGAGACTTTTCCTATTTGAAAAAAACCAACTCCTAATTGACCTCATAGCTAAGAAATTTTCAAAATTTGAAGTTGTGACCTTAAGATTAGATCTTGAGAAAGCAAAGATTCATGAAGAAAAATTAAAGATGAGTTCTGTGAACCATGATTGCCAACTTGCACAAACACAACAAACAATCAATAGATTAGATCAAATGCAAGGTTACTAACATGATTCCTTAAGAAATTTATTTAGATTGCAAAAGAAAGAGGAAATGAAATGAAGAACACAACAAAACTTAAAACATATCAAATCATGTTCTAAAGCAAAGCAAACTCTTAATTTCTTGAGGGAATTGGTGCCAATTTGATGTGAAAATTAGCCCTTTCCCAACTCCAATGATGCGGTGGTGATTTGGTGATGAAAATTGATCCACTTTGATGAAGAGTGATGAATGCTCCAAGATAAAAACTTGCATAACCTAGCTATAAACTCAAAAGAATGGATGAAGATTGCTAAAGATTTGAGTATAGTAAGTTTACTCAAATTGTGGATGATGAAATGAGGAGATTAACCTCTTATTTATAGAATGTCAAGTTGAAGAGATGTCCAAAATGGAGCAATGTGGCACTAAAAATCAACAAATGGCAAGGTGCCTCTTGTCAACAAGTGAATGGATGAAGGATGTGCAAGTTTTGAAGAATGTGTCAATAAATGCATAAATTTGAATTTTGAAATTGTTGAAATGACATGTAAGAGGGAAAAAAGGTGCATTGAATGCCACTTGGCTCAAAGAAAAAGGAATTTGTAGGTGGAGTAAATGCCTTGTTGGAAGGACAAAGTCCACTTGGATTTTGAATTCAAATTTGAGGAATATTCCTTTAAAGATGCCTTGTGAGGAAAATAGAGATTTAATAAATGAATTAAATCTATTTTCATGTGCAAGTTGCAAAAGCTAGAGGATGGGACATAAAAAAAGATTAAACTAATTTAATGAGAGATTAGTTGATGTGACAAATTTGACTTAGATTTGTGGATTTATTTAAATCAAATATGAGAATGATGCGATTTAAAGATTTAATTAAATAAAGATTTTTTATTTATTTAACTAAGGGGATGAAGTTAGATTAAACTAAATAAGGTTTTAATTTATTTAATTTAATAAATAGACTTTAGAGATTTAATTAAATAAAATTAATTATTTAATTAAATAGAGATAATTAGATCAGATTGATTGATTTAATTAACAAAAGAGAGAGACTTAATTAGATAAAATGATTTATTTAATTAAGGGAGGGAAATTGATGAATTTAATCAAATAAGGAAATTTGATTAAATGGTTAGACCGAGGGATAATTTAGGATGAAATGGTGTTAGTAATTGGAATCAGATGCACAATGTCAATCAGTATATTTTCCATGTCTACATTTTGCCCCTCTTTGAAGCGATGCACTTGTTGCATTGGTTCAAAGAATAATCTTGTTGAGATCAAAGTTCAAAATTCTCTAATTTTATGATGCCCCATTGTTGCCCCAGCGAGAAGAATTACATTGGTATATTGCCCCCTCGAGAAATTGAATGGAAATTTCAATTTCTGATCAAGATCACAATAAAATGTGAGAGGAGTGGTTCCAATGATTAGAGGATGAAAAATAATTCTTTAGAAAGATCTGATATTTGACGTAGACCATTTTGATGATGCATAGACAGTCATCGGCCATGGGTAGCCTCATGTATATTTTGAGACATCACACAAATTTGGATAGAAATGTTAGTAAAAATAGAAGAATAAGATGGAAGAGAGGATCCAACAAGACATAAGAGACAGTGATGCAAATGATGATGACTACTTGCTGTGGAGTTGGGATTTTCAAAGGGCCAATTTCCTTATGTTTGATAACACACATGGTACGATGCATCAAGGTATAAAGAACCAAGATGGCGTTGTACCTAGTGTGATGAACTTTGACTCAACAATCAGATAGGACTAATCTTGTTCACATCTGGCATACGGAACCTTATTCAGAAATGTAGTTCAGATATTCAAAATATCTCAGACCAAATACCTAAACATCCTCCCTACATCCAAACAAAGCATGCATGACCAAGGTTATAGTACAAGAATATCCAACAAGCACAAAAGACAAAAGATAATGATTGTTGCTCCATTTCTATCTCACTAAATCCTTTGTTCAGATATCATCGAGAGGTCCTTGGAATGAGCGCAATAAGATAAATCAAACAAGATAAAACAAAGTAAACATATAAGCTAATTTTCTTCATACTTCTAGCCAAAGGAAACTATGTTTTGAAGGATAAGGACCGAAACTTATTGCCAATAGATGATGTCCATTGTCGGAACGATATATCCTAGGACATGTTAGTGGATGGCGGCAAGTCATTTCGTTTATCCAAAGTGCTTGGTCTGATAAAAAGTGCCCATATTAGGAAGGATCCATCCTAGGACGTGATTTTATCAGATGATGATCAGATTGATTTAAGACTAATAAGCTATTCATACGAAAAGTTGACCAACTTGTTTACATACCAACTTAAACCTAAGACTTGGCGTTTTGAGTTTTTCACTTTTTACCTGCTACACTTGTTTCTGACTGTTTCACCAAAGGTTGGGGATGATGATTGTTTATTATGAGTGATGTTATTTTGGGTGAAGGCGAGATGAGACAGATGGATTTTTTCAAATATTTGGATGTTTTTTACGTTTTGTGAACTATTTTGAGGCTATTTTTGGTATTTTTGAGATTTTATAAATGTTTTGATTTTTGATTTTCAAATGTTTTTGGGTTTTCTGAGATTTTGACCAAGAGACTAACCTAAGGACCTATCCTAGGGGTCTCAGGGGCTAATCAACAAATTAGCCTTGCCTACGTTATACATGCAGAGACCACATAGTTCGACTAATGACTTGACCGATTTATAGATGAAGATATGTATGATGAATTGTCAATTTATTATGACGGACTCCTAAAGGACTGACCTAAGTGTCTTGGGGGATGATCAAATATCAACCTTGCCTATGTTCAAGGCTTAGAGACCCATAGTTCGACAAGACGACTTTGTTTTTGGATTTTTTGACTTTTTGACCTATTTTGGGATTTTGATATGTTTTAAATGTTTTTGGATTTTGTGACTTTCTGATGTTTTTGGATTTTCTGAGATTTTAGGACTTCAATAATTTACACGAATTTGATTCGATGAGAACATGCCCCTAGCGTGATGCAATAGACTACTCCGATAAAGGCTGGACAAACTGACCTTGAGAATGGGCCGAGTAATACTAGGAGGGATCATGATACGAACATAGGACCAAGCTATGATGCGGATGTCAAATGGATGGGTGATGGATGCAGATCTGAATGTGATGGATGATGGAAACATAATGGATGGATGATGCAGAACAAGCCATAGAGATCCTAGTGGATGGAAAGTGCTTATTTACACAAGGCACCTGTTTGCTAGGTTCTCATCAAGGTACTTGTCCAAAGTGCCCCCGAAGTGGTTTTCACCAGAGGACAATTTTTTTCTTTATTGTTTTTAATCCTTTTTCTAATTTTTTTTTGGATTTTTTTCTTTTTTGATTTTTTTTGTTGTCACCAAGATGTTGTTTGCCAGGTTTTTGCCAAGGTAACCATTTTTTTAGGAATTTTTTTTTTTTTTGGTTCTATACCTTGAAAGATTAGGCATAAAAATTTTTGAGATGAGAGTTGTTCATGGGCTCTTTCAGAGGTTCCCCTTCAGGTGTTGATAATTGATATGCCCCTAACTTATACCTTGTTGTGATAACAAATGGTCCCAACCAATTGGGTTCAAATTTTCCTTTGTTGTTTGGATTTGGGACATTCTTCTGATTTTCCTTTAGTATCAGTTCTCTAACTTAGAATGTTCTGCTTCTGATTTTCTTATTATAGCTCCTCTTGAGTTTGTTCTGATAGACTTACAAATGATTTAAAGCATCTATACAATGTTCATCCAGTAGCTCTAGCTCATTCAATCTTGATACTTGATACTCTTCATTCATGATGAGGTTTTGTAATGATATTCTTAGTGATGGGAGCTTGATCTCAATGGGGAGTACTGCTTTTGATCTGTAGACCAAGGAGAAGGGGGTGGCATCGATGGGTGTGTAGATGTTGATTTGATAGGCCCAAAGGGCAGGATTGAGCTGCAGATGCCAGTCACGACCTACGTCATTGACTGTTTTCTTGAGGATCTTTAAAATGGTTTTATTTGTGGCTTCTGCATGGCCATTTCCCTAGGGATAGTATGGGGTGGAGAAGTGATGTTGGATTTTGAATTTTTCACACAAGTCATGGACATCCTAATTCTTAAATGGTGTCCCAATATTTGAGATAATGGCTTATGGGACACCTTAGCAACAAATGAGATAGTTCAAGATGAACTTTGATATCTACTTCCCGGTTATATATGTCATGGGTATGGCTTCCACCCACTTGGTAAAGTACTTAGTGGTGGCTATGATGAACTTGTGGCCATTAGATGAAATGGGAGTGATTTTTCCAATGAGATCGAGTCCTCACTGTGAAAAGGGCCATGGTGTGATGATGGGATGAAGTTCTTGAGTTGGATCATGGATGAGGTCCCCATGCTGCTGACATTGTAGGCACCTTTTGACATAGTTATGTGCCTCTCTTTCCATTGTAGGCCAATAATACCCCATCCTCAGCAATTTATTGGCTAGGGTCATTCCACTCGAGTGTGATCCATAAACCCCATTGTGCACCTCAATTAAAGTAGTCAAGGCTTCGTCAGTATTAAGGCAGCGTAATAAGGTTCCCTCTATGCTTCTACGGTATAAGGTATTTCTTAGGATGACAAACCTGGAGGACTTTTTAATAAAAAAAAATTCAAGCTTGAGGGTAAGTTAGCAGGTAAGACACCTATTCGTAGGTAGGTATAAATTTCATGGTACCAGAGATCACCAGGACCAATGATTTCGCACAAAAATTATGACTCTGGTACCTTGAATGCGGGCACGAGAAGCTACTCTACCAAGAATTCATGTTTTAGGATGTTGCTAGGGATTTTCAGTAAGGATCCGATTGTTTCCATGGTGTCTACAACCCTGTTGTTTGCTCTAGGAATTTGCTCGAATGTGATCTCGATAAAGGATTCCTTGAGAGTCTCCACTAGTTTCTTGTATGGAGTGAGCTTATCATCCTTAGTTTGGTACTCACCATTCACTTGGTTTATTATCAGTTGAGAGTCTCCGTATACTTTGAGGGCCATGATGTGCCACTGCACTACTATTTTGAGACCTATGGTTAAAGCCTCGTATTTTGCAATGTTGTTGATGCAGGGTAATGCCAATTTATATGATCTAGGTATGCAGTTCCCTTGTGGGGTGATAAAGAAGACACCGGATCCTGATCCATGTTATGTGTATGAGCCATCAAAGTAAAGTTTCCAGTGGTCGGCTATGTTGAGATTGAAAATGGATTCGTTTGGAAACTATGAGATGAGAGGATTCTCTGAATAGATTAGTGCTTTTGCAAGTTGATCTGTGATGACTTGGCCTTTAATTTCTTTCCGCTCCACATATTCAATTTCATACTCTGATAATATCATGACCCATTTGGCCATCCTTCCAGTGAGCATTGCTTTTGACAGTAAGTACTTGAGGGGATCAATTTTGGCGATGAGTTTTATTTTGTGTGCCAGCATGTAATGTCTGAATTTTTGTGAAGCAAACACTACTGCTAGACATTATTTTTCAATAAATGAATAGTTTAACTCATGCCCAACCATTGTTCTGCTGGTATAATAGATGGCCTTTTTTGTCCCATTTTCATCATGTTGAGCTAGGAGAGCTCCAAGGGCTGCTGTTGTTGCTGATACATAAAGAATTAATGGCTTTCTTGGGATTGGTGGCATGAGGACTGGTGGTGTGAGCAAATATTCTTTGATCTTATTGAAGGCTTCTTCACATTTGTTATCCCACTTGTATGATACTCCCTTGTGAAGTAGGTGAGAGTATGGATTTTGTTTATCTGCTAGTTGTGCTATGAATCTTTAGAGGGACTGAAGCCTGCCTTGGAGACTTTTCAATTGTTTCAATGTTTTGGGTGCCTCCATCTCAAGGATTGCTTTTACCTTAGTAGGGTCTACCTCAATACCTCTCATTGACACTATGTATCCTAGCAACTTTCCTGATTGTATGCCAAAGACACACTTCTTTGGATTTAATTGAACCTTGTATTCCTCTAGCCTGTCAAAAATGGCACTCAAGGTTGCTATGTGATCCTTTCCCTTTCTGGATTTGGCTAGTATGTCATTGACATAATCTTTGACATTTTTATGGATCATGCCATGGAATATTAATGTCATGGCTCTTTGGTATGTTGCTTCTGCATTCTTCAAGCTGAATGGCATCATATTCTAGCAGTAAGTCCCCCATGGACAAGTGAAGGTCGTTTTGTGTTGGTCTTCTTTAGCAATCATTATCTGGTTGTATCCCGAGAAACCACCCATCAAGGAAAGCATTTCATGTCCCATCATCATGTCTACAATCATGTCAATGTTGGGAAATGAGAAATAATATTTTGGACATGCTTTGTTCAAGTCCCTAAAATTTGTGCAGATTCTTATGCCCCCATCGGGTTTTGAGATAGGCACCAAGTTTGACACCCATTCTGGATAGTCTATTGGTCAAATGAATCTTGCATCCAATAGCTTCTTTAGTTCCATTTTTACTAGTAATGCGATTTGAGGGTGCATTTTCTTGAGTTTTTTTCGAACAGGTTTTGCTTCAGAGTATACTGCTAGGTGATGAACTACAATTTCTGGATCAAGCCCTGGCATGTCTGCATAACTCCATGCAAAGTTTACCTATCTCTCTCTCTCAAGAAGGCTGCTAGGAGTTCTTGTTCTTCTAACAGTAATGACTCCACATAGAATGTGATGTGTGGGGTCCCCTCTATTCCTAGATTAATTGGATTACACTTTTCTGCTAGGACTACTAATTTTTCTTGATGCAGAGCTCTAAAAGGAAGATTGAATCCCCATCCTCAAGTGCCTCAGAGAGGTTTTCACTGTTGGAGGCCCCCCTTCTAGCACCAAAATGTGAACCATGATTTCCAACATACACAAACACAACAAACAATCAATAGATTAGATCAAATGCAAGGTTAGTAACATGATTCCTCAAGAAATTAATTTAGATTGCAAAAGAAAGAGGAAATGAAATGAAGAACACAACAAAACTTAAAACATATCAAATCTTGTTCTAAAGCAAAGAAAACTCTTAATCTATTGAGGGAATTGGTGCCAATTTGATGTGAAAATTGGCCCTTTCCCAACTCCAATGATGCAATGGTGATATGGTGATGAAAATTGATCCACTTTGATGAAGAGTGATGAATCCTCCAAGATAAAAAATTGCATAACCTAGCTATAAACTCAAAAGAATGGATGAAGATTGCTAAAGATTTGAGTATAGTAAGTTTACTCAAGTTGTGGATGATGAAATGAGGAGATTAGCCTCTTATTTATAGAATGTCAAGTTGAAGAGATGTCCAAAATGGAGCAATGTGGCACTAAGAATCAACAAATGGTAAGGTGCCACTTGTCAACAAGTGAATGGATGAAGGATGTGCAAGTTTTGAAGAATGTGTCAATAAATGCATAAATTTGAATTTTGAAATTGTTGAAATGACATGTAAGAGGGAAAAAAGGTGCATTGAATGCCACTTGGCTCAAGGAAAAAGGAATTTGTAGGTTGAGTAAATTCCTTGTTGGAAGGACAAAGTCCACTTGGATTTTGAATTCAAATTTGAGGAATATTCCTTTAAAGATGCCTTGTGAGGAAAATAGAGATTTAATAAATGAATTAAATCTATTTTCATGTGCAAGTTGCAAAAGCTAGAGGATGGGACATAAAAAGAGATTAAATTAATTTAATGAGAGATTAGTTGATGTGACAAGTTTAACTTAGATTTGTGGATTTATTTAAATCAAATATGAGAAGGATGTGATTTAAAGATTTAATTAAATAAAGATTTTTTATTTATTTAACTAAGGGGATGAAGTTAGATTAAACTAAACAAGGTTTTAATTTATTTAATTTAATAGATAGACTTTAGAGATTTAATTAAATAAAATTAATTATTTAATTAAATAGGGATAATTAGATCAGATTGATTGATTTAATTAGTAAAAGAGAGACTTAATTAGATAAAATGATTTAATTAATTAAGGGAGGGAAGTTGATGAAATTAATCAAATAAGGGAATTTTATTAAATGGTTAGACCGAGGGATAATTTAGGATGAAATGGTGTTAGTAATCGGAATCAAATGCACAATGTCAATCGATATATTTTTCATGTCTACAAGTTCTACAAAGCTTGATGAAATGATTGCAAATTAGAAAGGATCTAAAAACAAAGGTAGATTAGGGTTTGAGATAGGAGAAAGCTCAACGATAGATCAAACTCCAAATTAGGTTGAAAAGAAGACTAGGGATAAGAAGAGCAATGGAAAACAGGTTTAGAATCAAAGAAAAGACTTCAAAAGACCACCAACCAAACAACCAAATTCACAAAGGTACCCATCTTTTAATAGTTTCTATTATTCTTGCAATAAATTTTGACATAAGGCTATGGAATGTAGAAGCAGAGTAAATCAAAATGTTCTGGATCTTTTCTCGATCAACTTTTTACATGCAAAATATTTGGTCATAGAACTAGTGAATACAAAAATTCAATGATGAATGGATACAACAATGGTATGAGATTTCAATCTTTTAAAGGATATTGCTATGCATGCAATGGATTTGGGCATAAAGCTAATCAATGTAGACCTAGAATGAATGGAGGTAAGTTTGTTCAAAATAATGCCATATGTTGCAATTGTAGTAGACCTAGACATATCTCTAAGATTTGTAGAAGCTAGACTATGAAGAAGAACAATCTGGTAAAGAAGGATGATCTGGTGAAAAAGGTAGATCCAGTAGAAATGAAGACAAAGATGGAAAAGATTTGGAAAAATAAGGAAGATAGTGAGACTAAGCTTGAGTTTGTACCAGCATCTAGTGCAGATGTTTCCTCTAGAAACTAAGAAGAAAGATTTGGCTTAGGGGGAGCATTAATAGAAGATTATTTATCTCCTACCAAAGAAATAGTCTTGATGCTTCATCACACCGATATGAGGTGTGGGTTAATATGCTTGACCTATTGAAGAAAGAATCAATGGGAAATATTAAATTATAGAAGATTGTGGAGCATTTAAAGTTGACTATGCATACAATTAGGGTTTGACAACTTTACCGAATGAAGAATTCAATGCAAAATTTGATCAATCTCTAAAAGGTCTATAAGAGATTTCATTCAAACAAAAATCATTTGTAAATGAACATTCAAGGAGAGAAGAGAACACAAAGAGAAAAGTGAAGTGATCAGAGAAGTTGAGATTCAGTGCAAGCGAAACCCTTAATTGGAGAGTAAGTTAAAAGGTATTTACAGTTTCCATTTTCCCTAGTTTCATAAAGAACTTTCAATTTACTGCAAATATGTATACACATCGACAAGTGGTAGAGGTTATGGAGCATCCTCACCCTAAACTCAAACAACATCTTGAAAAATCATTGATGGATGATTCAGATGGTGCATTTTCGCACATCCCATGTGGAGTTTTACACATGGAAGATGTTAGGGCATACATTCATGTTAAATTGGAAGAATATAATTATATGAATTTGAGTGATGTGTGGTACAAAAAGCTCACCAAAAATTATTTTGAGTTGAAATTAGAATTTGAGAGTTTGGCAGAGAAGAAACTCAATGTCTAGAATAGTTTTCCCATATTTTTTTGTGTATGAGTGGGTGAGATACACCCTAAGTAGAATTCATGACAATTCCTCTGGTTAGACATACCACATCCGATAAACAATGAGGAAATTAGGGTTGTGACAAGATTGTGCTCAACCAGACCAACTCTGGTGCTCAAATCAGTGAAAAATGTAATAGTGATGGAGCGAACGGGTGCAAAGTATGACATGAGAGCCTTGACCATCAAGGACATCAGTAACTTGATAGTTAAGTATGCTTCAATGATGATCAAATACAAGATTTACTTCACCAACAAAGAGAATTCAGTATCAGCTACCGCCATAAATACAACATATGAGATGGTTGAGAAGGGTGAAGACTATGATCTATGTGAATTGTTGAGATTGCAACTTCTGGAAAACCTACAAAAGATAAAATATTCTAAGTATGCTTTTAATTTTGGAACTTTGATCATTTGTTTACTATTCTACTTTTTTGAATGAAGTCCCCAAAACAAAGAACATAGTATAACTAAAGGATAGGCATGTAGCCCACTAGATTAGAGATCATTTTATGAGGTTGGGAGACTCAGATGCACAAAATAATTCCCTCTAGGGGTTCTTTAAAAATTTCCAAGAAAAGATGCAGGAAGGACAAAGGATACCTAGAAGCATGGTTGAAAAGTACAAGAGTGACATCACTTTTCTTGTCACAATATATTGTTGCATTATACAAGTTGTTGAGACTAGGACCATTTGGATCCCAGAGATGGGATATGAGATCACTGAAGTAGAAATCACCAACTCAGTAGAATTTATGTTGAGCAAGATAAAAGACACCTCTGAAGAGAGGTATGGTACAAATGAAGAGAAATCCATGGAGGTGCACATGGATCAAGGGAAATCACAAATAAAGAATATCATTGACAAGATGGCTTCAACATTTGGTAAGGAAATGGGCCTCACAAAAGAACATGTTGAGAAGCCAAAAGCCATGTGTGGCTCACTGGCAGGATCATCAAGTGTTAGGAGATTTGGTAGAACAACTACCACTCTTTCGGTTGCCCCAAAGTCCTTTGGGACTAAGATTGCTATAGGAGAGAAAAGGAAAGAGCCTATAAGTACTTCGGTAAAGGAGAAAACACCTTTGGTTAAACAACGAAAGAGGAATGAAAAGGAAAAGGTTGCTTCAGCAACGCAACAAACAACTAGCTCTTCAAGAAGGAGAGTAAAAACAAAAACTATAAGGGAACAATACTTGGGAGTGAATGTTGAAGATGATGAAGAAGAAGGACCACAATTGGTCCAAAAATGGAAGCTTGAAGTAGCACAAGGAGAAGCTAGTGTAAAGAAAGTAAGATTTGATATTGTTGGCATAGACAGTGAGGTAGAGGTAGAGAAAGAGAAGGAAGGATATAGAATGAAAATGAGACAAAAGAAAGCAGAGTCCGATAAAGATTAAAAAACACTGAAAGATAAGAAAAAGAAGAAGAAAAAGGATCTGGTAAGTACTCATAGCCCCATGAAGTTGGATGCTCTATTTAATGGGATTGTGGAGCATGGGATGCTAGAAGACACTATTGCATTGTATACTGATGTCGATGTGGTAGACAAGGCCACCATTGTAGAAGCAATTATCAAGTATATTGTTGTATTTGAGGTTAACATGCAGAACATTGAAAATAAGTTGTTAGAAGACTTAAAGAAAGTATTATTTTCCAAAAGGAAGGAAGCTATTGAGGAAGAAGCAAAGTTAAAATATTTTTCTTTAGAAAAGATCTGTGCACCTCTCTCTGAAGACAATAAAGCCACATTGGCTAAGTTATTCAACAAGGAGTTTCAAACAAAGGAAAGGGTGACCACTCTCATGAGCATATATCAAAATGATCTAGAAAGGCTCTGGAACAAGACCATGGAGAAGGTTGGAGAGTTAGCACAAAGATTAGGGATGACTCTGGAGAGAACAAAAGAAATGCATGTTGATATGCCAACTCTAGTTGTGAACATTGCAGAAGAAGCACAAAATGATGATGCTCAACATGAGAATTTAACTGAAGAAGGAAATGTGTAGGATAATGTTCCTCTAGAAGTGGAAGAAATTATAGAAGAAAATATTGTAGGTGAGGATACTATTGAAGAAGGAGCTACCAGAGAAGACACTATAGAAGAAAAAGGTACTAAAACCTAGAAGGAGGATACTTCCGCTAGACATAACACATCCCCTTTGGTATTTGGGGAAAATGTTGAGGATACTTAAGGCCACTTGGAGAAAATCACTTCTTTGGATAACAAAGATTAATCCACTGGTGAAGATGTGCCTGAGAATACAAAAAAGAGTGATTGGAAGAAGGAGAAGAAGGATGAGGAGACACTATTTAACATAGGTGGCAAGGAATATGATTTAAAGGAGAAGACTGCAAAGGAGAGCATAAAGACTACTAGTGAATCTTCTGGTTCCTCCGAAGATTCCTTAAAGAATTTTTTAAGCATGCAACTACAGTTCTAGTCTGTAGTGTTCGCCTAGTTATTAAAACTTTCGATGCAATAGGGGAAAGTGGAAATGGACAAGATTTATCATCATCACAATATTCAATTGGTTGATTCTTTCCATGCTTATGCACAAAAATAAATATTACAGACACATCAGAAGAGTAGAGAGATGATTGATGAGGCAATAAATATTTTGTAGGAGGCCATACTTAGTGTAAATATTGATAACTCTTTATCTAGCATGGACAATCTAAAGTTCTTGCTT
Source organism: Sequoia sempervirens (assembly GCA_007258455.2). Classification (NCBI taxonomy): domain Eukaryota; kingdom Viridiplantae; phylum Streptophyta; class Pinopsida; order Cupressales; family Cupressaceae; genus Sequoia; species Sequoia sempervirens. The sequence continues at coordinate 39,139,906 of VDFB02047144.1, forward strand.
GATTCTTTTAAAGAGTATGCTAATGGATTGAAAGGGAATTTAGAGAAAGAAATAGAGAAAAAGGAAAATGATAGGATATTTTTGGATATAAGGGAGAAGTGTGCCAGTGTGCACAACAAATTGCAAGAAAATATTAAACGTGCTTAGGCTTGTGTGGTAGAAGCCAAATTTTTATTCCAATTTTGTATGAAATGGTAGAGCTCTACAAGGAGCATAAAATATGAGATAATCTCTATTGAGTCCCAAATTGATAAATATTATGGTTCCTATGATCCAACACAAGACTTGGATGGAAGCACAAGGTTTTCCATTGAGAATCTACATGAGCAGTTCTTCCAACTGCAAGTTTAGAAGGAAAAGATCATAACACAGTTTAGTCATCTCAAAGATCTGGTGGACTTCAAGTTCATACCTGTTTCCAATGCCTTGTTAAGTGCTAACAAATCCTCAAAGCTAAATATGGTACCCTGCACTCTAGATGATAGTGAAGAACTCTTGATGGAGTTTGAAACCCATAGCAGAATGCTTAGCCTAGCTAAGAAGAGTTGGGAGGAAGGAAAGCAAGAGTGGAAATCCCACCTTGAAAAGATGCAAGAGTCAAATACCTCTTCTGGGTGACTATTTCTTTTTATGCCTTTCATTTTATCATTCAGATTTCAGTGTACATATGCAGATGGTATAAGGCAATTTTCTAATACAAATTTTTAGTGGAAGTTTTAGTATATGTGAAGACTTATGTTTTGCGCCCTTTTCCCTTGGTGTCAAAGGGGGAGAATAGTTTAAGAGATAGTTAAGGCATGTTGACATTAATGAAAAGGGAGGAGATTATTGGAAGAACAAGAAGATTATCATTGATATGCTTACTGGCAACATGAACATGAGGGATAAGTGTATTGAATTACAATGTTGTCATTGATGTCAACATTACATTCCAGTATGAAGATATTCATGTAGATTAGTTTGTATAGCTTGAAAATGTTTGAAGATGGTAATCCAGTGGGCATTTGCAAGAAGGTTTGATCTGATGAAGACAGATGAAAGAGAAATTGGCTAAGTATCAAAATAGTGTACTCATTGTAAAAGATATCTAGTATTTTGGTCCGCATTGTCCACTATGTAGAATCTTTCTCTATGGTTTTAATATAATTTTTTTGGATGTTAGAGGAGTTTATAGTCAGAGTTTCATAGTGTTATGGTCTCTGGTATTGAAGATATGAATGAAAAAAGTTTTGTTCTAGCAATTATAGTATTACCAGTATAGTATGTATATTTTGGTCCACACTTCTCCACTGATTAGTATCTAGCTTTGAGATATTGACAGGTGTCAATAGAGTGTGAATTCCAAGTGGCATGAATTTTGGAGGTCCACGTGTCAATTTTTGCATGTATAGTTGGTGAATTTTGTTATTAGGTCATTGTCAGTGCCGACCTAATAACTTTTGTGTATTGCAAAGTTTTAATAAGTACTGATCCATTATGTGGGAGCTATTATAGGTCCATGCCAACCTATTTTGATTTCTTATGAGTTGTGGATCTTGGTGCGAAGTATGTATATGTGTATGTTGAGCCAACAAGGAATATTTTATATGATACATCGAATTAGGTCAACCTAATTAATGTTGGGATGAAATTTGTATGAGTCCATTTCAATGTTGGAAAAATAAAGTTGGAAAATACACAAATATAATTGATGTGCATTGTGCTAGTATAAGGTGAATGCAGAGCATAGCATAGTGTTAATGCAGATTAGTATGAAGTGTGTAAAGTTATTATATTGAGCTTCAATGGAACTGTATTCCAACATGTTGTAGTTGCACTTGTAACAGTTCAAATCCTAGTTGTGTGCCACCACTCTTTTCTATCTTTTCTTCTTTTAGTGGTCAGTGAGTCCAAGAATAGTGAGCACTTCTATAATATCTTATAACCAGTTATAATATATTGTGAGCTAATCCTCACCATGGTTTTTCCCATTTTGGGTTTTCCACATAAAAATTTGGTGTTCATGTGTTTTGTGCTTTGATGGTTGATTTCATACTTTCCTTTCCTGTCGCAAATTGAATATGCTATGTAGAATGAATGTTTAAATGTTTAAGTGGTTTAAAAGAATATTGATTCACCCCCCCTCTCAATATTTCAGGTGTTCAACAAAAAGGACAGTTAAAAACTACCCAAAATATGAAGAGATTATTGCTACACGAGAATTTGAATAGACATGAATTTGAACAATTAGCAATGTGAGCGAGGATGTGAACACCTGTGCATGGAAAATTAGTTTCCATTATTGGGCATGAGTTACATTATGTGTATTGTTGTAGGTTTTGTTAGAATTTAGTCATAGTTTGGTGACTGGTAAAAAATACAGGTTATTGTTGGAAGTGCACATAACACTATGTGCGGGAAATTCAAGGTAGTGGAAACATTGAAAAATGTTGTTGCAAGTTGTAGCAGTTGTTGCAAGTTGTAGCAGTTTTTGCAAGCTATTGTAAATATTAATTGTTGGAATATTAATATATATTGGACCCTCTGTTGGTGGATGTAGCCTAGATTTGGGTGAACCGCATTAAATTTTGTGTTGTCTCTTCATTGTCAATTTATTTCTATGTATTTAATTGTGTTGTTTAATCTCTTTAATATGCATTTAATTGATAAGTTATTGCCTGCAACTCCTAACAATGGGTCCCACCATGCATGTCAATGTGAAGATGAAGAAAAGAGTAAAAGACACAAATCATAATATAAATGAAATACACAATTACCTTGCTACTTTTATGTTTCCAATCTTATGGATTGAGCTGAAGTGAATGCACCCTCTTTCACTTGATTTTATCCTTTAGATGAATGTTATGTGGATTTCTAAATAAAGTAGCATAACCTTGGTAGTAAAATAAATTTTATGATCAAACTATCAACATAAGTTTAACAAATATGAGTTGATCAAAATGGAGGATAAAAGCTTTAATCTATAGAATTTTAGATAGTAAAATCGAGGGTCAGCATTGATTGCAAGATGAAGGGATAGGATTGGATGAGAGGAAGGTTCTTAACATTGTGAAAAGTGTCACAAAGTAGAGGCTTGTAAAAATGACACTTGGCATGGGAGAAAGGGCTAGGTGTTCTCACACATTGGGAAGAACAAGGGTATGACAAGTGGAGACATAAGTGGTAAGATGGAAGATAGAGGAAATCTAGGAGTGTGGCAAGTGGATGCAAATAGAAAGTATAGGGTGGCTACATTGGGAAGAGGATCTCACACATGTGTGAGAATCCAATAGGAAGTGGCCAAAGGGTGAGGTGGAAGAGTGAGAGTGGCATATGCATGCAAGTAGTTAAGAGACGTGGAAGACACTTGTCACATGACTACAAGTTTGGGAAGACAAGAGAATTTAAAATTGAAGAAAATTCTAATGAGGGTTTTGAGAGTGAATAATAGTTAACTAAACAATAATTGGTTAATTAATTATGATTTAGAAGAATTAATGAATATGGGGGCCAAGGTTGAATTAATTAAATTAATCAACTTTTAGAAGTAGGAAAACATAATTAATCAAGTATGATTTAATTAATTATGAGGATGAAGGATAGTGAATTAAATTAATTAATTAATTAATTATGGGATAATAGAGATGAGATAAATAGGGAAATAATAATTAATTAATTAATTATGATATAAGGAATCGATTTGGGGTGTCTACATAAGCCTATGGTTTTCTCATCCATTTTCAGAATTATATTAATGTCCCTTCCCAAAATAATATTCTCCACACTATGGTTTGATTATTAGAGGCTCACGGAATCCCATAATCTAAATTTATCTTGGTTCTTGGTTGGATCATATACATTGAATAATAAAAACCCAGGATTATCTAATAAAGACTTCATACCTGACACATCATCCAATTGGTGTCAGCAATGATGTGATTAAGCACAGTTTTGTTTGGTCTTCACAAAATCCCTATGGCAACAACATAATGTCCATCCCATCTCAAACTCGGGTTTGAAAAGGACCTAAAATCTCTAGAATCAAGTTTCTTCTCTTGTAGTATAACAATATTGACCAACATGTTTTTTATTTGGTACTTGATCAAACACTGTGTTAAGGACATTTAAGCCCCTAACATTTCGTGTTGTGATCTTCATTTCCTTCTAAGGGAGGTGTTTCCTCCCTTATATCTTAGCATATATTATTTAATGTTTGATATGCCTTTCTCCTATGCAAACTCTCCTCTTCTTTTCTTGTTCATCTCCCTACCCTTCTTCTCTGATTTGATACAATTGTTTAGCACTTTGGATGTCGATTGGAAAATGCATATTGGATTGACTATCCCTAATTCATACATTTCATATCCATTCACCTCTAAAAGTGAGTCATCTTTTGAATTCATTTTCAATTCGAGTAATAACTTTATCCTTTTCATTGTTTAGTGTAATATTCCCTTCTTCTGATACATCAAGATTATCTAGGATTGGTTCCTTCTAAGAGTGAGTCCTCTTGTAACAAGGATCAAGTGATTATTAACTTTATCCTTTTCATTGTTTAGTGTAATATTTCCTCCTTTTGATATATCAAGATTATCTAGGATTGGTTCCTACAACTTGTGTTTGACAAAGGATGATCTCACATCTTTAGGAGTAGGGAATTGTGGTATGAGGTTATCTTTCAATGCTTTCTCAAGGTCTTCTTTTTGTTTTTCACCCATCTCATATTTGTTTTCAAAGTCACTTTCACTAGGCAGTCCTCCTCCCAGTGTGAAAGAGTATAGTAGGACAGACAAAAGAACTTTTCTTCTTCAATTTATATGGGTTGGTGCCATTTTCCATTTGGGGTATCAATGTAGATTTCTAGTGGGATAGGTTTTATATGAAGGTTATTTGAATACTGGAAAATTGGAGTGAATTGCTATTTATTCTATCTTCGTCAATCTCCATGATAATGCCCATACTGATACCTATTTTTTAAAGTAGTTTTTTCTTCTGGAATTCAATTGGAGGATTATGAAATCTTATCCAAATTAGCTGAATATGTTCAACACACGAGAGGGTTAAAATTTGGAGTCCATCACTTTCCCTGGATCATGTGAAATTACTTCATCCTGTGCCCTACCATCTTTAAATTTTGTGCAAAAAAAAACCTTTCGGGAGAAAACAGAGATGATAGTAGTTCGTCCAATTCAATTCGACTCAATCTTCAATCTTCTTTCTTTGGAAATGTCAACCAAATCACCCAATCACAACATATTCGAATAGGCTAGTTATCAAATCTATCAGAATTTTCCTACTGCTCCTTTCGGTCCTTTTGCTTCTGCTCTACATTATTCTCGCATATATATATATAATAATTATTATCAATATTCAAATATCTAGTAATTATAATAACAAATCAAATAAATATAATGCAATAAATCAAAAAGAGAAAGATCAAATCAATTATATGCATACATATACTTAATAATAATAAAATAAATATATCCCTAAAAAATAAATCAATAAAATAACGATTCAATAATTAAAAATTAGATAAAATGAATATATATATGAGAAAAAGGAAGAAAATGGGGTTAAAAGATAGGGTAGGAAGAATGAGAGACTTAGAAAGGGAAAATGAAAATTAATTAAATTTTTAAGTTCATAAAGAATTAATTTAAGAACAAGAAAGATCTACAAAGAAAGAAATTAAAAAGATAAATTAAACCTAAGTACAAATAAAAAATTAAAAAAATAAAAATAAAGGAAGAAGAAGGAAACAATTAAACTTACAACAAGTGAAGGAGACAACTCAAAATATCGAGGAACTGTCAAAAATAACTAAACCAGGAGAAAGACAGAAGATAGCCCACATAGAAAAAAGAATCAACTGAGGGAATTCCCCCCAATAGAATAAGAGGAAAATGACACAAGTAAAGGCAACCAAAAGGATCATAAATAGGATAAAGTGGATGTGCAAGGGAGGAAAGAGGAGAGATGAGTGGAGAAAATAGAGGAGGAAAGGGCTAAGTAGGAGGATTATATTGAAATGAGAGGAAAAAACGAGATTGCTCTCCAATCAAATTTTAGTCATTCACATTACACCAAAAAACTGTTACAAAATATTGCCTTTATAAGGCCATTATTCCCATATAAAACTAGTTACGAGAATATAACTTCCAAAACCAATTTTATTTAATAAATTAACAATAGAAAGTTAATTTATTTACTGTTAACTAATCTATGGTAATTACTAATTCTAACAGATGCAACAAGATGAGAGGCTTAGAGAGGAGAGGAGGCCAAAAAGGAAGTATAGGGGAGAGACACAAATCAAGGAGTGGGGAAGGATCTGGGAAGGGGAATTGGTCATATTTTGAGGTGGGTTGATAAGGATTTTCAAGAAAAATTTAAACTCCAACCAATATCGTGATTGAGGTTAAAGGGATGGTCCAGTTGATTTTGATAGCCTCTTTAAGTTTCTTTTTTTTTAAATTGTCGTCCTTGGCAAAGATTTGAGTATCTTCTAAGGGGATGTGATGCTTGGTCAAAGAGGAATGCTTTGTTAGTGTCAAATTTTAAATTTATTCATGTCTTATGTTGATAAATTATGCTCTTTGATCCTCATGTTGATACACTAACCTATTTCACCAATGTATGGTGTGCCACATGATCAAGTGACTTTGTAGACACCTGTTGGAACACAATGATCTACTAAGAGGGGGGTGAATCAGTAGATATTAAAAATTCAGCTCTTACAACCTTTTGTGCAGACTACTTTCTTTAACCTTTAATGTGCAGACATTAATCATGTGATACAAAAATATGCATGAACATAGAAACATCACATAACACTAGATATACGTGGAAAACTCGATATGGGAAAAACCACGGTGACAAACCCTGCTTGAGACTACTCAAATCTAGGGTCACAATCCAAATCTCTGTTACAGTGTTTTTAGGGATACAACCCAAGGATGCAACAACACCCTAATCTGAGCTACAACTCAGTACAATAAGAACAATCTCAAATATGCATAGACTTGGTTCTACAAAACTTGAGATGCATCAATACATACAATACATTGTTGCACTTATTGCAACTTACTTTATATTGCTGAAGCTACACTCTCAACAACACACATCTGCTCTGCACTCTCCTTTGTGCATAGAACAATTATTGTTCTATCTTGCTGCTCTTCTCCTCTTTCCCCTTCTACAGTAACTCATACATCTACACTCTCCTGAATGCCAACCTAGATGATGTTTTGTTTTGCAGTCTAGGAATTTACAAATGCATTCTCTATCTATTGCATACCTCTCTCTTTCTCACAAAAAACACTTCTTATCTCTGCAGCATACTTCTCTCTCAGATGTTACACTGTACAACACTCCTTACAATTGTAGGTTGTTTTTCTATTCATGCACACTTACTACTGCCATCTAACATTAACAATATTTGATTGTCTTTTGTCTCCACCGACCTGCAATCTCTACCTCAAGATTCTCTCAACCATCCAAATCATCTCCAACTTACTATTAGGGTTTTCTTCATATGCTAACTTCACTAGCAAGCTACATGTACATCAAGCTACACGCCATCATCTAGCTCATCATAAAGACATCTGATAAGGTTTATCAGATATCACCATCCTCTGCATCAAGCCACACAACATTTAATTCTCAAACAGAGAATTTTCCTTCATTCATTCTCTGTCAAACCCTAGAATCAAATTATGCATTCAATGCATACTCCTATTCATTCGATCTAATTCGATCTTCAAATCTTTTGCAAACTATGTCGCCGCTTAACAAATCAAATCTTCATTTAATTGGTTGGCTGGTGTAGCTAGACCAATTATCTCCTTCCATTGTGTCGGCTACCAGAAGAAACCCTCTTCACACTGATTTAGTCATTTCTGATTATTGTATTCAAATATGGGTCGTTGATCTTCTTCGCACCGCGATCCTGTGATCCTTTTTTCATCTTCATGTCTTTAATCTCTGATCATAAGATAAGCGGTCACTTAAACCACCATCATCGATCTATCATATTGTCTCATCATTGGGACTTCATTCAGACTCCCACTGATACAAGCAGGTCACACCGGTATGCTTGCCATGTCATCTAACCAGGCCTAGAATCTACATGTCATCCATGTTATCGCCATGCAACTCACAACAACGACGTGCATTGGTTTGTCGATCAAATATTCTTCTGCCAATTGTTGTCACACCATCGTCACCTTCGCTTCTTTCTTTGTTGGGTCCCACCATCTTCATCAGATCTTTTTTATCGCAACCATTGATCATGCACCATTTCTGATGGCCTTGATGGAATCATTCATTGCCATTTGTTAACCATCATCACATTGGGTCCCACAGTTGGCACCACACTCCTATCGCCCAGTCCCTAAAAACTCAAACCTCAGAACCTCATGTTGGAGGTTATGAAGTTATGAAAACCTGTGACTCACCGACAACAGAGAGAACCTATGAAACTCCCTTCGAAATGACTAAGTCACTTCAATGAAAACAACAATACTCAATACATCATTCCAATGTGGGATCCACATGCTGTCGTCACATGTCCACGTCATCACCATGCCACAGCTCTGTAATTCACAACAATGATGTCACAGCTCAATCCCATCATGCCACGTGTCTACATCATCATTATGGTTGGGTCCCACATGGAGTGATTACTCCTTATTGCTCCATCGCTTAGTTTCCAGAAATCTTAATTTAAGAACCTCTTTGTCAAAGGTTTTGAAATTTTGAAAACCCATGACATAGCGATAAAAAAGAGAGCCTTCTTCCTTATCACTCCATTAGCTAAGTCGCCAAGTTGGGAGGTTACAGAACTTGAGAACCCCACAACATAGGTTAGGAAAACTTGAAACTCTATGACTTAAGAAATATTATGGCTGTTGAATATTTGTCAAGCTAGTAAACATAGGGCAAAGGGGTCGGTCGTACCCATGACTTCAATGACATAAGTTGCAACCAGTGCAACCGATAACTGTTGATACATAGTCAACAACAAAATAGAATTTTTGTTCATGACGCCATGACTGTAAACTCATTGGGGTTTATCTGTAAACCCTAATATCACCTGAGAATAGATTTAATTCATTTTTGGGGACATCCATCACTTTCTCAACCTGTAAAACACATCACTGGAATGCTCTCAAAAAACCCATCATGAATCTGCCACTCAATTCACCATCAGGGCCACTGCTCTCTCATCCATCTTTTGTCATCATGCCAACAAACTCCTTTGCCTGATTTTCTCGTTTAACATCAATGAAAACTATATGCACTTCAACACACTTCTCCTTTGATCCCCTTTTGACATCAATGACAACATATTCCAACAACACCAACATAATGGAGAAGGTCTAGAGGGTCTTTGGGGGAGGATATGTAGTGCCTAAGAGTACTCGAATGAGCTTGAATGTGCAACAAAGCCCTCTTTTTTGAAGAATCTTGAAAATTTTGTAGGAGATGCCTTTAATGAAGGGGAGGGAGGCAATTAGGAGGCCTGCAAGGAAAGGATATTTAGGTTTAGGAATCACATTATATTTTTCTTTGTTGATTTCCTTTAGACTATGTTTTATTTTGTACCTATTTAATTTGAATACTTTTGTAAGGTGGGAAATCTCTTAGTCAATGTTGTCATTATCACATATCCTAAAGGCTCTAGTGATCAAGGTTTTGAGAATCCCAATTTTTTGGGCCAAGTAATTATGGAAGGAGGAATGAAGGTAGAGCTTGGTGTGGGTATATATATATATATATATATATATATATATATATATATATTCATTTATCATAATCGAATACCATAAAAATACAAAATACAAGATATGTATACGTATAGCATCGGCTATAGATTTTCAACACATAACCACATATAAACATATACCTGTACATACACACATATATATACCCATGCACACATATTAATAGTGTTAAAATCGAATGCAAAGGCATTTAAATACCCAATACAACGCTTTCACAATGCAACACATATTAATTATAGACCTTCACAAATATCTCAATATGCATACATTTGTTCAATCGATTATTGAATGCATGTATATCGATTTGGTTGATCAATGAAAACTCTGTTAACTATGTTTGTCGATGGATATGCCAGATTAAAGAGGTAAAGTTTAAGAACAAAACAGACGTATGCAGCTATAGACCGAACAAAATTTTATGCGATGACTCCATTAGATAGAACCGATGTAGGAAATTCAATATCTAAACCATTCTAATGGGTAGGAGAAAATTCTAATGTCGAAGGTTCATAAACACTAAGAAAAAGTTTAAATTTAAAAACAAACATTCCACACCATGTATATTCTATACAAGCATCAATAGCCATGTAAACAAGAATGTAGTCTCTTAGCTCTCAAAAATGTAGGCATAATGCCTCAAGAGGCTACCAATCTCTTGATACACTTTAGGGTAATAGACAAGGTCAAGAGAACTCAACCTTCTACCCTTTAGGTGCTACTAGACCTAGGCGGGTGTACCTTTCTGAATGAAGCAGACTTGACTTATGATTATCTTTCTTGCACAATGATTTGTCTACAATGGCAGATGGAAGTGAACAAATGAAATCAAACTTGATAGCAACAACAATCTTCTGATCTAAATCCTAAAATGCTCAATTAACATATGTAAATAAAATGAATGAATCTAAATGATGAAATTGCAGAGACCAGTGCCTTATTGGGTATGCAGAGTCAAATGAAATAGAAGTGGGCAACTTATTCTAGCAGAAACTCAAATTTTTAGCATATATTTTGTTTATAACTTGTATAAACATGCAAGATTATGACTACTAAGCTCTACATTAATAATCTAGATGAATCTCCCTGATTACTGTGATCAACCAAAAGGATTTAATCTCTTCTTGAAAGAACCAATCAATTAATCACACAAATACAACAAATGTGCACTGATAAACTGAAAATAAACTTGTTATATCAATTTAAACAACCAGAAAGAATCAACTTGTAGACAGCTTAGCAATACTTTCCAATAAACTTAACAAACAATTGACACCATAAATAAACTGCCACAACAACTAATTTTCATTGAAATCTCCATTTGAAAACATGCATCATAGTCTCTGATATGAGAACTTTATTCTACTGTATCCATTCCTAATCTACCTACTGTATCTATTCTAAAATTTGATATCTCAATTACAATCGGGAGTGCATATTTATACACTAGCATTAGGAAACACACCGCTTCAAATTCACGTCGGCCAACCGTAGTATTCAGGAAAATTCCATGTCAGCCTTCAACAATATTTAGAAATTCTCATATGTCAGCCCACAGTATTTGAATTCTTGTTAATCGCCAATGGAACAGTCGCTAAGACATCCAGAAAGTATACCGAAGGAAACTATATCGCCAGTCGCTTCCCCTAGTGTTCCGCTGTCACCGTGACTTTCTGAGTCGGGGAGAAGTCATATCGGTCATATTATGTTTCATTGATACACTTCTCATAGTGTATTATTCATTCCCTGAGACATAGGGAAACTTCTCACCGAGATGCACCTTATGTCTCATTCACTGTCGTTGTAACTTAATGGTATCAGAGAGACATCTCATAGATTAAACCTTGTTTCACTGAAAGCCCTTTCTTCATCTTGTGTCGCTGTGACCAAATAATTCTCATATCGACAAGTCTCTTTGTGTTCCATCGGCGAGACCAGAGGTCACTCGTCGAGACCTCATATCCATATTGCTAACTCCTACCGATACTCATCCATCCACCACCGATCGGTGTGACATTGCACATTTGTTATAACCTCACACCAAAAGCAACATGTTTGGCCGAAATGAATCCCTCGCATGTTGTTTGGTGAGACCACAAGAGTTCTCCATGACATTATATCGACACCGCAGCTCAATCCAATATATCCTTATTCAAACCAGTCAACGAGACATAATGAGTTCGCTAAGACATCATATCGATGGTATAACTTATGCCGATATAATCCTTTGTTGCTGAAACAATGTGAAAGTCTTGCCGATAACTGCCAGCATGAAAACTCCAATCGCCATGACATCATAAACGTCTTGTCGATAGGAAACACAAACATTTACGAGCAAAAAAATGGATCAAGGAGACCCTGAAATTGTCACGCCGATACAGACCATGATGTGAATTATACAAGACCCGAAGGAAACAATGAGACCACATGGCAAGAAATGGGCAGAATATGGGTAAAAATACCATGAAGAAAGGAAAATGTGCTCAAGGTAGGACTCAATTGGAAAATGCATGGGTATGGACAACATGAAAATCATCAGAAATTTATAGTTCCAACAGTGGCTCCGTCTAGGGATGAATGATTGTAAGATCATTGCAAGGATCCAGATCTTTGGGTGAGCAGACCAGACACAAAATGATGAACTAGTGAGTAGAATGGAAATGGATATGCAGCATGATGGAATGAATGCAAAATGAATGCAAGATGGAGGTGAACCAATACCCTAAACTACTATGCATGGAAAAGAATTTTAAAGAGGACAAGCAAGAGTTGTCCATGCACTGGCAACCCTTAATCCTTTGTATTTTAATCTCACCTATCCTGAGCTGTTACAATCTGAAACTCAAACCATACTTTCCCTTGTCAAATACCTGGTTTTGTATTGAGTTCATCAAATTCCTCTTGAAGATACTCATGTAATTCTTCCTATCACTGTTATTGCAAATTCTTAGAGAATCATCAAGCTCGGTTTGGCCCAAAATCCCTACACCATTTAGCAATTCGAATTCTTCATCATCATGGGACAAACCCTTGTTATCTTCAATATATAAATGCATGCATATTCAATACAACATTTCTCATTATCTTTCTCACTGTTATATATTATGAAACATTCTCTCAGCTGTATTGAAAATTCATTATCAAAGTGCTCATCTTGAGCAACAAAAAATTCTGTCATATCAATGCTATATGAGACAAACAAATCTGAAACCTTTTGCACCACTTCAGTATCACCATTTGGAGACAACATTGGATTATGACTCATATCTTCAACATCAAGCATACATGAACCAATCAAAGCTGGACCTCTATCATCCTTGGTATGCAGATAAAATTCTTCTCCACATGAGTTAAACATTTCAAAATCACATACCTCATCTTGAATAGACACAGACCTTTGATCAACTTCAAAGGCTCCACCATCAACTCAAGAAATGCACTGAAGATCATAAGAATCATTGCACAAAGAACTTTCACTGTCAAAACAAATGTAAGCTGGACACAAAACTTTAGAATCACCCTTGTGTACATATCTCTGGTATTCAAGAGTTAACAAATATGAAATTTGCTCACTGCTAAGTGAACATGTTTCCTCATTTACATCACTACAGTTGTACTCTTCACTTTTATCATCATCAAAAAGAGGTCCAAGATCCTCAGAGAATGAAAAATCAGAAAGATTACTAGCGAAGTCATTTATTCCATCATCTAGCTTGTCTGAAATTATTTCCTCTTTACCATAAAGTAGATCTGAAAATACCTAGAATTCATTCCTGGGCACACCTTGGCAAAACATCATTTCTTCTTCATCAAATGAGTCTTCATGACTTTCAACTGTAATAGGAGGTATTATATACTCATTATCAAATGAACTCAAATTTTCCATTGCTTCTCTCTCTCGATCGCCACAAGAACCTTCAACTGGATCAGTACTGATTGACTCTGGCTGGGCTGATTTTATCTTGAAATTGCCAAGATTCACATCACAGAAATGATTGATCTGATCCTGTGGTACACAATCAACAAGCTAGTTCATTCTTGGCTCCCTATACAACCTGACTTCCTGACCATTCACTGGAATAGTTGCATAAGACAAATCAGACTGAATATTTCCCCCAACTGCTGTTGTCCACTGTCTTGATAAAAGCATCCCAAATTAAGGAGGGGTATCTATTACTGTTATATCTATATTATATGCCACCTGTAGATAAGTAGCCAATTTGAATTCAACATTTCTCATGATACCTACCACAGGAACAGGTATGTTATCCATTGCATAACACTTTCCCTCATTAGTATCAACCCACATGCCAAGCTGCTTCATAACTCCTACTAGCATGATTTTTATAGTAGCACCAGAGTCTATCATGCAATTCCTCAATAATTTGTTATTTATGAGTAATGTAGTGAAAAAAGGATCAATTTGTGGGGGAGTTGTTAATACATCACTCAAGCAGACTTTTGGGATATTTACTTTCTCCTGCCTATTGACTGCTTCAATAGCTACTTTATTTTCAAAATTCATTATCAATTAAACATCACTATCTCTGTATTCCTTAATTTTCATCATCTCAAGTAAAGGAACAAATTTTTTTACCTGGGATAACGCCTGCGTGAAGTCAAAAGAAGAACCCTCCACCTTAACAATTTTCTTTTGTTCTATCATTTCTCCTTTGTTTTCTTCCTTCTCTCTTTTACTAGGCTGATCAGGCTTTTGCATCTCTTTGTGTAATTCCTTCACTTCCTCCTTTTGGACAGGCTTTTGTTCACCTTTATCATGCTGTTTATTTTCTAGCCTCTTCACAATTCCTTGTGTTTCCTTTTGGTCCTTCATGAAGATTCCCCTAGGGACACCTTCATTCTCATTTACTGTTCTATTTCTCAACCAATATTTACTCTTTGCTTCCTCAACTGCAGTAACAGTTAGTCTTTCTATCTCCTCTTTGGTGAGTCTCCTCATACTGCAGTGAGTAGGCACCTCAACAAAATGTGGCTCTATATAATCTTCTTCATAATAAAAAAGGACCTACTGTTCAGCCATATGGACATTGTATTTCTGATTTGAAACATCATACTCATAACCTTCATCCTCTAAAGATGAGTACCCCTCCTCAACATGGTGAAAAGTATTTGAAGTCAAATATATTGTGTGGTCTTCTCCACCGTTTCTTGTCAGCATTCCCTCCTCTTGCATTCTTTGAGCTACAACACAATAGTCTGAGGAATGTGGCTTGTCACAAGCTTCACAAAAATAATTTTTATTCACCATATAAGCTTCCCTCTTGCTCAATGGATCAGGAGTCTCTTTGTTTCTTGGCCTAGCTGTTGTAGATTTTTCGTCCTTCCAATCTGTATTATAAGGCATATCATGCAACCTCAACCTTTCATTCCTGTATATATTCTCCTATCTGTACTGATAATTGTTGCTTTGCTAAGGAGCCCTAGGGTTGTCTCTTTTACTGATTATACCAGTAGCCCTCCTATTATTTTCAATTGTCAGTGCTATCTTCTGTGCTTTAGCCAAATCTCTTGGGAACCTATTTCTCAGTTCATACCCTGTTTTAGGATCAAATGCATTTAAATAAACACTCAATGCTATAGAATCTGACAACCTTGATCTAGGAGGTACTTTAGTCTGCAACTTGTTGAATCTTCAGTTGAAATCATAAATCAAGTCATTCTGATTTTTTTGAATTCGCATCAATTCATGAAGAGCTACATTTGGTGCATTTTGATTCCCATATTGCTCTAGGAATCTATCCTGGAATATTTGGAGAGAATTAATTGAAGATGCTGGCAAGCTGTTGAACCAATCCCTAGCATCTTCAAGAAGTGACATCATAAATAGCCTCATATGTAAATCTTAATATGGCACACCTATGTCTTGGATGAACACATTGAAATTCTTTAAATGTTCTTCAGCAGTAATTGCATTACTCCCTGTAAACTTAGGTACCAGACCTCTCCAGTTGCCATCCATAGGGTAAGGGTATAAATGAAACCTTGCCAAATCAAACTGTCTGATCATTGTTGCATACTGGTGAGGGGGAGGGATAGGTGGGTACTGATATTGATACATAGGATTACTATATTGTGCATTATGTTGTGGGAAATAATGTTGACCATGAGGTGGCTGCATATTTGTATGCTGAGTAGGAATGTGAGGCAGATGGTTTGGCTATATGTATTGATTCCCTGTCTGATTGTGAGGAGCATTTGATTGATTAGAGGGCCCTACACCTTTATCACCCTACTTATGAGGCGAAACATACTTCGAGCAACCAGCCATCTAAGCAATGTTCTGTGCATCCTACAATTTGAATTCTTTCATTGCTTGAATCATCCAGGCTTTCTCCTGCTCCTTTCTCTCCCTTTTTTTAGATTCAAACCTTGCTTTGACTTCCTCATAAGTCAAAGATTCATAATCATCTTGAGGAATCGTATTTTCAAAAATGCAGGCAGAATGCCTCAAGAGGCTGCCAATCTCTTGATACGCTTTAGGGTAACAAACAAGGTCAAGAGAACTCAACCTTCTACCTTTTAGGTGTTGCTAGACCTAGGCGGGTGTACCTTTCTGAATGAAGCAGACTTGACTTATGATTATATTTCTTGCACAATGATTTGTCTACAATGGCAGATGGAAGTGAACAAATGAAATCAAACTTGATAGCAACAACAATCTTCTGATCTATATCCTAAAATGCTCAATTAACAAATGTAAAGAAAATGAATGAATCTAAATGATGAAATTGCAGAGACTAGTGCCTTATTGGGTATGCAGAGTCAAATGAAATAGAAGTGGGCAACTTATTCTGGTAGAAACTCAAATTATCGGCATATATTATGTTTATAACTTGTATAAACATGCAGGATTATGACTACTAAGCTCTACTTTAATAATCCAAATGAATCTCCCTAATTACTGTGATCAACCAAAAGGATTTAATCTCTCCTTGAAAGAACCAATCAATTAATCACACAGATACATCAAATGTGCGCTGATAAACTAAAAATAAACTTGTTATATCAATTTAAACAACCAGAAAGAATCAACTTGGAGACAACTTAGCAATACTTTCTAATAAACTTAACAAATAATTGACACCAGAAATAAAATGCCACAACAACTAATTTTCCTTGAAATCACCATTTGAAAACATGCATCATAGTCTCTAATATGAGAACTTTATTCTACTGTATCCATTCCTAATCTACCTACTGTATCTATTCTAAAATATGATATCTCAATTACAATTGGGAGTGCATGTTTATACACCAGCATTAGGAAACACATCGCTTCAAATTCACATCGGCCAAATGTAGTATTCAGGAAAATTCCATGTCAGCCTTCAATAGTATTTAGAAATTCTCATATGTCAGCCCACAGTGTTTGAATTCTTGTTAATCACTAATGGAACAGTTGCTGAGACATCCAGAAAGTATGCCAAAGGCAACTATATCGTCAGTCGCTTCCCCTAGTGTTCCGCTGTAGCCGTG
This sequence comes from Sequoia sempervirens, assembly GCA_007258455.2. Lineage (NCBI taxonomy): Eukaryota > Viridiplantae > Streptophyta > Pinopsida > Cupressales > Cupressaceae > Sequoia > Sequoia sempervirens. The sequence goes on from VDFB02047144.1 coordinate 39,157,167, forward strand.
ACCTTCTGAGTCGGGGAGAAGTCATATTGGTCATATTATGTTTCATCAATACGCTTCTCATAGTGTATTATTCATTCACTGAGAAATAGGGAAACTTCTCACTAAGATGCACCTTTTGTCTCATTCACTATCGTTGTAACTTAATGGTATCGGAGAGACATCTCATAGATTAAACCTTGTTTCACCGAAAGCCCTTTCTTCATCTTGTGTCGTTGTGACCAAACAATTCTCATACCGACAAGTCTATGTTCCATTGGTGAGATCGGAGGTCACTCGCCGAGACCTCATATAGATATTGCTAACTCCTACCAATACACATCCATCCACCACCGATCGGTGTGACATTGCACATTCGTTATAACCTCACACCGAAAGAAACACATTTGGCCAAAATGAATCCCTCGCATGTTGTTCGATGAGACCACAAGAGTTCACCATGACATTATATCGATGCCGCAGCTCATGCCGATATATCCTTATTCAAACCATTCGGCGAGACATAATGAGTTTGCTAAGACATCATATCGACGGTATAACTTATGCCGATATAATCCTTTGTCATCGAAACAATGTGAAAGTCTTGCCGATAACTGCTAGCATGAAAACTCCAATCGCCATGACATCATAAACGTCTTGCCGATAGGCAACATAGATGTTTACGAGCAGAATAATGGATCGGGGAGACCCTAAAATTGTCACGCTGATACAGACCATGATGTGAATTATGCAAGACCCGAAGGAAACAATGAGACCACATGGCAAGAAATGGGCAGAATATGGGTAAAAATACCATGAAGAAAGGAAAACGTGCTCAAGGTAGTACTCAATTGGAAAATGCATGGGTATGGACAACATGAAAATCATTAGAAATTTACAGTTCCAACATAGTCCACAACTATTGTACGGTGCCAAGATTGGTATGAATCACACAAAATGGTAAATAAGACACAGGGGAGGAATCTCTTCACACAACACTGCTAATAGAGGAAGATGCAAGAGGTGAAGCACAACACACATGCATAAGGATTCTTGCAAACACAACAACCTAAAAGGCCCTCAAATAGGATTCGAATACATCAGGCGTAATCCTTCAAGTACCAGGCTAAAAAATTATACCAAGTTCTCTTCTAGAAATACAAATACTTTGTGAGCCAACTAGCGCACAACCAGGTTACAGGCCATTGACATAACAAATCTAAAGCTAGGGAGTAGATACCATTCATTTAAATCAAACTAGAGGGAAAAATTTTGATTGCAAAGGTGGATAGAATAGAAACATGTGCCAAGATAATTTCACTACTAAGGTTTTGACAATTCATGGATAATACACTTGCAAAATCACACATTCAAAAAATTCACAAGTAATTATTTGCTTCAGACAACACAATTAAGCAATATTTATTTTCTAAACAAACATTAAAATTGGGGAGATATAGTGGAACCTGATTTAAATCATGTGACACAGTTGAAGATTCGATGCCCAAGCTTCATTTTCTCAAGATTGCAGCTCCAATCACTTCAATTTCCCCAACAAATCATGCAAGCCCTTTCTTTCCTACAATGAAACTCTCCAAGAACCAGAACAAGAAAATACTCCTGGAATAGAGAAAACAAGATTAGTTTCTTCCCCCCCAAAAAAAGAGAGAAGCCCCTTTCTTTATGCCAATTAACCAATTTATTTTCCATTCCACAATTTGTTGCTTGCATGCAACATTTCTTTAATTTCATTATTTTATTTTATTTCCCACTACCGTCAACTACCTTCTTTTAATTATTTTTATAATTTAACTATGCTTTATTATTTACACATAATAAATCAACAATTAAAATATTTAATTTATTAATTTAATCTTCCATTTTAGTTTTGTTTGCACAATATGATAATAATTTACATTTATTTTAATATTTCTTTATTAAAACATACATTTTAATTTATTGAAATCAAATAAAACATTAATAATAATTTATTTATCGCAATCACAAATGTATCAAAACTTTTATTTAAATTATCAAAATACCTTTTAACTACAATAATCTTTTGTTTTAATATAATAATCAATCAAGTACAAATCAACCTAATTTAATCAAATGAACAAAATACCAAGCAATACCTGACCTCACAGTGGCACAGAAGGTGATACAACAACAACATCAACTAACCAACTCGACTGACCACATAGACAGGGTATGACAAACAGATACTCATCCTTGTTAAGGATGATAGCTCAACATAGGGGACCAGATGCTATCTCCATTTCAATGATTTCCATTGGGCTTAAGGCACACTTAAACCTGACAATTCAGGTGGGCTTAAGTCACTTTGACTAGGCAGTCCTCCTCCTAGTGTGAAAGAGTACGGTAGGACATACAAGAGAACTTTTCTTCTTTAATTTATATGGGTTGGCGCCATTTTCCTTTTGGGGTATCATTGTAGATTTCTAGTGGGATAGGTTTTATGAAGGTTATTTGAAGAGCGAATTGCTATTTATTCTATCTTCGTCAATCTCCATGATTATGCCCATACTGATACCTATTTTTTTAGTAGTTTTTTCTTCTGGAATTCAATTGGAGGATTATGCAATCTTATCCAAATCAGCTGAATATGTTCAACACACGAGAGGGTTAAATTTTGGAGTCCATCACTTACCATGGATCATGTGAAATTACTTCAATCTTCAATCTTCTTTCTTTGGAAATGTCAACCAAATCGCCCAATCACAACATATTCAAGCAGGCATGTCTTCCTTCAGATCTATCACAATTTTACTACTACTCCTTTCCTTTTGCTTCTACTCTACATTATTCACTTAAGTTTTCTTTTACACACACACACACACATATATATAATGTTTAATAATTATTATCAATGCTCAAATATCTAGTAATTATAATAACAAATCAAATAAATATAATGCAATAAATCAAAAAGTGAAAGATCAAATCAATTATATGCATATATACTTAATAATAAAATAAGTATATCTTAAAAGTAAATCAATAAATAACAATTCATATATATATATATATATATATATATATATATATATATATATATATATATATATATATATATGAGAAAAAGGAAGAAAATGGGGTTAAAAAATAGGGTAGGAAGAATGAGAGACTTAGAAAAGAAAAATAAAAAATTAATTAAATTTTTTAGTTCATAAAGAATTAAGTTAAGAATAAGAAAGAACTTAAAAAAAACAAATTAAACCTAAGTACAAATAATAAAAAAATAATAAAAAATAAAGGAAGAAGAAGGAAAAAACTAAACTTACAACAAGTGAAGAAGACAACCAAAAATATTGAGGAATTATCAAAAAATAACTAAATCAAGAGAAAGACAAAAGATATCCCATGTAGAAAAAAGAACCAATGGAATTCCCCCCAATGGAATAAGAGGAAAAGGACACAAGTAAAGGCAACCAAAAGGATCATAAATAGGATAAAGTGGATGTGCAAGGGAGGAAAAAGGAGAGATGAGAGGAGACAACAGAGGAGGGAAGGGCTAAGTAGGAGGATGCAAAAGGATGAGGGGCTTAGAGAGGAGAGGAGGCCAAAAAGGAAGTATAGGGGAGACACACAAATTAATGAGTGGGGAAGGGTCTGGGAAGGGGAATTGGTCATATTTTGAGGTGGGTTGACAAGAATTTCCAAGAAAAACTTTAAGTCCAACCAATATCGTGATTGAGGTTAGAGGGATGGTCTAGTTGATTTCGATAGCCTCTTTAAGTTTCTTTTTTAAAAAATTCTCTTCCTTGGCAGAGATTTGAGTATCTTCTAAGGGGATGTGATGCTTGGTTAAAGAGGAATGCTTTGCTTGTGTCAAATTTTAAATTTATTCATGTCTTATGTTGATATTGTTCTCTTTGATCCTCATGTTGATACACTAACCTATTTCACCAATGTATGGTGTGTCACATGATCAAGTGACTTTATAAACACCAATATAATGGAGAAGGTTTGGAGGGTCTTTATGGGAGGATATGTAGTGCCTAAGATTATGAATGAGCTTGAATGTACAACAAAGGCTTCTTTTTAAAGAATCTTGAAAATTTTGTAGGAGATGCCTTTAATGAAGGGGAGGGAGGAAATTGGGAGGCCTATAGGGAAAGAATATTTGGGTTCAGGAATCACATTATATTTTTCTTTCTTGATTTCCTTTAGAATATGTTTTCTTTTGTACCTATTTAATTTGAATACTTTTGTAAGGTGGGCAATCTCTTGGTCAATGTTGTCATTGTCACATATCCTAAAGGCTCTAGTGATCAAGGTTTTGAGGATCCCAATTTTTTGGGCTAAGTGATTATGGAAGGAGGAATGAAGGTAGAGCTTGGTGTGGGTGGCTTCACAAAAGACATGGTGGGACAAATAATCATCAATATTTCTAGTGAGAAAAATATCAAGGAAGGGGAGTTGGTTGTCTAATTCTAGTTCTTTGGTAAAGGAAATGCAATGAGTTATGTTATTTAAGTGGGAGTGAAATTATTCCAATTTCTCATGACCATGAGACCAAAAAACATCAATATCATCCACATAATTCTTCCACCACTTATATTTAAGGGGAAAGGAATTGAGAGAAATGTCTTCAAAATGTTCCATGTAAAGGTTGGCGACAACAAGGGACAAAGGGGATCCTATGGCAACACCATCCAATTTCTAATAATAAAAAAATCCTTAGAAGGTGAAGAAAGTGGATTTGAGACATAACCCAAGAAAGGAGGAAATTTCACTATTGGTCTTTAATTTAATTATCTCAATAGAGTTTAGGATTGGCACCTTTGTGAAGAGAGACACTACATCAAATCTAACTAAGAGGTCATTATCATCTAACATTTATCTTTGATGAATTTCATGAAATGATTTGAATTATTAATAAAAGAGATAGATTGGCTATAAATGGGGGCAAGGAGTTGACCTCCTACCTTGCCAAGCTCCTCAATACTTTGCATCTAATGCACTCGACTCAATACTCTATATAGAGTTCACCCAATCTTCAATATCTCGCACAAAAAATGAAATAAAGCATTCCCAGCTCTTGGGTCTAATCAAGATCCAAAAAATGAAGCTAAATCTCACCATACAATATCCAACAAAACCTATATCAAATTGGCAACACAAATTTGTAACTTTGAACCTACAAACACACATAAACCAAAACTAGCTAAAATTTGCAACTCTGGAAGCACATTCACAACCTATGAGTTAGATTGTCCTACTAAACCAAATGTGTTTCATCCTCTAATCCAAGAAACCAATTATTTTTCATCTATTTATCTCAATCTCCAATGGGTTTTGTCCATTGAAGCTTTTTAATGAAAAAAAGTTGAAACAATGAAAGAGATAATTTGGCAAAAGATCCCTCAATATGTAGCACTTGAAATATTAAAGTATGGCTTGGGCCTAAATCCAAACATCCCATTTTATAGGAAAATAATAAATAGAATTATATTTTAACTCCCACTCCACTTTTCATGCAAAAATAAACTATTACTTACAATTGTCAACTTGCAATTACACCCTGCATAGATGTCATAGATTCTTGTCATAATTGCCATAAATCTTCTAAAAATAGCTTTTGGATATTAAAACATCATCTTATACATAATCCGTACCCCTCTTGAGCAAGTAAATACTAATATGTGAAAGATATAGGCAATTTAAAGTTGTCAAAATGAGAAAATCAACTACATATATGAGAAACTATTTTTCTAGAAAAATTGAAAATCATGAGCATAAATGGATTACATCATTGCAAAAATCATGAAATTCTATCCCATTTTGGTAAATAATTGCATACAAAAATTCCTCCATATGACTAAGAAAAGGCACCCCAAAGTTAAGCATGACATTTAACAAATGCATTGAAGAGGGATCTCTATCCTTGGTGGTGATCTAGTAGTTGGTGAATTTCCCATTGGTAGTTTTTCTCATGGAGGCGGTGGCTTGGTAGTGATGTTGGGTAGAGTTGGGGAGGATTTTTTTTTTCATAAAAAATAGTTTTTTAAAAGAGATTAGTGGGGGTGGTACCCCCCCAACCATGTGGCTCCCAAAGGGGGCCACAAGGGTATTATCCCCCACTCCCCACTTAGAAGGGATTGTGAGGGTGTGGGGTGATCCACCCTCTATACCTCCCTACCATGGTAGGGGGTATAAGGGGTATGAGGTACTCCATGCACCTCCCTCCAACCCTCCCACACCCCATTATTTTTTTATGAACTTAAAAAAACTATACATGATGCCTTTTTATTTTTATTTTTATTTATTTGTAGCAAATAAAAAATAAAAAGGCACAAGAAAAATAATTATTTTTATAGTGTTGTACAATGCTTCTTAGGGAGAGAGTATAGTGTCCTTAGGCGATTTTCTTTTCCTTTTCTCAACTTGCTTCAATTTCAATAAATTTTGTGTTGATTTATAGGTTTGCAACCACTCCAAATGGAATGGTTCACATTGTTTTGCATCGAATTACTCCAAAAACCAAGTTGTTAATAAATATACCAAAATATAACTATAAAATTCAATAAGATAACTTATGAGTGTCAAAATTAGATGAAATGAAAGAAAATCCTAGGGATGTGATATTAGAATGTATGTTATGCACCTAGGGAAATACTATTATAATGTATGTTATGTACCTAGGGACATGATATTATAATTTATATATGTGGATGGAAATTTTGACATGCAACACAAATCCTTGAAGTTAGTTATATTGGGTCATGATTATATTAAGAAATTAGGAGGCCTACATGGGTTTAGTGGTTTCCCCTTCCATTATGTTATTAGTAGGAGGTCTATATCAAGAAGGTGACTATTATTTGTGAAGAGTATGATATTTTTTTGGGATTTCTTGGACATAGAGCATGGAGTGGCTTCTTCCTTAAGGAGTATTGCAAGGTGTTGCCCTACCTTAAGGGTTTATTCTATTTCTACATATATTGTACATATTATGGAATCTTGGCTAATGGGCATCCCTTATGGTATGCGTGATCTACATTATACATTTTATTATTTTTATTATTATATGTGTGGATCTTATCATACAAGTCACCTTTTTTTAATTTATAAATTTATAAATACTTTTTTATTTTAAAAAATAAAAATTAAAAAAATATAAGAATTTGATAAGTAGGAGGTATTTTTCCACAGGAGGTATTAAGAATTTGTTTTTTTTAACCTTGTCATTCAAAGTAACTGCATAATGTTCTTAGGTTCAATTATTTTTCTTTTTCTTGACCTATTCTAATTTTGACAAATTTAATGTTGATTTATAGGTTCACAACTACTTTGAATGTAATGGTGCAATCTATTTTGGACCAAAGTGCTCCAAATATTGAGTTGTTCATGAGTAATGCTAGAATATATGCAACTAGAAACTTAAATGAAATGACTTTCAAGTGTCCAAACTAGCTAAAATGTTAGCAAAACCTTAGCTTCTTGGTGTCTTTGGAAATGTTGGTGGACTCTAATTTGAATTAGGAATTACCAATTTGAAGCTCTAACTCAAGTCATCTCCTCAAAGGAAATAAACAAACCCCAAACACCAATAATGCTCTAATACCCTATAATATTTAGTGGGAATATTAATCACATGATCTTGTATCTAGGTCCATTAAGAAAGTTAAAATAGTTGCAAGCACAAAAAAACGATGCAAGATGCTAGAACACAATCTATTCTACAATAGAGGAAATTGATAATCAAATCAAATCAATCATAAAATGAATGGATGAAGTACTTGTAAATAAGAAACCTACGTGCATTACTCAAGGAGATGACATGTTTACTAATCATGAGTTTAGTTGCTAATCAAGGGATTAGTTAACTCAATCTAACTATGAGGTTAAGAGTTGAATTGATAATTAATGGATTAGTTCAGTCTATTTGACTAATACAAAGATGACCTTGATTAATCAAAGGTGGCATCTTCAAGGTCACCCAACCACCATCAATCGAGGATTGATGAGGTAGTGGTGGCACTTGTGTTCCTCAAGTCAAGGTGAACACATGTTATTAGCTACTTATATGAGTAAAATTAATCATTCCTAATATTCTAAGTAAACTTATTAAATAGGTGCAATATCACACTTATGATAGAGACACATCTAAGTTGAAGTAAATATATTATACCAACACCCCCCATAAGTCTAACTTAGGAGAAACAAAAAAGATAGATGGGTCCCAACAAAAATTCCATGTTGTGTACCCATGTACTTAAGGAATCAAATATATTTTTGAATTTCATTAAATAAAAGAGCAAAGTTATTGTGGAATTCGCTAGTAGTAGATTCCACATTTTGATATTTGCATTAGCATAGTTGTTGAAACTTCATATACTCATCTTCATAATTTTGGATAGGATAATACTCATTCTAAAGAATTTTAAAAAAAGTAGGCCAAATTTGTGTTGGTTGTCCCTCTCTCATGCTGTACACTTAGTGTTGTCCACTAGTGATGTACTTAATGAGATATTTTTAGCATAGTGAAGGAGATATTTTCCTCATTGATGAATTTGTTAATGAAAATGAAAATTTTAATTGTTAATGATTTAACATTCCATGAATTTTATCTTAAAGAAAAAATAATATCAATATTCCCATAAATCTAAAGGGTTTTTGATGTTGTGTTATATATACTTATTTGGAGTGTACTCATACTATTCTAAGTTGAGTCATAATATCATGGAACTATCTAAAGAGTTTATAGGATTGTTCCTCTAAGGCTATATTAATAAGGTGTTAAACCTTCACTAGAACCCTTGGTACATGTTCATCCATTGTCATTCCTTCCTCTTGGTGTTTATGTGAATGTTCATCTTGAACTAGAAATGTGTTGATGTTTGTTTTTACACACCACAACTTAGATAAAATACTAAGTATATTATCTCTCTTGAAAGTAAATCAAATCCTAATGAATTAAAAAATGACTACCCCAAGGCTTTGAATGTTAGGTCTTGAATTGCATATGTAATAATTCAGTGTTTAATGTGTGCATTTGCTTTTTTCGCGATGGGCCTTACGTTTACTCATTGGAAAGGTAATGAGGGTTTTAGATTGATTTATGTGAAATATATAAACCCTAAGTTTACCTTCAAATCTAAGATCTAATTTAAATGAAATGATACTATTCCTAAAATTTTATAATTTCCAATAAACTTCAAAAGATAAGGGCGAGGAAGGAAAATGATAGAGATTCTTATAGACAACTACAATAATGATTCAGTGCTTCAAATAGATAAATCCCTCACATAAACTAATTTTTGTTTAACCAAAGATATACTCACAATGTTACAAAAATAGTGCAATCTTCAATGAATATAAAATATTTTCAAATTGTGAGTTCATTCATTCAAGTACCCAAATTTGGTGCAACTTAAGCAAATCTTCACAATTGAACTAAATTTAAAACAAGCTCAAACTAACCACACAAAGTAACTTACAATAAAAAGGCGACAAATGGTATGACCCATAAATCCATCAAATATCTTAACAATTTTTCATTAATGCAACTAAGCTTCAACCAACATTTGAAAATGAACCATGATAAACTATTAGAACAACCCATAGAATACCGAGATCAATGCTTCTACTTGTATTGATTTCAAAATAGTTTTGAATACAACAATTCTTGATCTCTCCAACACTAGAGCACTCTAAATTGTCTAAGCACTAACTCTAAATTCATTAGCACTAAATTGTACAAGGAAACATAAATTCCTTTTATAGGGAAGGCAAGGAAAATTAGTATGCATTAAATGGATAAGAATCATCCATCAACAAGGGTTGAGATTACATGATCATTTAATAGTTGGAGAAGCATTTAATATTCATCATCCATCTCTAACTACTTCTATCTTGATATTTGTCTTTGTAGGAAAAGATAAAATAACTTCCTTTGTTGACTTTTCAAAGATAGGACACCTTTTGTGTAACAAAAGCATAACTGACACCAAAAAAATGTAGATTTGACATTAATTTTTGGAACATCATTTAATTATTTTTATTCATCTTCAATTACAACTTCCATGGACACCCTTTTGTTTTGGGAAACAAAGCAACACCTTCTTGCCTCCTTGGAAACATGAAAATACCGTGTAAAGACCTAAGACAACACCATATAAAGGCCTAGCATAATTTTCAAGGTATGGAATCTCAATTGGCTCACCATCATGACATAAATCAAGTGATTCAAGCACAAGTGACATATTTTCAAAACAAATCTCTAGATGCAAGCTTCCTTGAGTTGGTCAACTCTTCAACATTAGAACTCCATGCAAAAAAATCATAACAAATAACTTAAAAATCACAATTTATTAACTATTGGATATCATCATTTAAGTCTCACTTAAAGATATTCATTGAATATCTTATTGCCATTAAATGTGGAGATTTGGTATGTTATCATCATAAAACATCTTGATAAATGATATTCATAAAAGAAAAATCCAAAAATTTAATAATTTTCTCAACTTATATCATTATTGTGGGTTTTTTTTTTATATTGTGAATGCGACTTGAACTCAGGACTTTATAGGTCCCTACAACACGACTTTGTCGTTAAATTGAGTGACGATCGACAAATCACAATAATTTAATAATTTTCTCAACTTATATCATTATTGTGGGTTTTTCATTATGCTTGAAAGTATGTCCTTTTCTTTCACATTGAATCCATTTGGTTTATGCATAACTTTGATGGGCTATAGGATGCAAGAAGTCCATCGAGTTTATAATTAGGCTTCTTCCTTTTTAGAATTTTATTTTCTCCCCGTTTTGGTTTATTGCGAAAAATCCAAGCGTTATAAGGATATTACGGAAAGACATTAGTCATATGGATATGTCTCGGATAGGGTCATAGACCCGCAAGAATGTAATTTCATGAAAGTTCAAAGGCAAAAGAAAGAGATTTCACGGGCTCATGGAGAGGAAATGGATGTTGTGGAACAAATAGGGACATTGGGATATGTCTACATTATTATCCTTAACCTGCAAAGGTGTGGTCGATGAAGCTCAAAGACAAAAAAGAAATGTGGCGGGGGGTGGCCGGCGTTTGGGCCAAACTAGGATAAATCCCAATAGACATGGAATCTCCACAACCTCAAGACTTATGAAATAAGAACATGTGGTAGGAATTTAGGTTAGATCTTCACAATAGTTGAAGACCTCACAAATATGAAAAGGAATAATGATATTGTAGGGGTTTTGCATAGATATGGATATCACGAGAATATAAAGCATATATGGATGTTGTGGGAAAGGTTTCGAGGATATATATAGATATGGATATCGCGAGAATATAAAGCATACATAGATGTTGTCGGAAAGGTTTCAAGGATATATTCATGATATAGAAACAGCTATTCAGTCGCGTGGATGCACCGGGGTATGGATGGTCATACATCATAACTACATAAACTGCAGTCCGCCAGTCATATCATATTTTTGGAAAAAATATTTTATTCACAAAAAAAAATAGTTTATGCAATTATGATGTATGATCATTCATGCCTTTGGTGCATCCATAGGGCTGGATAGTCGTTTCCCCATGATATAAGAAGATTTCCATGAATATTTTAATTGTCATTATTAAACAAGTTAAGAGGAACTACAAAGAATAGGGGAGAGGGCTTGATAGTGGAGTGAGGTCCAATAGTGGGGACATAGGTAGTCCTCATTGGGCCCCACAATGGAACATCCGATTAACCATTTGTAAAAAAAAAAAACCCAAAAAGTAAACGTTATAGATAAAATTTGTTTTATAAATGGTTTATATTTATCCCAATAAGAGATACATCGTCACAATTATACATGTTAGAGAGTATTCATGAACCATCTGACACAACCCAAAAGTAATCCAAGTTGCTCTACTATGAATGGTAGCATCAAAATTAGCACCCACAATTTAAAAGATATAAAACATAGAGTCTCGGGCACATACCATTGACTGCTCTTTTAACCATCTATTTTCCTAGTAACTACCCGTCAACATTGATAAAACCCATATGTCCCATCACCAAATCAAATCAGATCCATTCAATATCCTTGTTTCCCAATAACTTAATACTACTGTACATAAAAGATGGCCATGTGTCCCATCTCTCAAACTCAACTGCCCACCTATTGGTCACTTCCTCCACCATGCCCACTTGCATCCACCGATGAAAAATTGTAAGGCCACCAAAGATCCCATTATATTATGCGGAGAAAAATGAAACAATCTACACCATTAAATCATTCAGCCAAACCAATCCACTATGCAATTTATGGAAATTTCATACAAACTTTGCAATTTAAGGCACCCAAACATATTTCAAATTTCAAAAGAAGAGGACAAAAATTAGAGACTTTGTACCAAACAAGCATTAAACATATAAACAAATTTATCAATTCAAATATGCATTACATCCATTCAATCCTTTTCAATTTCATATTGTTTTCTCCTCTTATATCCTCTACTATATTTTTCCTAGGGGTAGTCGCAGAAGAAGACGAAACAACAACAAAAGACTAGCACATCCAAATTGCATAAATTTTTAGGTATTATACCAGTCTTAACCTATATACTATTCACACGAATGCAATTTGTCATTATACTGTTTATGGCTGGGAATGCATACCTATGGGGTTTTCACTTATATTGTTTATTTCTTAATGCATATCTATTCTATATGATGTAATTATTATACCCACCGTGTTGTAAGTGCATAATAGATAGGGTTTTTAGTTACATTGTTTATGTCGTTCAATGCATATTTGTTGAATACGATGTCAAAATTATTTATGCATATAGGAGGTTTGAAGTTACATTGTTTATGCATGTGAAAGCACATATATTGTATGTGAACTTGGCAGGTTGAAATGCTAAAAGACATGAACTTAATGAAAGAAAACTAGCTATTATCTATGCTCATCACTCGTATTGGTCTAAGTTGAGTCATAAGTTCATGGAACTATCTAAAAAGGTCCTAGCATTATGTATCTAAGGTTATGTTAATAAGGTGGTAGATGATGCAGGAGCATCCAGTGGTGTAAGGGCAATCTTGCATCACCCAAAAATAATCAAGTTTCTCGGTTTTTAGATGTTTTTATATTTTTGGATACCCTTTTCGTCATAATGAAATTCTCAATTTACGATTTTTATTTTCTATTCCTAGGTGGAAAGATATTGCAGTTTTAGTTTCCCAGATTTGCACATAAAAATCTTCTGAGTTAGATTTGAGGCACTTAGAGTTCCTGGACTGGCCCCGAAACTTGCCAAAATCGCCGTAGCTAATTTCGAGCGCGTTATTGACTTCAAGACCTTTCCAACGCTTCAAACGGTTCGCGAATCAGAGCCCCAAATCAAAAGTTATGGCATTGGGAAGTTGGTGCACTTTCTAGAAGATACAATTGCAAATGTTCTTTTGAAATTTGAACTTCAAGTTGTAATTTTTGGGCGCCAAACCACCTAAACTAAAGAGGAGCTCTATTTATTGGCGGGTTTCTAATTTTTGGGTAACTTTTTGGGGACAAGCTCGCATATTGCGAAAGGGTTATTCTGTAGCTTTCCGTAACTTACATGTGTTGTAGAACTTGGGGATCGAGATCCTCTGCATGTAAGAAGCTCCATTTTCTGAATAATAAAATTGTTCTCTTATTTGTGGGTTATTTTCTGTGTCTCGGGCCGTGCCCTCATCAGTAGAACTTCAATGTAACCCTTGGTACATGCTCATCCACCATTGTTCCTTGCTCTTGGTGTCTGTGTGAATATTCAAAGTTTGAACTAAAAATGTGAATGTCCTTATGGTGTTGAAAGAGTGTCTGATTAGGCATGGAAAGATTCACAAGCTCTAATATCAATAATCTAATCCTAGGTGGATGAGTGATTAGTAGATAACCTACAAAAAATATAAAATAATCTTAAGTGAGAATTATAATGCATATTTAGAAAATATGGAAGGATTTGCATTGCATGAAATATCTATGTAATGGTGTATGCACAACTATGCTACTAGTATCCACTTACCTATCTATATTTGTTACAAAACATATATTTATGCAAGCGGTAATTAGTAAAGCATCCAACAAAAAGTTGACAGATGTACTACACATATAATGTGCTTCTCATGTGGACAAAAGCATGCCAAAAGTCAAAATCATAAGGAATTGAGAAGCTAGTCATGATCATGTGCTGCAAATGTGGCCACATGTTAAAGACATGTATGGTATCAAGCTGAAAGTAGTTGAGTAAAGATATGAGTTCCCATGAACAAATAAAGGGTTGTGCAAATATGCACTTCACATAATAGTGGGTTTATGCATTGATTTGATATTTGAGTGGTACATTATGAGTGAAGATGAGTGCACAAGTTTTTCTTAGAATAATTAAGGCCAAACATTCAAATTGACTAAGCAATATGTAAGAGACCCACCATCTTAAGTGTCATTATGAGAGAATGTGACTTGAACTTCCATGGGGATTCATGGACATGTTTACAAGTGTTGATAGGATTCTTATAAATATTATAACCAAAGGTAAAACAAAAATGAGAAGGAAATCATTTGAATTAGAATAATTTTAGTTGTAGAGATTGCCTACAATATCTAGAAACATAGGGTTGGATAAAAAAAAATCAAAATTGCAACATTTTTTTTTTTTGGGTTGATGTTGATAGCATGACCTTTGAGATGCTTCACAAATGGTTAGAGCCTCAGGAAACTCTTTCCTCAATGCTTCAACACTAATACAATGCATAGATTCAATTTAAGGATGATATAATCCAACTCCAAGTTGCATTAAGCTCCATTTACCCTATAGTTTGAGGGTCTTTTTGTCACATTCTAGAGTTTTTCACACCATATTCTATATATAGGTCGATCACCATATTCCTTAGGCACATTATATTTGTCTGAATCGTTCAATGGGCTTGAAATTGAAGATCCTTTTGTTTTTAGACGCGATGGGATTTATAGGTGATTATTTTTCCTCTATAAGACTTGAATAACACTCTCTAGACCTTCATGGCCTACAAGGTCTTGGGACTCAAATCTACAGTTGTCTTTTTGCTTGAGTTCCTTTCCTTTTTCTTTCTTATCCATTTTTCCCAAGATTATAATTGATTTGAGAAATCAATCATGGGTGGTATTTTATCAAAAAATATTTGCATAGTTGGGCTGAGCATGAAAAATTAAGTTCAATTTCCTTTTGAAGTTTTGCAAAATTCCTTATGGTTAAGAAGTTATGCTCATGTGGCTTTTGTCCCTCCATCCAATTCACTCCATCTTACCTGCAATATCCCATTCACATGGTTTTCCCCACAAGTGTGTAATTTTGATCCATCCTCCCATATTGTGTAGTTCCAATGTAATTCCTTGCAAAGGTAAAGAATATGAAACAATTAGTTAAGTGTTACCTTTGCAAAATCTCAATACCTATATGAAATTATCTTCTAGCCTACTTCCACCCGGTTGACTTGGAATTTTTTGCTTTGTGGAAAAGGTATGCCCATCTGAACTTTGTAGGAATTTCCATGTGAACCAGTTAGTTCCACATGCCAACCTTTCTTCTGCATTATTCACTTTCCCAACATTTTCTCGCTACAAGTGCATTCCCAAATTGGCTAAGTAGAGGTTTTGTAGGCTGATGAAGCCCATCTTCTCGCACCTGCCTATTGACATTATCTTCCTCTTTGTAGAGTTTTCTAAGTGAACTTCTCCTTTCAAGTACACTTGTCTGGTAACTTCATTTTATCGACATCACTCCTTTTGTAGATTGTCCTCTTCCATTTGAACTTTACTTTTTTAAATTATTTCATCCAATTCAAATGATTTTTTTTACAATCATGATCTGTCTCACTTTCTTGCATCTATAATCGAATGATGCCATGATGACATCATCCCATCCTGCTTAGATCGTGATAACATCACCATTTATGAAGCTTCCCAATTCATCTCATCCCTCTTTGCTAACATCACCCCTTGTTGACGTCACTTACAAGAATTCCTATCTAAATTGGATCCATTTAAGTTGGTGGATGCACTTGAATTTTTTACATGTTTCACTTGGAGGCTAATTGTCCATAACAATTCGACGGAGCCTTTTGACCTCCGTGAAGCTGATGAGGACTGCTAGGGGAAGAGATGGTTTGTAGGTGATGTAATGTGAACTTTCCATCTATCCAAATGGTGAGGTGCACTTACATATGAAATTTCCATCTAATTGTGATGGGGGTTGTTTTCCTATCAGAGGGTTGTTGTGGGTGTTTGGAAGTCATTTGGATCTTGCAAGAAAGGCGATTGCACCTGAATTTGTTTTCTTGGGGCTCATATTTTCACAATTGATGGTTAGGTGGTGCAAAAGCCAACACAACTCATTTTTTAATTTCTCCACCTACTAGTATTCACGGGGCCATGTTTCCCATCTACCAAAAGTTATTGCATATGCCCTTGATTGATTTGATGCATTCGTTTTAGGGGAATCTTCATCAAACGTCAATTGGTACTATAGTATTTAGTTTTAGGGTTCCCTTTGTCACTTGGTTTTATTGGCATTTTGACCTTCATTTTTATCATGGCTAAAAGGTACATGAGAGTAGAGGAGTAATAAAATAAGCAAAAACTTGTTGAATGCTAGTTACATAAAAATAGTTGTAGGAGCATTAGCTATGATAGGCTGTTATAGGAATGTTGTAATATCAGTTATTGTTTTATGTCTGCGTTGCTATGTATGTAAACTTAGAGAACATATCAAATTTGACATGTTTTCCTTAGCACATCTATTACTACAAATATAATTAGTATTAGTTAACAATTTGACAAAATTGTAGGTTTGTTTTGATTAAAGAGGAAAAGCAGGTTTTGAAGGGACTCGAAACCCTTTACATCAAAATGTTGTTGAGATTAAAAAAGACACTAAAAATGCAACAATCAACCAACAACAAAACAAAAGTTTAGAAACTTAAAGCAAAACTACAACATAGAAAGCATATTTCAATTTTTTTAAGGTGTTTTCCACCTCCAACTCCTGGTTATAGTGCATGTTGAACAATGACATCAATTCGTTCTCCTCCTCCTCTAATGCCTTCATGCCACCCTGGGTCCTAGCACTTGGGCTCTTGCTTTCATCAATCAAAACCTTTTTACCCTTTTCCTTAGCAAGAAGTTCCTTCACCTACTGATTAGCATGCATCTGGTCCTCCCTCAGATCCTTGAACTTCTCCATTAGGACTTTTAGGGAGTCCACACTATTCTTGATAGAACAATGACTTATTTTTAGTGGCTGCTATCCAATTTCTTGACCTTGCTCTCCACGCCCTGAAGGCGGTCTTCATAATCTTTCTTAAAATAAGAGAAGGAGCTCTCCAAATCAAGAAGTCTATCTATTAACAAGTCAGATGGCGACCCTTGGGTTGACTTGGAAAGTTCTCTTTGAGACTTGAATTCTAAGTTTGTTGTACAAGTTACAATAACTCTTTTATGTGATTGAATGTGAGTTTGGGTAGTTCAATGATGGATAACTAAGTAGATAACTCCATGAATGATATTCATTGATGTTTTAGATAAGTAGATCAATTTAGTTTGTCTCCCCCCTGCATTCTCTCCTTGTTGATTATGACTTTATTGTCCAAGAGTAGGCACCAGTCACTTATATGTGTTCGAGTTATCCCTATGAAAACAAATTCATAAAACCATTTATTTTCAATTCTTTGTAGTGAGTTCATAATATCATTGTTTGCAAGGAGCATAAAAAACCATTATTTGTGAATCATGAAACTTACCCCACCTTGCATATGTTACTAAGGTATTACATCAACTATATGGGGTTAGAGATAACTAGTTTGTTTAGTCCAGTGACAATCTTTGGGGCTAATCAAATAGGTTGGGTTTGAATCCTAAAGTGATTTCAATACCTTTTCAGGTATACCCCTAGGAATATCTTCCCGAGTTTAAGCTAAGTTTGAAGTGTAAAAGATATCACCCACTCTCGGTGAGTTAGCTTAAGATTCTCCATGGTTTTGTTGACGAACTATTTTATCCACATGATGACAACCCTGGTCTTGTGAGTAAAATCCGTTCTAAGAAGTAAAGTGGTGATTTTGAGACCTAACACAAGGATCTAGATACTTGACTCTTTCATTTTATAAGATGTTTGATTTTCATTAATATGTAGGCAAATAATTTACTCTCACAATACTCTACATTGAAAAAAATACTTCTTTCATTCACTTTTTTTTTTTTTCAAAATTAATAAAAAAGACTTATAAACATAACAAAATCTATAAAACATCAATCAACACAATTTTGTTTTTTTTATTCTCTTGTACCCTTATTTATCTTTATATTCTTTTAAATTTATTAAAATTATACTTCTTTATTATTAGTATGAATGCACATATTTCAAACGCCCCTAGGTTTCTTAAAACCACGGCAATGAGAAGGAGTTAAACGCGGTTTGCAATATTTCAATTCATTGGAATCGTTACCGACCAACCATAATAGCTATTAAACTTTATTATTATATTGTAGATACGCTCCGACACTCTCATTTACTTGCACCACTTCCTTCTCGTGTATGCTAATCTGAAATACCTACCTAAAATTCCTTTTAGGTTTAAAAAACAAAAACAACTACCTTATTTAAATATTTAAAAAGAACACTTTAATCGTTTTTAGACATCAAACAGTCCTCCTCGAACCCAGTTTTTTATTTTGCTATATCAGACATATTTGAACCTACTTTTTATATTACACTGTTCCACGTTCTGTATGGCTTTTCCTTGTACCGTAGGTACCTTAATGCTTTTATTCTATCATGACTGCTGGATTATTAGGTAGATGGGCGTACATTCTTTTGTTTTTAAGCTTTTAGAATGTCGATTATTAAAACTACTTAGAAAAGTTGCATCTCCCCTAGTCCTATTCCTTTACTCATTGGACTTGACTTTGCCACGTATGGATTCTATTTGGTTAGAGGAATTGGGGAATGGGATTGTACTAAATGCCAATTCTAGGAAGTTGGAATTAAATCATAGTAAATCTGATTCTAACTATAGCTTTCTCACCGACTAACTTTGTTTTCTCACCAACTAAATTCAAGTTTACCCCCTAAATCTTTTAGTTTTATTTTTATTATTTTTTTGGGTTTAGTTAGTAGACGACTAATGGTTCGGAGAAATGATCTACTGGTTGAGTATCCTAACTTCGCACGTCTCAAAATCTTAGGTTGTATTTGATGCTACATCAACATGTTTTATGTTGAGGTGTCCGAAAATGTCCCCAAAAAGGTTAAAATGATAATTGTACATTAGGTTAGTCATGTTTTATTGGTGCACTAATGTGTCGTCACATGATTTGTTGCTTTTTGCAATATAAGGAACACACTTTAGTCAATTATGAATACTCATAATCAACACTAACAATTTTAAAGTCCACTGTTGGTACTATATTATTAAAAACACTGACATTAAAACGACAAATGCTATCACAACTATTAGAACATATTCAATTTCTAAATCCTTTCTCCTGTTAATTGTTTGTGAGTTAAAGATCAACGACAAATCTTGTGTCTCTAAGATATCCTACATTCTGATTGGATTGGACTTGACCTTATCCAAATAAAACAGATTTGTAATAACTAATCTAAAACCTAATAAACTAAAATGCTGATGAATAAAATTATTACCAGAGTCCAACTCCTAACCTAAATAAAAATTGTTCCCTAATTTTGTTTTCACTATTTTACTTGCATTTTGAGATGATTATTTCCTTTGGTTTTATACGCCCAGACTGTCGTTAATTGGAAGTTAGTGGGCACGCGAGGTTCAGATAGAAATAAGAAAGTAAGGATGGGTACCAGAATGGCTGGAATTTGGATATTATAAGCTTAAAAACAGCTCACAATTGTCATTAGCTCCCCAAAATCCTATCCAGCAGACACGTTCTTTGTAGGAGTCCTTAGAATTCCCATGGTGTAGACACATTTTCAACAGGGTTTGATTAAGGGGGACGAGAGAAGCCGATAATTACGGGTTGTAACTTGTGAAGCGCGTTGAGGATGGCAAGCTGGGCTTAACCCCAACAGATTGCCAGCATATATACACAAACGTTTGGTACAAGGTGCTTTCTCAATAAAATATGGAGAAATGCTTAAAACAGTTGAATTAAGATATTGATGGGTTTCCTATTTTTCTTCTCTCCTTCCTTGTAACGGCCTTTGTAATTATTTGTGACGTAATATGTGCGGTTAGAATAGGGGTGGAGAGCGTTGACCCGAGTTGGGAGTGTAACCAGAGTTGATGGGGGGAAAGATAAGGAAGGTAAGGAGGAGGCGGCGTTGTTAGTAAGAAATGGTGTTCCTGGGGAAGCAGTGCAGTGGCGTGCTCGGAGAAAGAGCAAATTCATGATTTTGTTTTTGTCGCAGTCAAAGTGGAGCTCCTCGTTTCGTCTTTTTATATCGATATATCTGGGAGGCTCGTTGAAATTCGTTCAACTCCACGTCCCGTTCAAACAAGGCTAAAAACAATTATAAAAACTGAGCGTACAGCGTTACTGAGTCCTCATACGGGCTATGTTTACGAATCCCAAGGAGGCAAACAAAAAAATTGGTCCAGTTTTGCGGATACCCATGTGCCTGGTGCACGTTTCGAGTATAGGAGTAGCGTACTGACAAACCTGGCTCGGTAGTAGGCGTCTATGGCCAACTTCATCGGAAATGCAACGACGGGACTCGAACCGCGGATGCCTGGTTTGCTGGTTGGGTGAGTTAAAAACGAGTAGGAGAAATCGCAGGAGAGCTGGTGTCGTCCATGGCTAACAACGAGTACGAGCAATCGCAGAGGGTAAAAGAGAAGTTGTTGGCGTTTTTGTTTATTTGTGAATGTTTTGGAAAAAAATGGTTTATGAAGTTTTTTGGTGCTGTAGCAGATGGAGTCTTACAAGGCCATGCTGGACGACGAATGGTACATGGCGCCGGCACCGGCAGCAGCCGGTGGTCAGGAGAGCTCTCTCATGGACGACCTCGCGTATCCATCATTAGTTGCCGCTGCTGCTGTGCAGCCGCAACCGGAAACGAGCGCTTCCACCGTTTTTAGCCTGGATCCATCGCGCCTGCAATCGTTCATGTCCTATGTACCCAGAAGGAAACAACCGGCAACGCAACAACATCATGTGAGCAACGGCTTGGCTGGAATGCTGGAGACGGGTGCTTGTGGGGGAAGCCATTTTGACGGCAATGTGGGATTTCTGGGAAGCCTTCCTAGCCTTAGTTCTGGTATGAGCTTTGGAGGTGCAGTTGGGCTGGAAGGGGGTGCTATGGTGAATACGAATGTGAATGGGAATGCGAATGCGAACGCTGTGTTTTTCAATCAGGGTCACATGGGGGGAGCCCCCTGCACCATGCAGCCGCCGGCCATGTTTTGTCTTCCGAGTCCGCAAGCCCAGATTTTGAGTCCGCGGCTGCAATTTGGAGGTAGCGACTACGGCGGCCTTCCTGAAGTAGACAGTGGTCTCAATGGCCTTAACATCCCCAGGTCCAACAGGTATAAGGCTCCAATCCCGCTGGAAGTCGGGCCTCCTCTTCCGACGCTGTTTCAGAAGCGAGCGGCGCTGCGGCACTCGTCTTCCCTTGCGGCTCCTCTGCTACCCTTACCTAAGTCAACCTCATTGCCTGCGCCTGCAGACGAAGAGAGTCCCAGTACTGCCCGCGGCAAGCGTAGGTCACCTGGCGGAGGGACAGCTCTAGGGGATGAAGAGCCCCACCAGCTCCAGCACATTGGGGGAGGAGCAGATGATAATATGGATGAGAGTGGTGGTGGGTCAGGGCTGCTTTACGAGACGGACGACGCCAAGCCGGATCAAGGCACGGGCAGAGCGCAGGACGGGCCTGGCCCAGGCCTAGATAAAGGCAAGAAAAAGGGTCTTCCTGCCAAGAATCTCATGGCAGAAAGAAGGCGTAGAAAGAAACTCAACGACCGCCTTTACATGCTTCGTTCCGTAGTTCCCAAGATATCAAAGGTAAAAAAAAAACATAAATGGTTCGTTGGGATTGCTCTGCCCCACAGACAATAATTAGAGTTACAACTTGCAACTATTTCGTAGGCTTATAATCTTGATTCAGAACTGTTGATGTGGACCATGGCGGTTCTTTTTTGTTACTGTAGATGGACAGGGCGTCGATTCTGGGCGATGCGATTGAGTATTTAAAGGAGCTGTTGCAGCGGATCAATGATCTTCACACAGAGTTAGAAGGGACTGGGAGTGCAGAGAGGGGGGCTCTCTTGCCTTCTAACTCGCCCTTCCAGCCTGTTACGCCTTCCACGCCTCCCCTTATCCCTTGCCGTGTCAAAGAAGAATGCCCAATGCCGTTGCCTGCTCACTCAGATGCAGACACACAGCCTGCAAGGGTAGGGTATTCTCCCTCACACATCATTGCATTTTTTTTTAAAATTCTATTCTAGACATGTACAATTCAAGAATTTAGTATAAATCGGAACATCAAAATAAAAAATGAAACAACTCTCGGATGAGACCTCAAACCCAAAGCCGTCTTCTAATATAACGTAATGCAAATCAAAGGAAGAAAACAACAACAGAAAACTATCTAGACCAGGTTGTTGCCCTAAACTGTATTCTAATGCAGGCTTAAAGAAAGAAGACAAAATTCTTCTATTTGACAGTGAAATTTTGAACATTTTACATGAATCTGAGTCTATCAAGTTTTTCTCAGTATTTGCTAAAGGCGGCGCAAACATTTCCTTTCGAGACACAAGCAAATGCCAAACTCATATGACTTCTCTTATGTCTGATTGTCTGGCAGCGTGCATAGTTGACGATACTCACCAAGTTTTCATTTATTAATTAGCTATTTTTTCTCTATTCTTCTAAATCCTTTTTGGAGATGCACCTTTCCTCTATTCCAAGCTATTTGTAATTTTACAGTTGCCTTGACCTATTTGGAAATTTGTGTATATTAATATGCTTCCTTTCTTTCTTTTTTTCTGAAGATTGAATCCAGTTTGTAGGCTTTTAAAAATTCTCATTCCTTTGTAAGCCTTAAGGACAGATATAGAATTAGCCTTCAGAGCTATGGACATAGAATCAAATCTTGAATGTACTGGCGAAGAAATGGGTTAGAAAGAAACAACCTTCAAGGTATTGGGTAGGCTCAATTCTGTCGAAGATGTGTTTGCACCTGAGGGAAGCAGCTGTCAATGATAAATGTTGCAAGCCAGTTATAACCTGCTCCCCTACCTTGATTGGCCGTAGAGACTAGTTCAAGAAAAGGGCAAAAAATCCCTCAAAAGCGATCTTAGCTAGTTTGATTAGGACCAGTCAATTTTAGTAGTTCAATACAACTCAGGATATTGAGTTTTGGGGATTTCCTTTGTTTCACTGTAGGTGGAGGTGAAGACAAGAGACGGAAAGGCATTGAATATCCACATGTTTTGTGCAAGACGGCCGGGATTGCTCTTGTCTACCATGAGAGCACTGGATGAGCTGGGGCTTGATGTCCAGCAAGCAGTCATCAGCTGCTTTAATGGCTTCGCCCTTGATGTTTTTCGAGCCGAGGTAATTACATTGTTTGCTTGCTCACAAAGCCAAATTTTCTAAGTTTCTGCGTCTAATCCTGATTTCTGTCATCTTTCTTTCCTACAGCAATGTAGAGGAGGGGAAGTGGCGCCGGAGGAGATAAAGGCAGTTCTTCTACATACTGCAAGCAGTCAGATGGCAATGTAGCAGCAGCAGCAGCAGCGGTGATTGAAGAGTTGTATAGTAGCAAGCAACTAACTTTTACAGTCTACGAGCCTCACAAAGCTTATCTGATTTCCCTCATGTTTACAACTAACAAACAATATTTGCTAGCCCGGAAGGACGTTTTGTATATCGACGAAAAAGGTGGTTCAGTTATTGTCTAAGGGAAGGCTTCGTCGCTTGTTCCAAGGCTGTTTGTCTTTTTCAAACATCGTAATAAACACGATGAAAGCCTTTCTTTTACTGTGTGGAAAAATGAATGTAGCGCTGGGAAACTTGGTAAAACCACTAGTTAGGTAGGTTTCTGTTTAGTTAGCACACGCTCTGTGAAACTTGGAAAGTATTACATTCAATAGTTGGAAACCACAGTAGATTTCCATCGTTAGTTTATGGTTTTAGGCCAGAACAGGGAAAATAACATGATTATTTCGTCTTGTAATTGGCAACATTTTTCGGATGTGTAGTAGACCTAAGATCGGCATATGTTATTGTTTAATAACATGTACTTTTTCCATTTTTTCTTTTGTTTTTAAAGAGCATTCTACTAACTAATAATGGATGTTCCTGCAAAAACGTGAAATTTTGTTTGTCATTTAATTTGTGTTTGTCCTCCTTACCAGTCGGTCAGGAAGTCTGAAGTTGAAAGATGGGTTCTACTGTGCTATGGACTATTTTTGACCTCCTGAACGTTTTAGATGTTTATATTTTATTTTATTCTATTCTCTTGGAGAACCAGAATTTCTTATAATTATATTCAAAATGTCTTGAAAACAGTAATTTATTTCTCATCAAAGACCAAAATATTTTTGAAGAAGACTTTTGGAAGGATTTAAATCAAAACCCATTTCATTTTTGTATGAGTTTCAGTGCTTTTTAAAACATTTTCTCTTTTGAAATAAATTTATAAATAACATTAATATTATGATTGTTTTATATTCACTGTGTATATTTTTTATTTGATATTGTGAATCGCTATCAGGGATCCATCATCAGAAAAAGAATAATATCAATACTGATAACTGATAACAGATCAGATCACAAGAGCAGTGAAGTAGCATAACAAAAACCAGATTCCAACAGCTAAGCAGCAATATATATATAGGATATTTACTCCACCATAAGAATCATAATTATTATCAGAATAATCCCAAATTTTTTATCTTCCAATCATGGCGATTATGAAAACTGAAAGCATGAGCTAACAATTTTCTAATAATTACTGGGTTGATCTTGGAGGTTGTGCATTATCAGAGCGTACCATTCTTTGGCAAAAGGAATTATTGCTCATGAATTCATAGCATGCCACGCCTAACTTGACAAGACTAGTTTACATTATAATATCAGAAGGTTGGTTGAGCAATCTCAAAAAGAGAATCTGTAGGACCTTAATACGTGCCTAAATAGCATATTTATTGGGGAATATCCATGGCATTTTCTACCTAGTTTTGTGCTTATTTTTAATATATTTATATATTAATAAATAGTATTGTATAATTTTATATGATTTTTTTTAAAATTTTATATTTTTTATATTTATACGTTTGTATATATTTATTCATGTTTTATTAATATACACATATTTCAATATATTCACTTATTAGTTATTCATACATTCATTTAAGAATATTTGACAAGTATATTTATGTTTTTGGATTTTTTTTTGGTGTGGAGTTATAAATTTACTTTTGAAATTTCAAAATGAAAAATAAGATTTTAATTGGTTCACCTATTGCTTGTAGGCAAACATTTTCTATAATTCATGAAGATTTTTTTTTTTTGTTCTAGAATCTAACTATTTTTTTCGTCAATGTTTTGGCTCACTCAATGGTTTATCTTGCTTTCTTGCCTAATGTGAACCAAACATATGTTTTGTGTGACTTTTTGTTATGTCTTTGCATTTAAATATATTTGTTATTGGTATCCAATCCTCACACATATGGCTGTTTGTAGTAAAGAAGCATACTTGGAACACTCCATTGGTGTGCTAAAATGAATCTATATGTGCACAATCATTATAAAACATTTGTATGTTTGAGATTTGTTGTTTTTGATAATTTATGTATTTTTTGGGGGGTTGGGATAGGAGCATATGTCCCCTTTGCAAGATACCCACAATTTTCAAAATGTATTAATAATATTTTTTGTCTTGACCATTAGAGAAGAGGATATAGAGGTAAATAAAGCAAATTTGGAAGCAAATGTGTAGATTGTTGCATCATTTTTGCAATTGTAGATCTAACCATGATTCTATGAACTTGACCCACCATAACATAGAAATCATTCTTTAATCCTTAGGTATAGTATATATTTTCATAGATGCTTTTTAATCTAAGGCCTTTAGACTTTATTGCATAAACATAATTATTAGAGTTAAGTGCCTTTATTTATCACATTTACTTTTTGTACTTTAGTATTAATTGTTTTAGATTACAAATTCCCTCAAATCATTCACTTATTAGTTTAGATTAATTTATGCATGTATGATTGTATCTTATTGGATTAGCCTAGATTAAACTTGGCAAAAGTCTATATTCCTCTTCATTTTGGTCACCTTGCACTCTTACATGACCTAGTTTTCCTTAGGATTTCTCATCACTTTTAGGGTTTGTCAAATTTGATACAATTCAAATTTTATTATCTATTTACAAATTTCCGAAGGTTGGATCCACATGTGCTTATATTTGTTTAGATAGTGATTTCTTTGTCTTCCCACCCTTCCCACTAGGATATCTTAATCATCATTACACCATTACATCTTTTTGACCCTTCTCCTTCGTTGAATTGCATACACATATTTCAGATTTTGACATGCACCTATCTTCCATTACACATTCTTTCTATTTGGAAGACATAAACATTTGTTTTGTCCTCTTTGTCATGTACATGTGTATGAGGGATTATACAATATTATATATTATTTTATTTTGGTTGGTTATTGCTTATGGATACCAACATATTGATATTTGGATTCTTGATATTTATATTTTGGATAAATATATGTATATATGGATAAATGTTGTTATTTGATTTATCTTGTATAGTACTTTCAATTTCATTGTTTCCATTTAAATGATATGTTGGTTTAATTATTTTTATAATGCTATACGATATCTTTGATAAAAGGATTTAACTGATATGTAATTATTGAAATATGAAATAGTTATGATGATTAAATGGTTTTACATTTCGCTTCAACTATTGTCATGTATGAGACAAGTGCATGTAATGTTTGCTTGAAGTGTGTAGGTACAGATAAAACATCAGTGGTAGTTTATTAAAGGTGTTCTCATGGTTTTTCTATTGGTGTTTACTAGGCGTACTCACATCAAATAATGACATGATGTATGTGTGAAAGTAGTTAGCCCTATTCGAGTTATGCATTTGCGTGCCTATAAAGTGAAGATGATTAAGTGGCTTAGTGAAATTTTAGCATACATGTGAAATTATAGAAAAAGGGCATTTGAATTCAAATGGGTGAATTGTTCCATGTTAGTAAATGTTATTTTGTTATTATAATTACAAAAATAAAGTGCTTTTATATATGCCTTAGAATATTTGGGTCATGAAAAAATGCAAAGGGACTAGATATAATGAGTTTAAAGGGGTCAAATAAATATTAGCTCAAAGTGCATCATTGAATTCAAAAAGGGATTAAGGGTTATTTGATTTTGGTTTTGGCTTATATGGAAAAGGTAACTTTCATTTCATTATGCATGCTATGAGCTTGTAAAAATTGAAGAGCAACAGAGTGAGGAGTAAAGGAGTGAGTGTGCATTCTTTGGAACCCTTTCTTGCTTGTATTGAAATTGAAGAAGGCTCCCTGAAAGTTTTGGATTACTTGCTTTTTCTTATAGTGGAAAAGATCTACAACCCTTTAAGCATCATATTGCATTGCAAAAATAAAGGCATTACTTATGATTTTGTTATAGAATAGGAAATATTTGTATGTTTTCATAAATGCTTTTAGGAAGAATTTATGATTGTTGTTTGATAATCATATGGCCATGCTACCAATTATTTTGTTGATGCATATGGGTGATCCAAATTTGGGTCAAATGGGTATATTTAGAGTTTTTAGATTTTGTGTATTTCATTTTTTTTTTTCTAAATTAGAGGTTATTTAATGAAGGCACTTGGATATTTTAGAATTTTTGGAAAATCTTAGATTTTAATTTAGGAATTTAGAATTTAGAATTTACTATTATTTTGTAGTTATAGAGTTTTGTCATAGGAATGATGTGTTTGTTCATTGGGATGTGTGTTCACATGGAACTTGAACCTTACCCATTCTAAGAGCTATCTCATATAAGTTGGTCTCAGGGATTATCATATGAATGAGCGTGAAGTTGGAGGCTTGGGGTGACAAACAATAGTAATGACCCTTGAGGAATTGATGTGCAATGTTTGAAGAAGTTGAAACAAACATAGGTAATGATTCTTAAGGGATCAATGTGTTATATTTGAAGAAGATAAAAGAAAAAGGACATTAGAATATACTTTCACACATGTAGGTATTGACCTATTTTATTCATTGTGTAATGTGAAATGAATTAAATTTGATTTAAAATTAATTAAAAATAACACTCGATAACATGTAGTGTGGACGATTTATGATGGCTAAATAAGAAATAAGATGGAATATTTGTAGCTTAGGGAAAAACCTAGGTTAGCATATTAGAGCTTGAAATAAGATAACCCAAAGCAAACAATGAAGCACAAAGGAGTAAAAACATGAAAACAAGGAAATAGATCACCATGTCTTCAACCTCCATGATTAAACTCCATTGCACCTTCTCTCTTTGCTGCAAGTAGATAATTTCCTTCAAATTTGTGATGAGCAACCTATGATAAAGCCAATATCCTAACCAAATGTTGAAGGATTCTACTCAAAATGCCTCACAATGCAACTAAGCAACTATGAAGCAAGCCTAAAGTATGCATAAAAGAGCCTAAGATGTCAAGATGTCAAGATACCAAGAGATGAAGATGGTATGAGATGAGATGAAAATGTCCAAATTTGGACCTATTAAGGTGACCATTTTCATTAATGCATTTTAAAACCTCATTAATAGGCCCCTAATACCCTTTATTATGTATCCCAAGTCCTATTTTATTTATTTCTTGACACCACAACCTGCATTGAATAAACACTATATATTAAATTAATGCCCTGACATTTATGGAGTCCTGAAGTTTTAGGTTAGGACCCATTCACCCATGGGTGAATGGATTCTTATTAAGTGCCTTAAACTCAACTTTGAACATGTTTTTGGTGGCATTTCAAGCTTTCAAATTTAAATTTCAAATGTCGACTTTCAAGATCTGATAATTGGAAAATTAGAAAGGAATCCTATAAAACTAAGTTTCACATTCATTTTACACTAGACAAGGAAGAGAAATTTACATGAGATCAATTATTCATATTCAAGATGAAGGAGAAGTCAATAAAGCATTCAAAAGTGAAGTCTTGGAGTAGCATTTGAGTTGTTTTTGTAGGTCTTCAAGCTCATTTTGATATAAAGATCAAGCATTTCCAAAGGATTGATGATAGATGCCTATAGAGGATCATGATAGATTCTAGGTTTTGGGAGATGCACAAGACATTCAACAAAGCCTAATGAATTTTTTCATAAGTGGTTCCATCTTCTATTATCATTCTACTTTCTGCCTAAAGGAAGGTATAATCAATTTTGTGACTTACTAGGGTGAATTGGAATCTCCCAAAGTAGGTCTTCATAATTGTTCATGCTCATTTTAGGGATCTTGTTCTAATACACTTGAATAGGTTCCTTTATAGCTTAAGCCTCCTTAATATTAGACACACTTGAGGTTAGGGATCACACACACATTTCATGTTTCTTATCTATGTTTTTTGTCAAGGTTTAATTACCAAACTTGGAGTTTGACTAAGCAAAGCCCATCCACCAACAAACAACAATTTTGTTTTGTAGATTTTCCACAGATCTAGATCTGGAAGCGAAGGTACAATTTTACAGGGAAGAATTATAGGTCTTAGACTCAAATATTAGATTAAGAATTTTCTAGAAAAGTCTGCTAGGACCCATTCGCCCTTGGGCGAATGAGTCCCTATTCAACTTGTAGAATCAACAACTTGTGATAGGTGTACACCATTTATTCCTCTCATATTTTCTAGAAACTTTGTTGGTTCCTTTAGTTTTATGCATACTCTATTAGATCTAAGTGATAAAGTGCATTTTGGAGTTGATTTTCTATTTTTAATCTTTCTCCCCAAAGTGTTGTTTGACCTAGACCCTTGTCCTAACACAAAAAAGAAATTAGTAGATTCACACTTTGACTTGATTCACCTAAGGGTTGTATGTCATTTCATTGTGTGGATACCCTCTCCTAATGAAATTAGAGAAGTAGGAACCCTTTTCCCTCTTTGGATCCACTTTTTCATTTTGGGAAACCCTAGGAGCACCCTATTTTTCTATGTTTCACCTATATATTATATATATTGGATTTGGAGTGGTTATGTCATTATTAGGAACTATAATTAGTTAAGATTATATAAATTTTGTATAAGTTGGGAAGTATGGGATATGTTTTTTCTTTGAATTGCTTTGGTAAGAATGTTAGTTTGAACATGGGTTGTTAGCTTGGTTATTCCTAGGGTTAAAATAATCCATGGGAAAGGGTGTAACCTAGTTAGTCAATATGCCATGTCATCACCTTTTTAAATGAAATTTATGTCATGTGTGTAAGAGTATGAATGGTAAAATACCAAATTGAGCTAAGGGTGGGTGAACATATGACCTACAATCGAACTACTGGGTGTTGAATTCTTTGGCCAAAGTAGTGTAAGTGGCACTGCTTATGTGTTGTCAATTCACTGTGATTTAGGGATGCAAACTAGGTAGGGAATTTCATACATGTAGGTTGTAGCCATTGTATGGTAGCTATATATTTATAGGACACAACACCATGCTCAAGAAGGATAGTATTATGATGTTATCAAACCAATATCTTCGTCAAAGGGTAGGGCCATCTTACCTATTAGGTAGATGTGTGGGGGACCGAAGTAAATTCATGGTTGATAGAAAAGTGCTCTAGTGATGCTCTCCCTCATATAGTTGGTGGCCAAGATTTGAGGATGTATGCTAACAAGGACATTTTAACCATTTTTATCTTTGTTTCATTAAGCTTTTGAAATCTATGTATGTAATATATCTCTATTATTATTAAGAAATTATAAATGGAAAATGTTATCGTGAATTATGTAATATGGCTTCATTACTTGGAATTTAGTAATGTGCCTTTGTAATGCAATGAGAAAGTTGAAATGAGTTTGTATCAAGTATGCATCTTGTTATTTGATTAGAATATAAAAAATTTATTGACTAAGTGTTAGTATCATAAACTATTCACATGTGGGTAAAACATAGAAAAATCAATGGGTAGAACAATGGGCATGTTACATGTGGTATCAGTGCTACCAGGTTCAACTTTGGAACCTATGTGCTCACTATGATTTCATCCAAAATTATACAAGTCTAATGTTTGGAATTCTTGTGCCAGGATGGTGCCTCTCAAAATGACTGCAAGGAAGTCAGTAATCAGTAATGAGTGCTACTTGAATGCCAAGAAAGAAAGGGAAGCTATTGTTCAAACCATAGAGGGGACCAATTATGACAACAAAATTTGGTGTAGTGACACTAAGACTTTTAGTCATCCCTTATCCTATGTTAGTCAAGGGAGAACAAGGATGCGAGAGGTTGCTAACTTTGTACCTCTTTCCTCTCCAGTAAAGTTAGATTCTTTACCACTTTGTAGGGATATGCCCTTAGAATGTATTTTTAGTCATGTCATGATCTTTAGGGACTCTCTTGTTCTTCCAATGTCAGAAGTTATAGTATTAGCCTCTAGTGGCGAATCAAAGGGATATATCCCTTGAAATTGTGAATCTAAAGATAGGTCTGAAGGTTATTTTACTTTTGACTTTGAATGTGGACAAAAATATGAAGGGTACAACCACTTAGTTATGTATTGGAGAGTGAATCTAAGAGATACTCTCCTATAGACTATTTGAATATTCGTTCTATGTAAATGCAAGGATATTGAAATCCTATTGATCTAAATAAAAATCATGTGTTGGTAAACTTGTGTATAAGACCTTCTTTCAATTTCTTATATATGAATGATTGTTCTTTTTGAAACGTTTTGAGTCTATAAAAATATTCTTAGTATCTAATTATAGATGAAACCTCCAGGTATAAATTTTCTTGTGAAAAATGGTTAGAACTAGAGCTAACCTTATGGGAAGCCAAGAAGTAGGCCAAGGTGTAGAAATGTTGATGTCAAATTGGAATGTATTTTAGCCATGATGGATAATGCAAGAGAATGAATTAGAAACCTCAAGCATGGGGTAAGGGGAAAAGAAAGGGAGGAACAAGAAGTTCCTAACAATGATGAAGGGGAAAAGTCCCATGATCATACTCAATCAAGTGAACATGATGATGATGAATTGTAGTCTAGATCAGAGGGAAGTGTTGATGTGTTTTTTATGCACTTCTCAACACAAGCAGTGCAAAGGTGCACTACCTCTCTTGAAAGACAATCTTCCACAATCAGATTGTAGAACACTATCCCAAGGTCTCTAATGTCAGATCTTGATAGTGCTTGGAATATCTCAGTTGTTTGATGTGATTTGCTGGAATCACAAGGCAGACTTACAGATGAGTTACAAAGCATGGAAGTTGGGTTTGCAAATGCAGTTTCAAAGTGCTGAAAGTGAATGAACAGTGGTTGTCCACTCAAAACAACATGCTGAAACTCATCAAGTTCATCTAATTTAGATTCATGGTGATGCTTTGGGTCCTACTCTAACCAAGGATTAAAAGAAATAGCAAAAGGAGAAGGGTTAAGAAAGCTATTCTAATCCTAAGCTACGAATGAACAATAATAGTGGTGGCTGCTAAAGTAGACAGACTTCCTAAACTGGGTTTTGCTTCGCCAAGGGAAACCTACAGTTGCACAAAACCAGTGCAATCTTCTAAGGACTGCAAATTTTCATATTACATACACACATCATGTACATGCAATCGAACTAAGTTGCATCAATAAAGGAAAGATGCTTAGACTAGCTTTACAGAGTGATTCATCATCAATGAACCACAAAAAGCATGAGCTTTTTCATCAAAATTGAAATAGCAAACACCATCACCACTCTCATTCAAGAAACTAACACTAAAACTAACATGGAAGGTGAACCATGCATACATAAAGAGCAAACTCAAAAAGAACACCCATAAATCATGCAATGTTGCTTTCTGTTGCTGCAGAATGTCTTTACATCAATTCTCCAACCCTTACAAATGAGGGGCAAGCCCCTATTTATAGTTTTCCAAAGCCCAAATGAATGGCTAGGATAAATTTACAACGAATGGCCCAGATTCAATTACATTAGGGTTTCACCTACCCCACAATATTCAACAATTTTAAAATACATCTTTGTCTTATCTCTATTTTGTCATCTAGTGCTTAGGTGCCGTAGCAGTTTTGTCATTTAGCTGATTGCCTTTTTACTGTAGCTGAAATTGCCTGAAAGTTTCCTTCTTACTTGATGTGTTTGCAGTGTTCTTCCTTGGATCAAATGAGCTCGTCGACGATTGGAATCAATGGATTGGTTGCCCCTTATTTGAGCGGACAACTCACTTATGCTCTCTTCAAGGCCACCCCTTTGCATTGCATTTTTGTCATTGACTTCCTTGGCACAGTCCTTCTTCTATCGCTGACCCTATTGGTGGGTGCTAGGGGGAGAGGCGAACATGAAATGAATGGTGATAGGAGCTATGCGCTTTCCTTGTTCAGCTTTCTCGATGGGTCTCCTGACAGACGTGCAATAGGCTCCTCGAATCCTGTGTACATGAAACGTCGTAAGTGCTTTCATACATATATTAAGGAAAACGTTAGTCAAATCTTGCAAAATCCTTGTTAGATCCATCTATGCATCATCAAAAGTTCATAATATTCATATTTGGAGCTCATTTGGACCATAAACATTAATCCAGGCCACTGGGGCTCCACGGATGTTCCAAAATAGCCAAAGGGGGACAAAGCTCTGAAACCACCGAAACTTAACGAAACGTTGACGAAACCTTGGCAGTTCACTTAGGCACCACAAACACATCTCAAATCCACCAAAATATTAGCCTCAAAATCAATAATGTGGAAACCGGACCGATGGGGGTCCACGGATGTTCAAAACGGCCATAGAGGGGCCGGGCTCTGGAGGCCGGGTCGTTGGGGGCTGACGGATGTTCAAAACGGCCATGGAGAGTTGGAGTCCTAGAAATGGCCACGGAGGGGTCGGGCTCTGGAGGCCAGGCCGCCGAGGGCTGACGGATGTTCAAAATGGCCACGAAGAGGCGGAGTCCCAGAAACAGCCACGGAGGGGTCGGGCTTCGGAGGCCGGGTCGTCGGGGCTCCATGGATGTTCCAAAACCACTGAAACTTAACCAAACTTTGACGAAACCTTGGCAGTTCATTTAAGCACCCCAAACACATCCCAAATCCAAAAAAGGTTGCCCCCAAGGTCAAAAATGTGGAAACGGGAGTGACGGGAGTCCACATATGTTTCCAAATAGCCAAGGAGGAAGGGAATTCCACAGGGAAAGTTCTGAAACCATCAAAACTTAACGAAACATTGATGAAACCTTGGTAGTTCATTTACACACTTCAAACACATCCCGGGTCCAAAAAAGGTTGCCCCCAAAGTCAAAAATGTGGAAATGGGAGCGACAGGAGTCCACAGATGTTTCCAAACAGCCAAGGAGGAAGGGAATTCCGGAGGGAAAGTTCAGAAACCATCGAAACTTAACAGAATGTTGACAAAACCTTGGCAGTTCATTTACGCACTTCAAACACATCCTGGATCCAAAAAAAAGTTGCCCCCAAAGTCAAAAATGTGGAAATGGGAGCGACGAGAGTCCACAGATGTTTCGAAACAGCCAAGGAGGAAGGGAATTCCGGAGGGAAAGTTCCGAAACCATCGAAACTTAACGGAATGTTGACGAAACCTTTGCAATTCATTTACGCAATTCAAACACATCCCGGATCCAAAAAAGGTTGCCTCCAAAGTCAAAAATGTGGAAACGGGAGCGACGGGGGTCCACGGATGTTTCCAAATAGGAGGAACAAAACAAGAGGCAAAAAGGGGACAGGTGACCTTATTTCCCTGTGGATTTGAATACCCCAAGTAGGTGAATTTGGGTAGGGGATTTGATCGTTTGAAGGCACATGACCAATTTGGGCTTGAAAAATGGGGCACGGAAAACAAGACAGGAGCAAAGTAGCCTGTCGGGAGCGAAAAAAGGGGGTCCCTGCCTATGGCGGGGCGTGTGTGCAAAACATGCACAACAAATGGCGACTCACTGGGGAAATGCTCGAGAGCATTTTGATGAAAAACTGGAATCACGAACCCAAAATCTCTGGTTCCGACCTTCACGCTAGGGAAAACAAACCAGATGCCCAACCAAAGGATCAAAACCACTAGCCAACCCAACCTTCAGTATGCTGAAAATCCAAGTGTGTGCAATTGCGTTAATTCCCATCCTTCAGTTGCTACATGAACCCAAGCTCTGGTCAAGTTAAACTACGTAGTTTATTCTAACTCCAAAAGCATCTGGGACATTGCCTCGCTGCCAGTCAGACGTCCATAGCCCCGACGAGGTTGTCGCTATGATTCTCCCGAACATTGCTCTACTACCACGGGCGTCCATAGCCCCGGTAGAGTTGCTCGGATACCCCCGAAAAGTTGAATTTTCTCTTTCTTTTAATTTTCAATATTTTCTTTCTTTCTTTCTTTTTTCTTTTTAGCTCTTTTAATTCAACCCGAAAGCATTGAAGCTCACGCTCAGGGCTGAGAATCACAGTGGCGCTGGAGTAGAATTTTAGATTTTTCACTTAACTAGACTTCACAAAAGGCCCTACAATGACTGCCGGATTTTTAAGATGTGTAAGAGCTGTAAGATTTCAGAATACGTCAGAGTCAGACTAAATCAACAACTTATCCTCTTTGAATCAAACACCTAGATCACTTGACATTAACAGAAGACCTTCACCATCCACTCTGAAGACTTGATTAGAGTTTGAAAAAGAAATACATAGAACAACCCCAGGCGATAAGTATGGTTGTTGTGCGAATAGATGTGCCTAGCTAAAAGCAGACGAACCCCAAACAAAGTAGCAGCAAAGCGAAAGCAAACAAAAAGTAAACAAACAACAAAACAAGCAACCTAAACACACCAACTAACCTAAGGAAAGCAGGAAAGCAGAGTATTTATAGAAAACCTATACTACTCAAAATGGACTATGTACAAAGATATTTACAAAGCACTATGTTCAAGCAGAGCGAGCTGACATTAACATTCACTGGATTTCGTAATGCATGCATGAGCAAATAGACAATTATTATCGTTCTTAACCATGCAAACTTATCTTTATATTCTAAAAAAAGAAATTCAATGTTGCAGCACTCAAGTTCTATCACGTCATCATGAAAAATCAGCAATTGAGGAGGCTCGTTGAATGCATGGTTAATCCATAAACATGTTTGTTTTCCCTCATTCCCATAATCAAAATAATAAGTCCAATTATGAGAAATAATAGGGGCAAGGAAGGATAGAACTTGGATGTCATCAGATGGAGGTGGCAACATTGGATAGTCGAGAGCAAGCACATCATCATTGATCGTTGCATTGGTAGCCTTGAGCGGGTGCGGTGGAGGGTGCAACACTTCAGACATTAAACTTGCATAAGGCTGGGAGGACGAGGCAGCAAACAACTCTTCCAATCTTCATGTGGGATCCACAACCCCAGTTGGAAGTTCTTCAAAAAGAAATACTTCTCCACATTGATCATCTGCAAACTTGGGATCCACTTGGTTGCTATCCTCAAACGGTAGTATGCTGTCTCATCTCCTTTTCCAGGTGTCAACCTTATTTTTGTGATGTTCAACATCATGGGATGATGACATATGCGAATCTATCCTATTGCAGCCATTAGAATATGAGGGAGGATCAACAACAATCAAGGCAGAAGAACCACCAGTTAAATCGTGTAATTGACCGAGCATGTCATGTCTTTTGGCAGCCATCAAAATACCACCACCTTTGTCTTCTTCCCTTTGCTATTCATGCATCTCATCATGACGATCACTCATTTCCTCTTGCTCACTATCGCTGTAAATGGAGAAGGAGCTCCTCTTCCAATCTGGAAACTCTAGTGCATCACTGTTTAGGGGCTCAAAGAGTATGTATTCATTGCTACCGTCTTCTGGGATGTGCTCTTCCTCAGTATGAGCATACCTTCGTAGTGCAACTCCCAATGGAAAGAAGTCATCAATTGATGACACCTCATCAAGGGGACCAAAGTTTACTACACAATTTCCCTGCAAAGACTCACCAAAAAGTCCATCGTCCATGGTACGCAACTGCTCTTCAAGAGGAAGAACTTCTTGGTGACTGATGGACAACATTCCCACTTGATCTACTTCATCGCTCAGAAGTTTGAAACTGTATTGCTGTCCTTTTTCTATTGCTGCTCCAACATCCTCTTGAGGTCCGCCTTCAGCTGAGTTGTCACTTGGATCTATCTCTTGGTCTTCTACTTCGATATGAGCAACAAGTAGAGGAGGTCGGGCGCTTGGGTGCTCCACTTGTCCTCTAACTTGTTTGATAGCCTCTTTGCACAGCTCCCATGAAAACTCAGAGTGTGATGAATCATGAAGTCTGCACCAATTCGGCAGTAGTAGCACCTCCAAATCCACTTGGTATTTTAGCTCTGATCAATCCCTTACTAATCTGGAGATGAGCTGGTCATATCTTTCTACTACTGGGTCCTCATCATCATTCGAAAAAGAAGCTTGATGGTAGACAGCCATGGCAAGTGGTTGTTCCCACTCCCCCAAATCTGCATTTTCAGATTCTCAATTGCTGTCGTTTATGAAGGAGAGGTCTTCCGACCTGATTTTACTTATGCTTTGATCATCTCCTTCTGCTGCCCCAAGGCTTTCAGCCTCCTCTTCTTCTTGATTTTCAGCATTTTTGTTGGATGTCCTAGCATATGTTGCTGTAAATTCTGTTAATTCATCTTCAATTGCCATTCATTCCTCTTCTTGAGTGGAGGACTGCTCTTCTTCAATGGAGGGAAAGCCTACTAAATTGGTTACAATCATATTTTCATCAATGCACTTTTTTGTCCCAAGACTTTCAACTACTCCCCCTTGGTTTTCATTTTCTATGTCTGTTATCCCAACACCAACTTGTGTCCAACTAGTTGGTTTATCTTCAAGGTGCTGTCCTACAAATGTTGACAGCTCTTCTGCCTCATGGGATGACTTCTCCTCATTGAGAGTTGGCTGCTCCAACTTGTTTGAACAACCCTTGGCTTGAAAAATGATGTTGTCACATGATGGACACATAAATTCTGAATGTGGTGCATTGTGAAATCTACACCAGCTTGCCATTAGTACTTCCTCCAATCTTGGTCCATCCTTGCTACTCAAATATTCCTGGATCAACTCCTTGAATGCCTTGGCTGCCATGGTTGTCAATTCTTCCTCCGAGTTTGCAAGGGCTAAAGGCTGATAGATTTCCCAAAAGGGAATTTCTCCCTGCAATACCCTTTCAATTCTGCTCAAGAATGTGAGACATCCAAGCTCGTTGTGCCTATGATTGCAATGGATCCAACATCTATCCGCCAATGCAAATTGTTGCAATGGATTCTTCAGTCTCTTGTTCAAATTTGCATGCAGCTGAGTGATGTCAATTTGTGCATGCTGCTCCATTTTGACTCAACTTCTTTTGCCTTGAATTTTTTTTGATTTTTAGCATTGAAGAGATCTCCCTATCTCAGATTTCTTCTTTGAAAGTGCTCTTTTCAATTTCCAACTTTCAGCTTTGTAGCCTCAACATGTCATGCCCTCCTTCTAGCGCCAGTTCTGTTGATTGCGTTAGGAGGAGGAGGGCATAAAATGAATCACTTCCAACCTTCAACTTTATATTCCCAACGTGTCAGCCCTCCTTCTAGCGCCAATTCTGTTGATGGCATTAGGAGGAGGAGGGCATAAAATGAATCACTTCCAACCTTCAACTTTATATTCCCAACATGTCATCCCTTCTTCTAGCGCCAGTTCTGTTGATGGCGTTAGGAGGAGGAGGGTATAAAATGAATCACTTCCAACCTTCAACTTTATATTCCCAACATGTCAGCCCTCCTTCTAGCGCCAATTCTGTTGATGGCGTTATGAGGAGGAGGGCATAAAATGAATCACTTCCAACCTTCAACTTTATATTCCCAACGTGTCCCTCCTTCTAGTGCCGATTTGATGTGTTTTATGCACTTCTCAACACAGATCGTAGGTGCACTACCTCTCTTGAAAGACAATCTTCCACAATCAGATTGTAGAACACTATCCCAAGGTCTCTAATGTCAGGTCTTGACAGTGCTTGGAATATCTCAGTTGTTTGATGTGATTTGTTGGAATCACAAGGCGGACTTACGAATGGGTTACAAAGCATGGAAGTTGGGTTTGCAAATGCAATTTCAAAGTGCTGAAAGTGAATGAACAGTGGTTGTCCACTCAAAACAGCAAGCTGAAACTCATCAAGTTCATCTGATTTAGCTTCATGGTGATGCTTTGGGTCCTACTCTAACCAAGGATAAAAAGAAACAACAAAAGGAGAAGGGTTAAGAAAGCTATTCTAATCCTAAGCTACAAATGAACAGTAATAGTGGTGGCTGCTAAAGTAGATAGACTTCCTAAACTGGGTTTTGCTTGGCCAAGAGAAACCTACAGTTGCACAAATCCAATGCAATATTTTAAGGACTGCATATTTTCACATTACATACACACATCATGTACATGCAATCGAACTAAGTTGCAGCAATAAAGGAAAGAGGCTTAGACTAGCTTTACAAAGTGATTCATCATCAATGAACCACAAAAAGCATGAGCTGGAAGTTCATCAAATAATGAAACAACAAACACCATCACCACTCTCATTCAAGAAACTAACACTAAAACTAACATGGAAGGTGAACCATGCATACATAAAGATAAAACTCAAAAGGAACACCCATAAAACATGCAATGTTGCTTTCTATTGCTGTAGAATGTCTTTACATCAATTCTCCAACCCTTACAAATGAGGGGCAAGCCCCTATTTATAGTTTTCCAAAGCCCAAATGAATGGCTAGGATCAATTTGCAATGAATGGCCCAGATTCAATTATATTAGGGTTTCACCTACCCCACAATATTCAGCAATTTTAAAATACATCTTTGTCTTTTCTCTGTTTTGTCATCTAGTGCTCAAGTGCTGTAGCAGTTTTGTCATTTAGCTGATTGCCTTTTTACTGTAGCTGAAACTGCCTGAAAGTTGCCTTCTTACTTGATGTGTTTGCAGTGTTCTTCCTTGGATCAAATGAGCTCATCGACGATTGGAATCAATGGATTGGTTGCCCCTTATTTGAGCGGACAACTCACTTATGCTCTCTTCAAGGCCACCCCCTTGCATTGCATTTTTGTCATTGACTTCCTTGGCACAGTCCTTCTTCTATCGCTGACCCTGTTGGTGGGTGCTAGGGGGAGAGGCGAACATGAAATGAATGGTGACAAGAGCTATGCGCTTTCCTTGTTCAGCTTTCTCGATGGGTCTCCTGACAGATGTGCAATAGGCTCCTCGAATCCTGCATACATGAAACATCGTAAGTGTTTTCATACATAAATTAAGGAAAACGTTAGTCAAATCTTGTAAAATCCTTGTTAGATCCATCTATGCATCATCAAAAGTTCATAATATTCATATTTGGAGCTCATTTGGACCATAAACATTAATCCGGGCCGCTGGGGCTCCACGTATGTTCCAAAACAGCCAAAGGGGGACAAAGCTCCGAAACCACTAAAACTTAACGAAACGTTGACGAAACCTTTGCAGTGCACTTAGGCACCACAAACACATCCGAAATCCACCAAAATGTTAGCCTCAAAATCAATAATGTGGAAACCGGACCGACGGGGGTCCACAGAATGTTCAAAAGCCATGGAGGGGCCGGAGTTAAAAGCCGGGACTCCGGGGCCGGGTTGCCTGACGGATATTCAAAATAGCCAGAGTGGAAACGGCCATAGAGGGTGGAAGGCCAGGAGATGAAGAAATAGTCCCGAAATGGAGGGAGTTGGGCTCGGGGGGCTCCGGGATCCCCAGGATGTTCAAAACGAAGAAAAGGAAACCAAAACTTAACAAACCAAACGAAACCTTGGCAGTTCATTTAAGCACCGCAAACACATCCCAAATCCAAAAAAGGTTACCCCCAAAGTCAAAAATGTGGAAACGGGAGCGACGAGAGTCCATGGATGTTTCCAAACAGTCAAGGAGGAAGGGAATTCCAGAGAGAAAGTTCCGAAACCATCGAAACTTAACGGAACATTGACAAAACATTGGCAGTTCATTTACGCACTTCAAACACATCCTGGATCCAAAAAAGGTTGCCCCCAAAGTCAAAAATGTGGAAACAGGAGCGACAAGAGCCCACAAATGTTTCCAAACAGCCAAGGAGGAAGGGAATTCCAGAGGGAAAGTTCTGAAACCATCGAAACTTAATGGAATGTTGACGAAACCTTGGCAGTTCATTTACGCACTTCAAACAGATCTCGGATCCAAAAAAGGTTGCCCCCAAAGTCAAAAATGTGGAAACGGGAGTGACGGGAGTCCACAAATGTTTCGAAATAGCCAAGGAGGAAGGGAATTTCAGAGGGAAAGTTCAAAAACCATCGAAACTTAACAAAATGTTGACAAAACCTTGGTAGTTCATTTACGCACTTCAAACACATCCCGGATCCAAAAAAGGTTGCTCCCAAAGTCAAAAATGTGGAAACGGGAGTGACGGAGGTCCACAGATGTTTCCAAACAGGAGGAACAAAACAAAAGGCAAAAAGGGGAAGGGTGACCTTATTTCCCTGTGGATTTGAATACCCCAAGTAGGTGAATTTGGGTAGGGGATTTGATCGTTTGAAGACACATGACCAATTTGGTCTTGAAAAATGGGGCACGTAAAACAAGACAGGAGCAAAGCAGCTTGTCGGGAGCGAAAAAAGGGGGTCCCTGCCTACGGCGGGGCATGTGTGCAAAACATGCACAATAGGATGTAAAAGGAAGCAACTTGCAAGTGAACTATCTCGAGATATGAGAAAGATCACCCCTCTGAAGTTTGAAGGAAGTACACATGGGGATGCGGTTGAGGCATGACTCACAAAAATAGAAAAGTATTTTGAAATCAAGAATTACTCAGATGTAACTAAGGCCATTTGGGGAGCCTTCTAATTGGCTAGAGAAGCATCCAAATGGTGGATGAATAAAAAGATGGAGCTTGGGATAAGTTCCTTGAATTTTACTTGGAGTGAGTTCTTGGAAATATTTTGAAAGTGGTGACTATGTCAACTATTCCATGATCAAAAGCTTACCGAATTTAAAAACCTAAGGCAAGGAGATTCCTCAGTTAACAAATATTAGGAGAAATTCACTCATCTCCAAAGGTATGTACCTATGTACCAAAAGGATGAGCGGTTTTGTACAAGGAAATTCATCATGGGTCTCAATTCCCAAAAAGGAGGAGAGGTAGACGTACATGATCCTGCTACCATGGACCTAGTGTACAACAAAGCCATTTAGCAAGAGCAGAGACTTAAATCTATCTTGAACTACCGTGAAAAGAATCAAAGGAAGTTTAATTTGTCTCAAGACATTCCAGCTGCAAAGAGGCCTAGTGAAAGGAAAGATTATCAAAGGAAAGGGGACAAAGGATTCCAAAATGTGAAGAATGAATCAAGAAGGGATCATAGGGGGAACAACAAAAAAAATCTCGGTAAGGAATGGAGACAGTTCTAGAAGGCCTGCAACAAGGAAAGGATTGTTGAGAGGATATTTTACGTGTGGTGGAGATCACTATACAAATCAGTTTCCCAATTATCCACTAGGTACACAACCACATGGGAACCCTCTACCTCGTAAATGAGCAACATTCTAGTAGAGGATTCATGCGGCATTAGACAATAATCAAGTAGAGTACCAGATTACTTCGGTGGAGATTCCAGGTACTTTGTTTGGTACACCCATATAAAGTTTAATAGATAATAGTGCTATGAATTTTTTTGTTTCTCCTAGTATAGCTAGTAAAATTTCTAGAAATGTTGGCTACATGGAAATGTCTTGGATTGTTGAATATTCAATCCAGACAAGAGCTAAGGAGGAACAATGTCTATTCAAAGCAAGGGTTGAACTTCTAAGTTTCTCTATGGAATGAATTTGTATGTAGCTCCCATAGGTTCTTATGAAACTATTTTAGGGATGAATTGGTTGTGGAAGCATAGAGATAAAGTAGATTTTCATGCAAAAAAAATGTTTAAATGATCTAGGAACTGGGTATCATTGCAAGGAATGCCAAGAGAAGTTAAGTTGTGGAAAATTTCCACTATACAAATGCATAGAGTGAAGAAGAAAGGTTGTCAACTCTTTATGGTGAAAATAGAGAAACTTGAGGAATGCAAAGAGTTCATTTCTCAAGATGATGTAGCATATTATGGACCTTAATACCTCCAAGAAGTTGAAGATGGCGAGGTAGTAGAATTGGGAAAGTCGGATATGGAGAAATATCCTATCCTAAGGAGCTTTAAGGATGTATTTCTAGATGAACTACCTGGATGGCCTCCCAAGAGAGTGTTTGATTTCTCCATTGACATAGTTCCAAGGGTAGAACCTATATCCAAAGTGCCATAAATGATGACCACAACAAAATTAATGGAGCTAAAATCTCATTGGAGGAATTGTTGTTTAAGGGACTAATAAGACCTAGTGTTTCACCTTGGGGAGCACTAGTGATCTTCGTGAAGAAGAAAGATGGTACACTATGCTTATGCATTGATTATAATTTTCTTAACAAGGAAACGATAAATAATAAGTATCTATTACCAAATATCGATGATCTCTTTGATCAAATGTGAGGAGCGGTAGTGTTTTTGAAATTTGATCTTCGATAAGGTTATCATTAACTAAGGATCAAGGATGAAGATATTTTCAAAATATCTTTTAGGTCTCGGTATGGTCAATATGAGATCACAGTCCTACCATTTGGACTAATGAATGCACCTGCAACATTCATGAACCTAATGAATAATGTATTTAGGGACTGCTTGGATAGGTTTGTGTTGGTATTCTTGGATGATATTCTTATCTACTCCAAGAAAAAAGAGGAACATCTCCAACATCTAGAGATTTTTCTCCAACAATTAAGAGAGCATAAGTTGTATGGGAAACTATCTAAGTGTACCTTCCTTTAGAAGGAAGTGCAGTATCTAGGTCATGTGATTTTAGCTGATGGAATTGTTGTTGATCCAATAAAAATAAAAGTAGTACTTGATCGGCCAGTGCTTAAGAATGTGTTGAAAGTTAGAAGTTTTATGGGTTTGGATAGTTACTATAGAAATTTTATTGCAATTTTTTCTAGAATATATTTTCCCATTATCTCCTTGAAAAGAAAAGGGAAGAAGTTTGAATGGTCTGATAAATGTTAAGCAACATTTGACCAACTCAAGGAGAAGTTAACCGCAACTCCAATACTGAAAGTACCTGATCCAGATGATAATTTTATTGTCATCACAAATTCTTTAGGAGAAGGTTTGGGTGGAGTATTGATGTAGGATGGGTGAGTCATAGCCTATGAGTCAAGGAAACTAAAACCTTATGAGAAAAATTATGCTTCACACGATCTAGAATTAGCAGTTTTTGTTCATGCATTATAGATGTGAAGACACTATCTGTTGGGGAAACCATTTGATCTAAATACTGACCATCATGGTCTAAAGTATTTGTTTATGAAACCAAATATGAATGCATGACATAGGAGATGG
Source organism: Sequoia sempervirens (assembly GCA_007258455.2). Classification (NCBI taxonomy): domain Eukaryota; kingdom Viridiplantae; phylum Streptophyta; class Pinopsida; order Cupressales; family Cupressaceae; genus Sequoia; species Sequoia sempervirens. The sequence goes on from VDFB02047144.1 coordinate 39,201,822, forward strand.
TTGGAATTGATATCAGATTATGATTTTAACAACAACTATATCAAGGGAGAGGAAAATTGGGTAGTCGATGCCCTAAGTTGTAGGAGGCATGTCTCCTCGATGATATCAATTCAAACTGATTCCAAGGGTCAAGTGTTGCAAAAATCCAAGGGTGATGAGTATTATGAGAAATTCAAGAGAGAACTCTTGGATAATCCACAAGATCCAAGGTATGAAGGGATTTCACTTTGAGCTTGATGGTTTATTAAGATTTAAATGAAGAATCTATGTACCTAACTATGAGGAATTAAGGAATTAGGTGTGGAAAGAAGTTCATACTGCACCATATTCTGGACATCCTAGAGTAACCAAGTTGTTGGATAATGTCAAGCCATTGCATTTTTGGAAAGGGATGAAAGGGGATGCTGCAAGATTTGTAGCAAGTTGCTTAGAGTGTCAAAGAATAAAGGCATAACATCATCACCCTATGGGGATTTTGTATCCCCATGAAGTTCATGAAAGTAAATGACAAGTCATTAGCATGGATTTTGTTCAATGTCTTCCAATGTTAAGGAATAAGCATAATGCAATTCTGATCATAGTAGATAAGCTCACAAAGGTGGCTCATTTTATTCTAAGGAATCTAATAGATGGAGCTCCTATTATAGCTCAAAAGTTTATTCAAGAGGTATTTAGGTTACATGGAGTTCTAAAGAAGATTATTTTGATAGGGATGCTTGTGTGACATCTAGGTTTTGGAAAACCATGTTTTTTTCACTTGGAACATAGTTGAAGATAAGTTCAACATATCATCCAAAAACTGATGGACAAACTAAAAGGGTGAACCAAGTGTTATAATATCTACTGAGAATGTATTACATGGATCAACAATACAATTGGGAATATTACCTACCTTTGGTAGAATTCATGTATAAAAAATCTTATCATTCCACGATCAAGATGGCTCTGTTTGAAGAATTGTATGACAAGAAGTGTCAAACTCCTTTAAGCTAGAATAAGCTAGAGGATAAGATAAACCTTGGGCCAGAAATGTTATCTGAAATGGAGCAAGTTGGTATTGTTGAGCAGAGGCTAGCAAAAGATAATGATAGGTAGAAGAGTTATGCAAATTCCAAGAGGGTACCTAGACAGTTTTTAGTAGGGGATAAGGTGATTTTAAGAGTTAAACCTCATGAGAGCTCTATAAAGTTTGGAAATTCATCCAAACTATCTCCACATTATGTAGGTCCTTTTGAGGTTCTCAAAGAAGTGAACCCTGTTGCGTATAGAATTGTTTTGTCACCAACTCTTTCTAGGATGCATAATGTCTTTCATGTGTCGTACCTTAATAAGTACATGCCAGAGGATAAACATGTTATTGATTGGAATGATTTATAGGTATAGGACCCTGGAGTGGTAACAATCGAGCCTCTCAAAGTTCTCAAAACATGTAAGCTTCACTTATGTAATAGAGAGGTTCTACAATGTAAGGTCTTGTGGGATCAGTATGCAAAAGATTCTGCCACTTGGGAGGACTATGTTGAGATGAAGCAAAAATTTCCTCATATTTTGCTTGACTTTGAAAGTTACTAAGACAATATTTTTATGTTTTATGTTTTGGTCTATATTTTATGTTTGATACTTAAAAGCATTAGGGACGATGATTCACAAGAGGGACCATATGTTACACTCCATTGTGTTATTACCTATATTTACTATTACCTTGTTGAGTTAATTTTTTTTAATATATGATTGTGTTTTGTATATGAATCTTGATGGAAAATGTGATCTGAATGAAAAAAAATCTATAAACAATGAAAAATATTCAAAAAATGATTAGTTTAGGTCAAATTATGGTGTGTACACATTGGTTTTCAAAAACAACAATTAGGGCCAATAAAAAAAATAAAAAAGTATTAAAAAAAATTATAAAAAAATATCCTCATCAATCTTCAATTTGTTAAACATATTTCCCTAAAAGGAATTAGATAAATACTTTTATTTACTTGTCAAATTATGTTGTCCGTACACATGCATAGTATGGTAAAAAAAGGTGACTTTTAAAAAGTAAATTTTTATACATGCCTATTAAAAGTTAATTTGTATCATCTGGGTATTAAAATAAATTACATATTTAGAAACTGGACTCAAAATACTAAATTTGATGATACTGACTTTTTTTATGATTCAATGTGTAAGTGTTTCATATTTTCAGTCTATCTATGACAAATTCTGAAAAATTAGGAAAAACACTTCATTTTTTGAGCTTTTTGTGGACCCAACTTCTTGCACTTACCCTCATCATATCTTAGTAATAGTATCAAAACTTGGATCTAGCATTTGTGTATATTCCTCTTCTTAAAAACCACCTCTTTCAACCATTAAGAAGTAGGGGTAGTAGATGCATGCTTGAGACTAGAGGTAAAATGGGAAGCAATGGGAAGAAGAGCATTCCTACAAACATAGTGTCAATTGCTACATTGTCATAGGATCGATAAGGAGGAGGATATTAATATGATGAAGATTTTTGATGAAGAGAATGAGGGGGAGGTAGATTAGGTTGAGATGAGGAGGGATTCACCTCTATAGAAATAGGATTCTTAGGCAACTTTATATTTATCTATGTATTCTAAGCAACATGGGTCTTTTATTTATAATTTCTTCTTTATCTCTACATCTTTTTGAGCATAATAACATTCCAATTCAATTCCTTTCTTGGGGTCTTTGATGTAGACAAAATAACACTCACCCCATATCTCACCCAAATTGCAAAATACAAATTACAAATGACTTCATAGATGATAAATTCCCAAAATCAATAATTACATGTGTTGATTTAAATCGATCTCACAATTGCACACATTACATTCAAATTTGAAAATACACCAAATAGATAATTTCATTCAGATTTCATGAAATACATATTACAAGTATTTGGAAAACTCCCTTGCTCCACTAGTCTTTCAATCCTTCATCTCATGAATCCAAGGTTGAATCGCCTCTCCACTCTCATGTATCTTAACAAGCTCATTTCATTAGATTTGAGTGCTCCCTTCATACCTCAAGAACAAATCTATTAATTTTCTCATTCGTGACTCTTTCCACTATATATAGGCTGCTACCATTATTATCTTTCCTCTAGTCAAATTTTCCACCTAAATGGAAATTAGGTTTGGTTTTTTAATCCACTCGAGTCACCCTACGTGTGACCATTTTGTTTAGGTCCAGTTTTGTGCCAACCCTCTATACACACCCATACATTTATTGGCTACTTTTTCTTCATCCAAATTCAATGTTGACCTTCCTTATTCTTGCGCACCTCTATATGTACTCTAATTTGCTTTGATTTTAATCACCCCATATCTTCAATCAACCTTTAAAATTTTATTTGGCTGCCTGCGTATAAAAGACCTCCTTTGTCCCACATTTTATTCAAATGCAACCCCTCAATGTGTTTTGACCCGCATCAACATTATTATCCGGGCATTAATAATACACCTTCCCTATATTATGCTTGTAGTCCTACTTCCTCCAACTATCTCCCTTGGTTGCACAAGGATTTTTTCCTTGGCGTGGCTTCCTACCCACACAACCCCATCAACTCTAACTGCGCTCTCCTCTCTTTCAACCGCCACACACCATTTGTCATACTATGTGTTTAAAATAATGTTCCTTTGTTAAAGTTGGAATTTGAGCCATTGCCATTTTTTTTTTAAATCGCCCCCTTACCAAGATAATACCTTTCAAAATGTTGCATGTCCTTTAGCATTCTCGAATTTATTGAATAAAATCATATCTTGTAAAGAAGTGAATTCATTCCTTTTCCACCGTGGCATCTCAGAACCAATTCATATTGGTGTCAAGAATACATCCTCCACATTAGATGGAATATCCACAAAAATATAAAATAAGAAAATATGTGACATACACTAAACAACATGATTCACCCATTAAATAAAAATTGAGTTTTTTGATAACTTTTTCCCTACATTATTTTAAACACAAACATAGTATGCCAAATGGTGTGTGGCTCCAACCATGCCCTCCTCTCTTTAAACTGCTAGACACCATTTGGCATACTATGTATGTGTTTAAAATAATGTCTGTTTGTTGAAGTTGGAAGGTGAGGCGTTGCCAACTCATATTTTTTCTAAAATCGACCCCTTACCAAGATAATACTTTTCAAAATTTTGTACATCCTTTGGCATTCTTGAATTTATTGAATAAAATCATATCTTGAAAAGAAGTGAATTCATGGATTTGTTGGAATAATGTCGTTGATGATGCTTGGTAACATGAGCATGGAAGGTACATAACGATGTGTTGCAGTGTTGTCATTGATGTAAAAATCATAACTCATATTAATATTTTGGTTGTAGAACATTTTGATTAGTTCTAATAGGTTTTGGAGTTGATAAGGAAGGAATTTTTTCATAATGGTTTGGTTTGGGAAAGATCAATTGTGTGAAAATTTGACTAAACTGTGTCAATTCTATGAATATAGTGTTACTATGTGCTAGGTTTTGGTTCCACACTACTCTACAAATGAAGATTCCACTTTGTGCTTCTAACATAATTTTGGTAGATGTTAGATATATCATATTCCAAGAGTTCATGTTTGGACAGTTGGATTGAAAGTTATGAGTAATAGAGTTCATCTTTGAAAATTATAGTTGTTTTCTATATAGTATAGTTGTGTGGGATATTTTTCACATCTCTACGGATAAGTATTTGGCCTTATGCTTTTGAAGATAAGCTACCAGACAATAGTAGAGCATGAATTCTAGATGGTATCAAGTTTTGAGGTCCACGTGTCAAGATATGGATACACAGTTGAAGGTTTTTGCTATTAGGTCTTATGCCATGTCGATCTAATATGTTTGAAGGTATGAAAAGGTGAAATATATATTTTCATCTTATGTGGGATCAATTATAGTTCCATGCCGAACTAGTTTAAGGTATTTTGAGTTTTAAATTATGGAGTGTTACGTGGATGATTTTTTTTGAGCTGACAAGTTATATTTTGGGTTTTCCACATAAAATTTTTGGTGTTTATGTGATGCGATGTTGTGAATGTTTCATGCTTTCTTTGCTTACTGCACTTGGATATGCATTACTGATTAGTTGTTTACTATTTGAATGGTTTAAGAGAACACTGATTCACCTCCCCCTATTAGTATTCTAGGTGTTCAAAAATTGATATCAGAGATTGGTTCCTTGGAAGGAGCTTAACTGCTTTGGGAAGGTCTTGGAGATTGAATAAATGGCTTACATAAAATTTCCTATTCATTTGAAAGAGATTCCTAATGTTGATTTTATAGAAGAAGATTGCATGCTTGAAAAAGATGGAGAACTCAAAGTTTCTCGTGAAGATATAGAAAGAATTGAAGGAAAATGTCAAAGAAGCAAATGAATGTATCATAAAATTGAGAGAGCAAATCAAGAAGTTTAAAGAAAGGCATAAGGAAGTCAGTGAAAAATTGAAACAAACAAATGAAAACATCACCGAATTGAAAGTGCAAGTTGAAGAAAAGAAAAGATTTAAGGAATGTCTAAATGCAAAGGTGAAAATAAAATTAGAGGAATTTATAAGGCTTGAACAAGAAGTGGTAAACCTAAGATAAAATTAGGAAAATGAAAGAAGCCATGAAGATAAATTCAAGATGAGTTATGCAATGCTTGATGAGATCATTGCAGGTCAAACAACATATAAAACAAAGGTGGCTTAGGATTTGTAAAATGTGAAAGCTCAAAAGTAGATCAGACACCTCATGCAAAAGAGAAGATCCATGAACCAAAGAAGAATGAAGACAAGAAGAAAAATGCCAAGATCTATAATCAAAGAAATGAAGCTAGAAGACCACTTGTAAGACAACCAAATGCACAAAGGTACCCATCTTTCAATGGTTTTTTCTATTTTTGCAATAAATTTGGACCTAAAGCAATGGAATATAGAAGTAGAATGAATCAAAATGCTCTATCCTTTTTTGGTTAATGTTTTACATGCAAAATATTTGGTCATAGAGCAAGTGAATGCAAAATTCAAATGATGAATGCATATAACATTAATATAATGATTTAATATTTTAATGGTTATTACTATACATACTATGGATTTGGACACAAAGCTAATCAATGTAGATCTAGAGTGAATGGAAGGAATACTGTCTAGAAGAATATCACATGTCACAATTGTAGTAGACCTAGAAACATTGCCAAGTTTTGTAGAAGCATAAATACAAGGAAGGATAATTTGGTAAAAAGGAATGAACCGGTTAAAAAGGTTGATCTAGTTGAAGCAAAGAAGGAAGAGACAAAAGACAAGGGAGAATATATACCATCCTTCAGTGCAGATGTTTGGTTTAGAAGCTAAGCTAAATTCTTTGGCTTAGGGGGAGCTTTAATGGATATCTTTTGTACCTCACCAGTGAAGAGGTGATGAGGTCTAAGCATGAAGATATGTGATATAGATCAATATGCTAGATCTATTGGAGAAGATTACAAAAGAAAATATGATGATGTAGAAGTCTATAGAGCTTTGAAAGGTGACTGTGCATACAGATAAAGTGTTTTCGGCTTTATGCGTTGAAGCATTCAATGAAAAACTAGGTCAAATCAAAAGGTTATAAGTGATTTCACTAAGGAAAATTTATTTCAAAAAGAAATTTGAGAAGGAGTAGAGCAAGAAAGAGAGAATTCAAAGTGTTCAAGGTGATTTGTGTTTTAGTGCATCAAAACCCTAATTTTGCGAGCATAGAAAAGGTATTTATGAATTTGTTTACCCTAATTTTTGAAGAAATTTTCTTGGAAATAGTTTGAATCTATTTTTCAATGGCTACACCAAGGGTTATAGAGGTTACAAAAAAACCACAATGAAAATTCAAAAGGCATCCTACGAAAGCCATAGATTATGACCTATTAGGTGCATTCTCACATATTCCATATTGGGTTTTACCGAATGAACATATTAGGGCTTACATTCATGGAAAAATTAAAGAACATTCTCCCACTAAGTTAAGAGATAAATGGGAAAATGAGTTAATAGGAGAGGAATTCACCCTAAAGCCATAATATAAAAACCTAGTTGAGAATAAACTGGATATATGACAATGGTTCCCTAATTTCTTTTATAATGTCAAGTGGATCAAAATTGCTTTGAGCATAATATACGATCAATTTGTCTAGACTGATACACCTAATATGATCACTAAGGAATTAATAAGAGAGGTCACTAGCCTATACTCCACCAGACCCATCCCCATTTTGAATTTCATTAAAAATGAAGTGGTTATGGAGAAAATAAGTGCAAAATATGACAAGAGAGCCCTTGTAGTAAATCCCATTAAGAATCTAGTTGGAGATACACAACCATGATGTTTGGTTACAAAATTTATTACACGAAAAAAGACAACTTTGTATCTTCCACTGCAGTTAATGTGGCATACGAGATGGTATAAAATGGTGTAGATTATGACTTGTGTGATTTTCTTAGGAAATAAAATTTGATGGATAATTTGAAACTTGAAATGAAATATGTATTTAAGTATGGCACCTTGGTCATGTGCTTACTCTTTTATTTCTTGGAGGAGCTTCCCATAATTGGAAGTGTAACCTGGAGAAGAGGAAGGCCAGTTGCATATCAAAATATGAGGAACCTTAGATATGTCAAAGCACAAGATGATACCCTTACTACTTTTTTTGCAGTATTCCAAAAGAGAATGCATGAGAGATAGAGAGAAGCCCAAGGACAATTGTTGAAATATACAATAATGATATCACATTCCTTGTATCTACAGACTAATGCATTATGGAGGCAGTGGAACCAAGAACTATTTGGGTTCTTGAATTGGGTTATGAGGTGAAAAAATAGATCTTGTTGGTTACTCAAATATCTTGTTGAAGATCCCCAAGACATTGCAAAACCAAGATATGACACTTATGAAGAAAAGTCTATGGAAGTTCACTTGGAACAAAGGAAACAACAGATCAAGAAGAATGTGGACAAGATGGTTGATTTATATTCTAAGGAAATGGGTCTTTCTTATGAGAGAGTGTAGTATGATAGAGAGAGAGCCAAGAAAGATTTGAATGTTGCAGAAGCATCTGGTAGCTCAAGAAGATTTGGTAGAATAGCTACCACTCCACCTTCTATCTAGAAGTCCTTTGGGATTTTTCCTTCTATTGGAGAGAAAAGAAAGACTACTGCTAGTCCTCTAATAAGGGAGAAATCCCCTCCAGAAGTGCAAGCTACAAGGGATGAGAAGAAGAAGATTTCCACTGTTGCAACACCTATTGCCCCAACCAAGAGAAGAATTAAGCAGAAAGCTACAAGAGAAAAATGTATTGACATAAAAGTTGCAAAATAAGAAGAGGATTTGGAAGAAGAAGAGTGCAAAAGAAAAGAAGACTTAGATTAAAGGAAAAGAAAAAGAACAAAAGGAACTGGTAAGGACTCACTCCCCCATGAAGTTAGAGGCATTGTATAATAGTATCTTGCAAAATGATATCCTAGGAGAGACCACAACTCTTTATAAGGATGCAAAAGAGATATACAAGGCTACTATAATTGAATCTATCATCCAATACATAGTTGTTCTTGAGGTGCACATGTGGAACATAAAGAAACATGTTCCTGAAGATTTGTGGAATATTTTGTTAAAGAGAAGAGAAGAATCCATAAAAGAACATGAAATACTTAAGGAAGAGGCTTTAGAAAGAGTGAATGCTCCTTTATCTGAGGATGGCAGAGCCACATTGGCAAATGTATTTAGCAAGGAGTTGAGGATGAAGCAAAGGGTTACAACCCTTATGGGAAAAGATAAAGATGACATTGAAAGAATATAGAAGGAAATAAATGACAAGGAAAAAGAGATTGCACAAAAGTTGGGAATGATACCAATAAATGAAGAAGGAATGAATGAGGAAACTAATGCTTTGGAATCAAATGCAAAAGGAGAGATGTGTGGAAAAATGATGTTCAACTCCATTGGACAACACTACTCCAGAAGTGGATGACATGACAAAAAGGGTTGTTGAAGAGGCAATGATTGGAGAAGAAATTGGAAAGGAAAACACTTTCACTCCTCTGACACAAGAAGTTACTCCTCTGGTTAACACTAAAAACAATGTAGAGGATTAAAACAAAGATGATAATGCTAATGCAGAAGAAGAAGAAAAGCCATAAAAGAAAGATGAAGAGAAGGCTGATGAGGAGAAATAAGAAGAGGATAAGAAGGAAAATGAAGACAAGACTTAGGATGCATCCAAAGATGCACAAGGAGAAAAGGAAAATCCAACAGACTCCTAAAGTGCTGAAGAGAAAGGAAAAGTTGTAGAGATATCTAAGTTTTCAGGTGAATCCTTCAGCTCCTCTGGAGATTCCTTGAAAAACATTTTATGTATGATCCCAAGTTCCAACCAGTTATATCTTCACAACTGTTGTAGTTTCGAATGCATCAAGGAAATTTTTTGAGTTGGATAAAATCACTCCTATCCACAAGCTACAATTGGGAGACATGTTTCATGCATCCACAAGGAAAGAAATCATTGAATCACACTAGAAGAGAAGAGAATTGATGGAAGAAGCAGTAAATGCTTTACAAGAGGCTAATGTACCCGGTGTGAATATAGAAAAATATTTATCTGGTAGAGAAATTAAGACTGCTAATTGATTCATTTAAAATTAATGCATCCAAACTAAAGGAAGAAGCAGAGAAAGAAGTGGAGAAAAGGATACTTGTGATAAGAGGATGCTAGAGATGACAAAGAAATATGCAAGGGAACATAATTTTTTTTAGAGTTATTAAAATATGTTGAAGGATGTGTTGATGAGGCAAAGGCCCTATATCAATATGGGATGAAGTGGTCCAGAGAAACACAAAGCATAAGGAAGGAGATTGACTCTATTGAGTCACAAATTGATGTTGCCTCAAGTGCATATGATCTGGCACTTGAACTAACCAGTGTAACAAGAAATGCAATTGAATATCTACACAAGAAATTATTTCAACTGCAAGCATATAAAGAACACATTATTTTGCAATTTGGAGAGGTAAGGGATCTAGTCAATCCTAAATTATTACTTGTTTCAAAAGCTCTCTTGAGTGCGGATAAAGCCAAATAGATGAATCTGGTACCTACCACTCTGGAAGAGGAAGAAGAGTTACTGTTAGAGTTTAAAACATAGAATAGACTGCTCGCAGAGGCTAAAACTGAATGGGAACATGGTAGGCAAGCTTGGGAAGACCATTTGAAGAAGTTCCAAGTGTCAATCACCTCTGGTTGACTCTTTTCTTATGCTTTTATGCATTTCCTATATTCCAATTCAAATTCTTTATATATATGTGGACTGCATAGTGTTGTTTCTAACACATTTTTTGGGGTTTTTCTCTAGTATATGATTCAGGGAGAGTCAATCTACTCTTTTCAGTTTGTATATATGTTTATATTTCTCAAGGGGAGTTTTGGTGCCCTTTTCCCTTTATAGTTTGGAGATTATTTTGGACATTTTGGTGCATGTTGCCATCAATGACAAATGGGGAGATTGTTGAAAGAATGTCATTGATGATGCTTTGTAACATGAGCATGGAAGGCACATAATGATGTGTTGTAGTGTTGTCATTGATGTCAACATTGTAACTCATATGAAGATTTTGGTTGCAGACTATTTTGATCAGTTCTAACAAGTTTTGGAGTTGATTTAAGGAAGGAATTTTTGCTTAATGGTTTGGTCCAAGAAAGAACAATTGTGTGGAAATTTGATTAAGTGTCAATTATGCAAATACAGTGTTACTGTGTGCCAGTTTTTGGGTATGCACCACTCCACAAATGAAGATGTCATTTTGCACTTCTAACATAGTTTTGGTGGATGCCAGATGTACCAGATTCCAAGAGTTTATCATATTTGTACAATTGGATTGAAAGTCATGAGTAACAAAGTTTAGCCTAGAAAATTACAGTTGTTTTCTGTATATTACAATTGTGTGGGAGATTCCACACATCTCCACGAATGAGTATTTGGCCTTGCACTTTTGAAGATAAGCTTCTAGATGGTAGTAGAGCATGAATTCTAGATGGTATCAAGTTTTGAGGTCCATGTGTCGAGATATGGATACATAGTTGAAGGTTTTTGCTATTAGGTTTTATGCCATGCCAACCTAATATGTTTGAAGGGTATGTGCAGGATCATCATGGAAAAAACAGGCCCCTAAGTGGCAAAAAATTCAGAAAAATCAAAGTTAGGAAACTTGACGTAAAAAATTGAATAAGTTATCTATATTATTTCAAAAATATGTAAGAATAGAATCTGTAGAAAATTTAATTTATTTTCTAAACTACTAGGTTTTTAAAAAAAAAATCTATTTGGTGAAAATTTGAAATTTCAATGCGATTGGTACTTAAATTTCAAGGAAAAATAAGAAGTAGGTGTAATGTCGACTACCCTAACTACAATAAAATGATAATATTTTTTTAGAATATTTTAGATATAAGTAGAGGACTCATGCCCCGATGTGATGCATATTTTTTTGTAATTTTTTTCCAAGTAAATAATTAAATATGAATTTTTTATTACAATTTTTTTAAAAATATAAAAACTCATATGTCTAACCACCTTAACTTGGTCAAAACTTCATGAAATTCAAAGTTTATTTTTTTAATCCTATAGTATGTGAAGCATAGAATGTGACACATGTTTTGGATTCAAAAACTGTGGTACCGTTTGAAAGATATAGATGTTTTTCAATCAGCCTACCAATTAAAACTTTATTCATAATTTGAATAGAAAATGAATAATAATTACTTATTTAATTCAAAGTAAAGAATAATTTATATCGGTGGAAAGCTGAGAATCTCCATTAAAAACCCTTTTCGTTTCATCAATTTTGGGTAAAAAAATAGTCGTCAGCCACAAACCCATCATATTGCCACTTTTTGGCCCATCATGATCCTGCACATACCCTGAAGGTACATGTGGAGGCTAAATATGTATTTCATCTTACGTGGGATCGATTATAGATCCATGCCGACCTATTTTAAGGTATTTTGAGTTTTGAATTATGGTGTATTATGTGGATGAAATGTTTTGAGTTGACAGGTTATGTTTTGGGTTTTCCATGTAAAAATATTGGTGTTCATGTGTTATGTGATGTTGTGAATTTGTTTCATGTTTTCTTTCTTTACTGTAGTTTAATATGCATTGGTGATTGGAGGTTTAATGCTTGAATGGTTTAAGAGAATACTGATTCACCCCCCCTTTCATTATTCTAGGTGTTCAACAGCCTTTTCCACCATGCCATCTTGGAACCAATTCAGATTGGTGTCAATATTACATCCTCCACATTATATGGCATATCCAAAAAAATATAAAAGAAGAAAATATGTGGGCTACACTAAACAACATGATTCACCAATCAATTGAAAACTGAGTTTTGCAATAACTTTTTCTGCGAAGTTTAAAAACTTATGAAAACTTACAAAGGTGTGTAACTCATCATTTTGAAGCTTCCAGTTAAGTCATTCAATCCCAAACTTCATGGTTTGTGAAATTTTAAAACTTCGTCAAGTCACCAGCTGAAGTCAGAAAACGCTTAGTTCTTCATAACCATTAACAATTTGACTTTGAAAATTTTGCTAACAAATGACTTTGAAAATTTTGCTAACAAATCCAAGATAGAGTCGAAATTCTACTTGAAGAAGTTTTTCATGAAGTCTATTTTTTGTTAGTGATAGGGGTATCCCTACGACCCAACTCAGTTCCAAAGGGGGTGAGTTGAGGCGAGACTAGTCCCCTATGAGGGAACCCAACATCCCACAAGCGAGTCCCAACTGGGTAAACCTAGGAGTGAAGTTGAACCCAAAACCAATGGGGAGCAAACCCACGACCCAAGCCAACTCTACTACCCATGCGGGCTAATGTTTTTCATGAAATCTTACCAAACTCCCAAAATAATTATTTTTTGGTGATGCCAATTGCATGTTCACTTGGATGCTTTGGCATCAGTATTTTCCATCTATAACTCTAGTAGTAGTATTTGATTTGGATTTGATAGAGTATACAATAGCTATTTGTTGGGATCTAGTTTCTCTACTTTGCTTATCAATTGATTTTGTTTCCTTGAAGAAATACTAGACTCAGAATAGTTGTGTTCCATAATGTTGGCTTTTAGCCCATTTTTAGGTCTTCACAAAATAATATGTGACCCTTCCGCAACATCCTTCATGTTTTTATCCATATAATTGATAATAGTAAGAGATTATATTTTTATTGTAGATGTACAAATTCATGTCCTAGATTCATACCATCATAAACAATCCCCATAGTATCCCAACCAAGATTCCTATGCGAATTTTTACGAATTTTTAAGAAAGGGAGGAATAAATTTGAAAGTTATGAAATAACCTTTTAGAGTGAAAAGGGAGATACAAAATAACGAATAATATGATTCTATGGTTAACGTAGAGATTAAAAAATAATATTTATGAAATCTCTTCTTATGAAAGGATGGAATAAATATATTTATTAAATAATATTAAAATGAAACCTTTGTGAAAGGGTGATATTTTGGAAACCACCCACTAAATCTTATACACAGAATTTATGTAAGACTTGGAAAGGGATATGGAGATCACTTAAGGAAGAAGGTGGTTTGGTGTGTTATGGGTATTGAAGAAGGGGCACACAGTGTCTCCAAATTAGGCTATAGAATACACTCGAGATTGTCCTAGCTAGAACTATTGCACATGTTGAGTGATTACTCTCGAGAATGCTATGTTATACATGTTGAGTAATTACTCTAGGGCATGAAGTGTTGATTGATTAATATATCGAGTATTACTCTAGAACACTAGTGTTGACTGAATTATTCATATTGATTTTTAAATAAGAATTGCTCCTTCTAGAGTGTGTCATATCTATGAGAGCCATGACTAATGAATTCTTCCTAAAGTGAGAGTGGTCTTTCCAAAAAAACCGATTCAAATAAGTATTGAAAATAATTGATGTTAAAAGATATTGAGAATAATAAATATATGATTTTGATGTTAATCTATTTAAATTATATGTTTGTGTTATTCAATTTATTATGTTAATTATTTACTTTTGAATTCTCACTAAATTATCACATGCATAGTTTACATTGCTTATTTATATCTATTCAAAGACACTGCATATTTTAAATTGATTTAACTCTAGTATTAATTATAATTAAATCTATTACAAATACTCAAACAATCTGGAAAGAAAAACAGCATTACATCTTAGTATCAAAGCCTAGTTGAAATTGAAAATTGCATAATCAAGATAGAATCATTCTAACTACTTGATGAATAAATAAGTAGTTAAAAAAAAGAAAGATTATAAAGCTTTCACTAAAACCATCTTATTGATAATCTAATACTTATATATATAATGTTCAAAATTATTGCTCTTATAGAAATTCTACCTTCTCTTCCTTGTTATATAGGTATAAAGATCTACATATCTAAAAAATAAATAGAATATAGAAAATAATTCTACTTATGATATATAGATAATGTGATAGATTTAAGATGGGTAATGGAGGCTACAGATAGTAAATAAAATCATTCATGAGAATCGCAATATGTAATGATTTTCTATAGCATGTTTTGCCTCCTCGTGCATGTGAGATAGACATATGGTTAATATGATGCATATCTTTCTTTTGTTGCAGAAGAAAGGCTTTGAGTGGAGAATCCCTTAGATGTTGGTCTGCAGTGCCTCACCCTGTAGAAGGAGGCCCACAACAAAACAGGTTTCTTTCATCGAATCCACACTTCTCTATCGATAATTCATAAATTATCACTTCTTGGTCTTGGGCTTTTTATCTGAATAGCACAGTGAAGTGTCGTTTCTTCTGTCACTGTCTCTTTCCCAGAGTGGGTGAGCTCCCCATGCTTCTTTATGAAGCGACATCTGTCCAAGGATTTCTGGTGTCCTCAAATATAGTTTAGCTTTCCCTGACGTCTGGATAAGAGCACCCACTGGAAACTTTTTTTCCCAGTCAAGCGGTCACATGTAGCAATGTCAAATCATTGTGGTTGATAATGAATTATACTTCTTCTTTATCCCAAATGCCTTCAAGATTACCATGGTCGGTTGTTTCAACCAATTCATGGAAAAGGCCTCGCTCAATGTTTGTAGCTCTATCTTGAAGATACTTGGACCAGAGTAATTTGTAGATTCCATTGCAATCCCATTGTTAGTGGGGTTAGTTGTTTTGAATGAGAATGAAGTTGATGTTGCAAAACATTATATTCTAATTGTCTCAACCTAGAGATGATTTATATAAGATCGGGAAGATGGGCCCATGAAAGATTATATTATTACTGTCCTTAGTGGAAATTAATTGTTTATGGGTGCTTGTATCAAATGATTATGTTTCAGAATTATTTCTCATGAATCTCATAAAACATATTATATCTCAAATGATATTCACTTGTAGGTTCAATTTAAAAAAAAAAAAACTTTAAGGGTGTAAGAATAAGGATGGGAATCATGAAATTTGGATGTTTAATTAGTTTTGAATTTGTTTTCATTAAGTAAATAGGGCATACGAAATGTATTGTATTTGTGAAGTCATATGTTTTTATATCTATTTATCAATCATCAAATCTCAATTAAGAGATGAAATCTTTAGTGGTATTGAGTTCATGTTTTGCTTCTATTTCTATTTTGACTAGTACACAGTAGTTTTACTATGCTTATTATGTTTGGTTAAAATTGACACATTGATTTGGTTAACGTAAGTTCCATTCTGGACCCATAACCTATGGTTCCTTGGATCATTTACACATCTTAATCTTTATAACACATGATGTTTAACTAAGTTGATTGTAGCATGAAATAACAATTTTATAAAA
Source organism: Sequoia sempervirens (assembly GCA_007258455.2). Lineage (NCBI taxonomy): Eukaryota > Viridiplantae > Streptophyta > Pinopsida > Cupressales > Cupressaceae > Sequoia > Sequoia sempervirens. Next base: position 39,217,680 of record VDFB02047144.1, read on the forward strand.
CAAAATAGATTATCTTAGCATCAAACATGAGGACATGCCAAGTTTTTATAGGGAGAGAGATAAATTCTAATTTCATTTAAGGCAAGGAATAGATATAAGTGTAAATATGTTATACATGAATTTCAAAGTGTCAAAAAATTATTTATGAGTGATAGTAGTTTACTATTGGTCTAGTATTGTTAAGATTTTCTAGTAATATTATCATATCTTTTTTGTACTTCATTATTGGACTTGATTAACCCAATAAATTTGTCAATATTTTATAAAGTATTGTATTGAAAATATATTGTTGGATGTTATATCATGTCATTACTTACCTATGAATTTATACCAAGGTGATATATTTTGAAAGATGTTTTGACTATACTAGGTGTTGCAAACACTCAATTAATAGCAATAAACTTTTTTATATTATATCCTTGTTGGATTCAAAACTTACCCTAAAGCTTTGTTTGCGTGACTGTATATGACCTTTGTTTAATGATAATTGTTTACTTGTTAATATTCAATTGTATTTGGTATAGGAAAGATGATATGCATGTAGTCTAGAATGCATGACCAACATCTTAAAATATAGTTTGATTATATAGATTATATGGTAGTTAACAATGAGTGACTACATAGTATGGGATATGCATGTCATTCATTAGGTAAGTGTTATATGAAAGCATGATAGTATTTTTAATAAATTTTATATTAAAGTTACTATAGACACTTAAAAATGTCCTGAATGATACTACACACTTGAATATGATATATTAACATCATTTCATCCTGAAACCCATCTTCTTTTCGCTTGATTGATTAAATTAACCTAGTTAATTAATCAAATGCCTCATGTTCATCTATTAATCGAATTGATCTAATTGGGTTAATTCACCCTCTCCTGCACTAACATTTCATCTTGTTTATTTAAATGATACAAATTATTTAATCTAAGCCTTAATTCCTCTTATTTAATTAAATAACTTTAAACTATTTAATTAAATATCACATTACATTCCCCTTTTCATTAAAATCAATGAATTAATGAATATCATATTATTCTCCATCTTGCACATTCAAATTTAGATTTAATTAACTAAATTGCTAATTTCCTTCCATCCACTTGCATAGGGAATATTCCAAAGTAATATTCTCCTATTTGGATCCAAAATTGGAATGATTTCTTTCAAACAAACTTTGTAACAAACTTTCAAAGTTGTTACAAAGTGTGTTTGTTTGAATCATTCTCAACCCTTGATTTTTTCTTGATCCATGTGAATATTGATTCTCATCCATTGATGAGAATCTTTGATCCATGTGCTCACCCTTCATTGAATATTGACCATTGATTGATCAAATCAATTTGAACCCTTGATTTTTCATTTGCTTTCCTATAAATAGGTTACTATTTGGAGACAAATGGATCCATCTTTTTATATCAAACTTATGTTGTTGAAACTCACACTCATTTGCATCCATGTTTCATGTTTAATAACATTTTAGATTAATTTTATTCATAGTTAGCTTAAGCATCCATTAATGGCTTCCATGGTAACTTAGCTTGCATCCATTTTACTTCTTCCCAGTCAAGTGGCCACATGTAGCACCCACTATAAATTTTTGTACCAATGTCAAATCATTGTGGTTGATTATGAATTATACTTCTTCTCTACCCCATTCAAATAGCTTCCAAATGACTTCAAGATTACCATGGTCACTTGTTTCAACCAATTCATGGAAAGGGCTCTATCTTGAAGATAGTTTGTCCAGAGTAATTTGTAGATTCCATTGCAATACCATTGTTAGTGGGGTTAATTGTTTTGAATGAGAATGAAGCTGATGTTGCTAAACATTATATTCTAGTTGTCTCAACCTACAGATGATTTCCATAAGATTGGGAAGACGAGCATATCAAAGATTATATTATTACTCTATCCTCAGTGGAAATTAATTGCTTATGGGTGCTTGTATCAAATGATTATGTTTGATATTTATTTCTCATGAATCCCATAAAACATATTATATCTCAAATAATATTCACTTGGGTGTAAGAATAAGCATGATAATCATGAAATTTAGATGTTTAACTAGTGTTATATTTGTTTCCATTAAGTAAATAGGGTATAGGAAATGTATTGTATTTGTGAAGTCATGTGTTTTTAAATCAATTTATCAATCATCAAATCTCAATTAAGATATTACATGTTTAGTGATATTTAGTTCATGTCTTGTTTCTATTTTTATTTTGACTAGTACTTTTTATATAAGAAAGTTGCCTTTTATACTAAGAGCTAGTTCTTTAGTATTTTTAATAGTGAAATTTGTCTATTTAGTCATTTCCATTTAATTTTGTCTCTATTTTAAGCTTAGTTTTACTATGCTCACCATGTCTAGTTAAAATTGACACATAGATTTGTTTAAGGTAAGTTCCATTGTGGGCCCATAACCCATGGTTCCCTAGATCATTTATACATCTTAATCTTTATAACACATGATTTTTAACTAGGATGATTGGAACATGAAATAAAAAAAAATAGATTATCTTAGCACCAAACATGAGGACATATAGAATAGACTACTTGCAGAGGCTAAAACTGAATTGGAACATGGTAGGCAAGTTTGGGAAGACCATTTGAAGAAGTTCCAAGTGTCAACCGCCTCTGGTTGACTCTTTTCTTATGCTTTTATGCATTTCTTATATTCCAATTCAAATTCTTTTTATATTTCTGGACTGTATAGTGTTATTTCCAACACATTTTTTGGGGTTTTTCTCTAGTATATGACTTAGGGAAAGCCAATCTACTCTTTTTAGTTTGTATATCTGTTTATATTTCTCAAGGGGAGTTCTGGTGCCTTTTTCCCTTTATAGTTTGGAGATTATTTTGGAGATTTTGGTGCATGTTGCCATCAATGACAAATGGGGAGATTGTTGGAAGAATGTCATTGATGATGCTTGGTAACATGAGCATGGAAGGTACACATAATGATGTGTTGTGGTGTTGTCATTGATGTCAACATTGTAACTCAAATGCAGATTTTGGTTGTAGATCATTTTGATCAATTCTAACAAGTTTTGGAGTTGATCTAAGGAAGACATTTTACATAATAGTTTGGTCCAAGAAAGATCAGTTGTGTGGAAATTTGACTAAGTGTCAATTATGCAAATACAGTGTTACTGTGTGCCAATTTTTGCATCCACACCACTCCACAAATGAAGATATCATTTTACACTTCTAACATAGTTTTGGTGGATGTTAGATGTATTAGATTCCAAGAGTTTATCATATTTGTACAATTGGATTGAAAGTCATGAGTAACAGAGTTCAACCTAGAAAATTACAGTTGTTTTCTATATATTACAATTGTGTGGGAGATTCCAAACATCTCCACGGATGAGTATTTGGCCTTGCAATTTTGAAGATAAGCTTCCAAATGGTAGTAGAGCATGAATTCTAGATGGTATCAATTTTTAAGGTCCATGTGTCAAGATATGGATACACAGTTGAAGGTTTTTACTATTAGGTCTTATGCCATGCCAACCTAATATGTTTGAAGGTATGTGGAGGTTAAATATGTATTTTCATCTTATGTGGGATCAATTATAGATCCATATCGACCTATTTTAAGGTATTTTGAGTTTTGAATTATGGTGCATCATGTGGATAAAATGTTGTGAGTTGACAAGTTATATTTTGGGTTTTCCATGTAAAAATCTTGGTGTTCATGTGTTATGTGATGTTGTGAATATTTCATGCTTTCTTTCTTTACTGTAGTTTAATATGCATTAGTGATTGGATGTTTAATGTTTGAATGGTTTAAAAGAATACTGATTCACCACCCCTCCCAGTATTCTAGGTGTTCAACATCCTTTTACACCATGCCATATTGGAACCAATTCAGATTGGTGTCAATATTACATCCTCCACATTAGATGGCATATCCAAAAAAATATAAAAGAAGAAAATATGTGGGCTACACTAAACAACATGATTCACTAATCAACTAAAAACTGAGTTTTGCAATAACTTTTTCCACAAAGTTTAAAAACTTATGAAAACTTACAAAGGTGTGTAACTCATCATTTTGAAGCTTCTAGATAAGTCATTCAATCCCAAACTTCACGGTTTGTGAAATTTTAAAAATTTGTCATGTCACTAACCGAAGTCAAAAAATGCTTAGTTCTTCATAACCATTAACAATTTGACTTTGAAACTTTTTCCAACAAATCCAAGATAGAGTCAAAATTTTACTTGAAGAATTTTTTCATGAAATCTATTTTTTGTTAATGACAGGGGTATCCCCGCGACCCAGCCCAGTGCCCAAGGGGGTGAGTTGAGGTGAGACTAGTCCCTTGTGAGGGAACCCAACATCCCACAAGCCAGTCCCAACTAGGTAAACCTAGGAGTGAAGTCGAACCCAAAACCAATGGGGAGCAAACCCATGACTCAAGCCAACTCTGCTACCTATGTGAGCTAATGTTTTTCATGAAATTACCAAACTCCCAAAATAATTATTTTTTGGTGATGTCGATTGCATGTTCACTTGGATGCTCCCGCATCAGTCTTTTCCATCTATAACTCTAGTAGTAGTATTTGATTTGGATCTGATAGAGTATACAATAGCTATTTGTTGGGATCCAGTTTCTCTACTTTGCTTATCAATTGATTTTGCTTCCTTGAACCAATACTAGACTCAGAAGAGTTGTGTTCCATAATGTTGGATTTTAGCCCCTTTTTAGGTCTTCACAAAATAATATGTGATCTTTCCACAACATCCTTCATGTTTTAATCCATATAATTGATAATAGAAAGAGATTATATTTTTATTGTAGATGTACAAATTCATGTCCTAGATTCATACCATCATAAACAATCCCCATAGTATCCCAACCAAGATTCCTATGCAAATTTTTAAGAAAGGGAGGAATAAATTTGAAAGTTATGAAATAACCTTTTAAAGTTAAAAGAGAGATAAACAAAAAAGGATAATATGATTCTATGGTTAATGTAGAGATTAAAAAATAATATTTATGATAGCTCTTCTTATGAAAGGATGGAATAAATATATTTATTAAATAATATTAAAATGAAACCTTTGTGAAAGGGTGATATTCTGGAAACCACCCACTAAGTCTTATACAAGGAATTTATGTAAGACTTGGAAAGGGATATTGAGATCGCTCAAGGAAGGTGGTTTGGTGTGTTATGGGTATTGAAGAAGGGGCACACAATTTCTCCAAATTAGGGTATAGAGTACACTCGAGTTTGTCCTAACTAGAACTATTGCACATGTTGAGTGATTACTCTCAAGAATGCCATGTTACACATGTTGAGTAATTACTCTAGGGTGTGAAGTGTTGACTAATGAATATATTGAGTATTACTCCAGAACACTAGTGTTGACTGAATTATTCATATTAATTTTTAACTAAGAATTGCTCCTTCTAGAGTGTGTTACATCTATGAGAGCCATGATTAATGAATTCTTCTTAAGGTGAGAGTGGCCTTTCCAAAAAAAATGATTCAAATAAGTATTGAAAATAATTGATGTTAAAATATATTAAGAATAATAAATATATGATTTTGATGTTAATCTATTTAAATTATATGATTGTGTTATTCAATTTATTATGTTAATTATTTACTTTTGAATTCTCACTAAATTATCACATGCATAGTTTACATTCTTTATTTATATCTATTTGAAAACACTGCATATTTTAAATTGATTTAACTCTAGTATTAATTATATTTAAATCTATTACAAATACTAAAACAATTTGAAAAGAAAAATAGCATTACATCTTCATATCAGAGCCTAGTTGAAATTCAAAATTGCATAATAAAAAAAAGATCATTCTAACTACTTGATAAATAAATAAATAGTTAAAAATTAAGATTATAAAACTTTCACTAAAACCATCTTATTGATAATATAATACTTATATATACAATGTTCAAAATTATTGTTCTAATAGAAATTCTACCTTCTCTTCCTTGTTATATATTATATATAAAGATTTACGCATCTAAAAAAATAAATAGAATATAGAAAATAATTCTACTTATGATATATAGATAATGTGATAGATTTAAGATGGGTAATGGAGCCTACAGATAGTAAATAAAATCATTCCTGAAAATCGCAATATGTAATGATTTTCTATAGCATGTTTTGCCTCCTCGTGCATGTGAGATAGACGTATTGTTAATATGATGCATATCTTTCTTTTGTTTCAGAAGAAAGGCTTTGAGTGGAGAATCCCTTAGATGTTGGTCTGCAGTGCCTCACTCTGTAGCAGAAGGCCCACAACAAAACAAGTTTTTTTCATCGAATCCACACTTCTCTATCGATAATTCAGCAATTATTATATATTGGTCTTGGGCTTTTATCTGAATAGCACAGTGAAGTGTCGTTCGCCTGTCACTGTCTCTTTCCCAGAGTGGGTGAGCTCCCCATGCAACAAAACTGTGACCATATCCCTGCGTCTTTATGAAGCGACATCTGTCCAAGGACTTCTGGCGTCCTCAACTCAAATATACTTTAGCTTTCTCTGACATCTGGATAAGAGCACCCACTGTAAACTTTTTTTCCCTGTCAAGCGGCCACATGTAGCATTGTCAAATCATTGTGGTTGATAATGAATTACACTTCTTCTCTATCCCATTCAAATAGCTTCCAAATGATTTCAAGATTATCATGGCCACTTGTTTCAACCAATTCATGGAAAGGGTCTCGCTCATTGTTTGTAGCTCTATCTTGAAGATACTTGGACCAGAGTAATTTTTAGATTCCATTGCAATCCCATTGTTAGTGGAGTTAGTTCTTGTTTTGAATGAGAATGAAGTTGATGTTGCAAAACATTATAATCAAGTTGTCTCAGCCATCATCTCCATAAGATTGGGAAAATGGACCTATCAAAGATTATATTATTACTCTGTCCTTAGTGGAAATTAATTGTTTATGGTTGCTTGTATCAAATAATTATGTTTGAGATTTATTTCTCATGATACTCATTTGTAGGCTGACTAAAAAAGAAAAGCTTAAAGGGTGTAAGAATAAGCATGAGAATCATGAAGTTTGGATGTTTAACTAGTTTTAAGTAAATATGGTATAGGGTATAAGAAATGTATTGTATTTGTGAAATCATGTGTTTTTATATTAATTTATCAATCACAAAATCTCAATTAAGATATGACATGTTTAGTGATATTTAGTTTATGTTTTGATTTGTATTTTTTTATATAGGAAAGTTGTTTTTTATAATAAGAGTTAGTTCTTTAGTATTTGTAATGGTAAAATTTGTCTATTTAGTCATTTCCATTTAATTTTGTCTCTATTTTAAGACATTAGTTTTACTATGTTCATTATGTTTGGTTAAGATTGACACATTGATTTGTTTAAGATAAGTTTCATTGTGGACCCATAACCTATGGTTCTCTGGATCATTTACACATCTTAATCTTTAAAACACATGATGTTTAACTAAGTTGATTGGAACATGAAATAACAATTTAATAAAACAAAATAGATTATCTTAGCACCAAACATGAGGACATATTGTGTTTTTAAAGGAAGAGAGATAACCTCTAAATTTATTTAAAGCAAGGGCTAGATATGGGTGTAAATGTATGTTATACATGAATTTCAAAGTGTTCAAAAAATTATTTATGAGTGATAGTAGTTTACTATTGTTCTAGTCAAGTGTTAAGATGTCTAGTACTATTACCACAGTTTTTCCTATCCTTCATTATTGGACTTGATTAACTCAATAAATTTGTCAATATTTTATAAAGTATTGTATTGAAAATATATCATTGGATGTTATATCATGTCATTACTTACCTATGATTCTATGGCAAGGGGATATATGTTGGAAGATGATTTGACTATACTAGGTGTTACAAACACCCAATTGATAGCAATAAATTATTTTATATTATATCCTTGTTGGATTCAAATCTTACCTTGAAACTTTTTATTTGTGTGACTCTATATGAACTTTGTTTAAGGATGATTGTGTACTTTTTTCTATTCAATTATATTTGGTATAGGAAAGAGGATATTCATATAGTCTAGAATGCATGACTATCATCTTAAAATATAAATTGATTATATAGACCATATGGTAGTCAATAATGAATGACTGCATAGTATGGGATATGCATGCCATAAATTAGGTAAGTGTTATGTGAATGCATGATAAAATATTTAATAAATTTTATATTAAAGTTACATTTAAAATACTACAACATCTATATTAAAGAGAAGGGGTTATAAGAGTGTGCAAAATGATAAAATTAAAAGATAGGAGATTAAATATATAAGATTAAATATATAGATGAACATTAAATTTTCAATTGCACATTCATAATATGTTCTTATTGTCAATCTAATTATGCATCCTTGTTGAATCTTATATTTAACAATTTAGTGAGAAAAATGGAATGGATTCAAGGTGTGGAACCTTACTAAATGAAGTAAAGCCTCTAGATGAAGGTTTGGTTCCATATCTAAACTAGGTGCAATTGTGTTGATCCAATTCAACACTGGTAACAACTAAAACCCTAATCATATTTAGTAAATTTCACAAGGAGAAAAGGGAGAAGAAGGAATACAAAAATGGAAAAGGTGATTCACCAATACTTAGAATGTTTACTTCCTATTCACAACAACATATAAAATTAACTCAAAATACCAACAAGATCCACATTGTTCTCTATTATATCAATTCCTAGAGGAGTATATGGAGGTTATGGTTTGAAAAAAACCAAGAAGGGAGATTAATTCCACATTTATCCCTGCAAATTAAGTTAACACAACACACAATGTAGGAAAAAATAAACAATATCTCATATATAGAGGTAATAAGGTTTCACACAGAGTGCATAGAATGAAAAGAGGTGGAAAAGTAAATTTCCATTAATATAAAGGCATGAGTTTATTTAAAATTGTATATTTCATGTGAAATACACGTAACATTGCTAGAGAAACTAAGGAACCTTTATAAAGAATACCCAAAAGTATTTTATCCCTAGAATTGCATGAGAGAGAGGATTGTGTGACAAAGTGAAACATAGAAAAAATGTAGTTGGGTAGGTTGATCCAAAATGAAATGATTAAAAGGGTGTGATATGCACCTACACTTTTCCTAGTTTCATTAGGTAAAGAGATATCCCAAAGGTAGGATTGAATTTCAACCTTTATGCGTGACAACCCTATTTGGGGATTTGTTGTTTCCCTTATAACAAAAAATGACAAATATGAATAAAATGTTTTGGGAGATGGAAATAAAATACTTAATGAACTTAGTTATATGAAGTAAAACTTGAAATACAAAGTATTCAGATAGCATAAATAGAAACAACAAGTTTCAGGTACATTTGCAAAGTGCTGAGTGGTATGTACTTGCCCAAAAAAGTGTGTTCTCAGTGTCCTACAAGGGCTCATTCGCCCAAGGGTGAATGGGTCTTTGTACAAGGCTTTTCCTCAACTTTGGGGGTCCTTTGGTGCAAGATTTGAGCTCTTCTATTTTCCCTAGGTTTCAATGTCAGAAAGTTAGAAATAAATTCAAGATCCAAGTTTTTGTGGCTTGACAACAATGATGAAAAATTATACAACTTTGCAAAATTTCTCTTTTGATCATTCTTCAATCTTTCTTCACCTATAAATCTGCACATTCAAAGAGAGGTAATTTTTTTTTTTGGTGAATAGGGCTTTTCCTTAGTCAAACCCCATGTTGGTAATCAAACCTTGATAATGAAATAATGACAAAATGGTAGGAATTTCATGAATAAACGATGTTATGCCACAAATCACCAAATGCTTAATGGATTCCCTTAAAGGATTGAAGTCTAACACATCTCTCTAAGGTCTAAGTATTGCATGAAATGGATTGATTGGTTGCTTGATTTGACACTTGATTTGATGCTTGAATGCTTGAAACCTACATCACAATGTTAGCTCCAAAGCATGACATGAATACAAATCACTTTGACATGATGATATGATCGTGATTGTTGTTTTAGATGAATGATAAATTTTCTCTTCAATGCTCTTGACAATAATATTTTCTCTTGTGAAGGTTTCCTTAATGATAGATCTTTCCTTAGACTTGAATTGATAAAATAACTATGTATTTATAGGTGTTTATCTAATTTAGCGAAAATTAGATTCCACAAGCCAAAAAATTGAAACTTGAATTTGAATCATTAAAATACCACCAAAACACATTAAAAATTGGGACCTGGCACTTAAAGGGGACCCATTCATCCTTGGGAAAATGGGTCCTAGGACCTAAATCTAGGACACACAATTTTTAAGGAAATTAATTTGCTTTTGGTAATTGTTTAATTTTAGTTTCCCTTTCGGAAAATGGGAATGATAAGGCTTTGAAATGCATAATCTAGTCAATTAGAAGCTTAATTAAGTCTAATTAATTAAGGGACCCAAACATAGTGTGAAAATGTAAAGGTGTACATTTTTCTACACTACATTTAGCCCCCACTTTACTGAGAGTATGAACTTACGCCTAGACTCACACTAAAGTAGATAAAATATATGTCAAGAGGGGTCCAAGTGCACAAATGTTAGAAATATAGGATGAAAAAGATCAAGGAGGTGGCCAAGCCCCCAAGATCAAGATCCCATAGAAAACAAACATAAGCACAAAGGAACACACACATATGTATGATATGAAGTGACAAGACAAGATACACAAACATACAATGTCAAAATTAATGCAAGGAGGAAAGAAAGATGTACTAGCAAGTTATATTAAATGCTATGTCCACCAAACATGTTCACATGGAAGCATATGCAAGAAAACTTTGTGTTATGCTCGGTGGCCATGAAAAACATGCTCACAAGGGCTAGTGTAGTCCAGTATACACTAGATGAGCCCCCAAGACAAATATGAGAAACACACACTAGGTCTACAAGGTGTGATCCCACAAAACAAGTGGTGATGGGCAAGTCATTCCAAGTCTACAAGCTCCCATAACCATACCAAAATTTATACTCCCTAATAACTTTGATAAGGTTCCACAACACAATCAAGATGCTACACTAAGTTCAACCTCTATGAACAAAGTGGAGCAAGAAACATAAAAATCTTAATTCCAAAATGAAATAATGCCAATGCCAATAAGATAGTGCTACAGTAAGTTCAACCTCTATGAACAAAGTGGAGCAAGAAACATCAAAATGTTAATTCCAAAATGAAATAATGCCAATGTCAATAAGATAATGTCAATGTAATGATCACACTTCCTAGGAGATGTATGCTATCATCATTAAGAAGGGAACATGCAAACAATGATCGAGGGATATTATGCCCCCCACTTAAAATTTCAACATACTTGCTATGTTGGTATTTTAAGTAGAAAGAGAGGAAGGGGGATCCTTGAAAAGAATGCACACCTCCCAAAAAATAGTTATCCTTTCCCCCCAAGCATAGAGACAAATACAACCACCAAGGACTATCATGTTGCTACCAAGATAAATATGTTTGCACCTAATATTGTACCACCATGAATGGAAATGATCAATACACATAAATCTACCAATGCCACATAGTGATGTGCAACATGATAGGATGAAAATCTTTATCAATTATAGGAAATAGGTGCATCAACATAAGGAAGAGAACCGCAATCCTTAAGATGTATTTTATTACTCAAAGTCTTACATTCATTGGTAGATTTACCATGCACTTGATGATATGCAAAAAATAAACTTTTGTTGTAGAATTTCTTTCATGTTCTTGGAGGGAGAGATATCAAGAAATATTGAAGAAGCATCAACAAGGTAACTTCTTGATCAATAGTAGAATATGTGTCTTTATTTTGTGACAAAGATGTTTCTTGCTTACTACAAGGTGTCATACATACACAAGAATCTCTAGATTGTAAGATTTTGTAATCTCTCTTAAAGGAGGGTGTAAAATCTAATGAACCCTAATCATTAAGACGTGTTTGAAGATGAAAAAATATTTGTCCTATGAGTTTTTTGTGTGATGGCATTTATATTGAGCAAAGGTTTCTTTGATGCTTTTGTTTCTTTCGAAGGACAATAACCAAGACCTCTTGTTTTTTCTTGCAGTGTAGTTTCTATAGGGACATGGATACCTTGTTCTTTAATACCACATCCTTTTCTATTATATCCAAGTTGTTTCAAAAGCTCATAACCTCTTCCATAAAGTTTTTCTATTTCTTTTGGATTTTTTGGTTTCTCATGATCACACTCATCATATGTGGATGTATAATTTGTGCTTTCCTCTTCTTTGCTAAAAGTTGTTGGTTCATGTGGTTTTGATGACTCACCTTGTGTTGATATTATGTCATCTTCTTTCTCTTTTCTTGGTTTGTGTGTAATCTTTTATTCTCCCATGAATGTAGGTGTAAAATCTAATGAACCCAAATCATCATCCAATAGTTTCATGATTGATGAAAAACACTTTTCTCCTTCTTTTTGTATCGGTTCCACTTTTGTAGTTGGTGTAAATGTTGTCAAGGGATTTTCCATTCCTATTTTAGTTTACAAACCATTTTTTGATGGTAGGTCAGCTTTTATTACAGTGTAAACCATGTTGTTGTAAGTGTACTTCACTAGACAATGTAACATGGAAGGCACCACATTCATTGCATGAATGCATGGTATACTTAGGAGAAGATTATATGAGAGCTCTTGAGGCATGACATGGATAGTGGTTTTCAATGTAACCTTACCCACTTTAACAAGCAATGTTATCACACCAAGTATTTGTTTTCCCACATTATCAAATCCACAGATAGATAAAGAGTCTAGTTGAATTTTACTCTTGTCTACTCCAATCTTATCTTGAAGGTTTATACTATAGACATTGAGTGTTGAACCATTATCAATGAGACTAAGCTTAATTCCAAAAAATAGTACGGTTATTGTTAGTATGAGCCACTATCATCAAATCATCATTTTTTTTTGTATTTCCAATGGAGGTAACTCATCTTGATGCAAGGTAATGTCTAAGTTGACCGAGTTCATACCTTTATTAATTAGGGTTGCTACATCATTTGGTTGCACATTAGGAGGGATTAAAAAATATTTCAAAGTATTTTGAAGCATGCCATGGTAAAGAGGTGATTCTTGAATCAAATCCCAAAGGGAGATCTTAGCAAGAGTGTTACCAAGTTGTTCCATAAGATCATACTCCTTTGCACCATACAAAGGTAAATGAGGGGCACTAGGAAAAATGACTTGCAGAAGTGGTATCGCTGTAGGAATGGTTTTTGGTTGCCTATTATTCCTTGTGTTATTTGTATGAGCAATGGTATTATAACTAGGCTACTATGAAATATTTTTACTAGTGAGTTTCCTTGCAAAATTTAGGATAGGACCTAGAGGTAATGGTTTGTGTTGAGATGGTGTTATGATAAAAATTGGCTTAGGAGATGACTTGGGAGGCCCAATAATTAGAGGACTCTTAGGAGGTCTAAGAATTAGAGGAGACTTAGGAGGTCCAATTTTCAAGGGGGATCTAATGTTCATAACCTCAACAAATTTATCCTTATTTTGATGATCTTCTAGCAAAGGGAAGTTTAATGTCGCATTATCATCTTCATCTAAGGAAGCCACATTACTATTTTTTGAAAGACATTTATCAGTGCTATCTTCCTCTTGCACCATGATATCTTCCCTAGTAGGAAAGTTTTTAGGAGAGGGGAAAACAAGATTTTTATGACATTCAATGGTTGGATCTTAAGATAACTTCATCACAAGTACGGGAGGAATCTCAAGAACTATTATTTTATTTCTTATTAATGATTGCATCCTTTTATCCAACAATATCTTCCCAAGTGGGAGAAGCATTAGGAGAGGGAGAAACAAGGTTCTCATGACTCTCAATGAGTGGATCTTCTAACACCAAAACATGTCTAATTCACAAATAGGAGATATATTGGGAGAAGAATGAATATGATTGTCATGATTATTTATGATTACATCCCCTTATCCAGTAATGTTTTCCAAAGTAGGAGAGGTAGGAGAAGTGAAATAAGTAGGATTCTCATGTCTCTCAATGATTGGATCTTCTAACACCAAAATATCTTCTTCACAAATAGGAGAGATATTGGGAGAAGAAAAAATGTGATTGTCCATGATTACATCCTCTTTCACTAAATCATTCTCACAAGTGGGAGATGAATGGAGACTAGGTAAAGTGATGTTAAGAAATGTGTCAATGATCTCATCCTCTTGTGCCATAATATCTTCCCAAGTGGGATAAGTAGAGGGAGAGGGATAAATAATATCTCCATGATGTTCGATAATTGGATCTTCTAACACCAAGATACCTTTGTCACAAGTGGGAGAGGTATCAGGAGAAAAACAACTATGATTCTCATGATTGTATATGATTGTACCCTCTTGTACCAAATCATCCTTATAAATGGGAGAGATATTAGAGGTTGAGTGAAGGACAGGCAAGGTGATATTAAGAAATGTGTCAATGATTTGGTTCTCTTGCACTAAAGTATTCTCATAAGCAGGGAAAACACTTGGAGGATAACTAACATGCTTATGAATGATATTATTTTGTTTCCCTTGATTGTGCTCATAAATAGGTATACTATACTTATACAAGCCATTCTTTACCATATAAAATTGACATCTTTGAAAATGAAACATGCTTCTATTTATGCATAAATGAGAAGTAATCTATCCAAAATATGTAATGGTTCAGAAATGTAAACAATTATCCTTCACATCTGATGATTTTCAATATTGAAATGCATTTTTTTTCAAATTTGCAACAAATCAAGAAAATTGACACTTTTCTTACACATGCAATAACATTTTCTTAGAATTTCAAAGTAAAGTTTTAATAGTTGAAATAGGAAGTCAAAATAGAGACAGTAATGCATGCAAAAGTTTGTTAGGAAACTTGTGCAGGGATAAATTCACCCAATGGCGAATGAGTCCTTACATAGAGGTTTTAAAAATGAAAATATGATTTTCTGAGTTAATACTTAAGTTCTCTATTCCAGGTTGTAGACTGTTATTACTGTGACAAAATTTTCCAGATTTTGATGTCTAAATGAAAGTGCAACTAATGATAAAAAGTGAACAAAATGACTAATTTTTGAATGTAATTTTGATCTAAATGGCTGAAAAAAATTCTTAATACAACTAAGATGCAAAATGTATATAAGATTTATGCTATATTTTTGGATTTTTGGGAATTTAAATGATGTAAAATGAAAATTTGAAACCCTAAATGAGATGCAAAAAAAACTAATGTAATGCAAAATCTAGATCTAGGGTCAAGAGGATTGCCAATTTTAGAAAGTTTATAGTGTAAGAATGTTAGGTTCACAAAAATGAAACATAGAAAAAATGTAGCTGGGTAGTTTCATCCAAATGAAATAATTAAAAGAGTATGAGATGCACCTACACTTGCCCTAGCTTCATTAGGAAAATAGATCTCCTAAAGGTAGGATTGACTTTCAACCTTTAGGTGAGTCAACCCTATTTGGGGATCTATTGTTTCCCTTATGACATAAAATGACAAATATGAATAAAATGCACTTTTGGGAGATGAAAATAAAATACTTGATGAACTCAGTTATATGATGTAAAAATTGAAATGTAGATTATTCAGATAGCATAAACAAAAACAACTTTTAGGAAAATTTGGGGTGCAAAGTGGTATGTACCTACCTAGAAAAGTGTGTTTTGAGTGTCCTACAAGGACTCATTTTCCCAAGGGTGAATGGGTCTTTGTACAGGGCTTTTCCTTAGCTTAGGGTTTTGTGTTAGGATTTAGACAGATTGGAGCAATAAGCATTAACAATTATATTAAAATTGAATAATAGAAAAATAACAATGAAGAATAATACTAAAAGAGATCAACACATAAGTTAACATGGTTCACCCAATATGGGCTACATCCACATAAGCTCATCCATCCAATGATTATATTATCAAATAAAAAATATAGATTACAATTTCATGAACACCATACCGCAACATACATCCCAACCACTTATAACAAGCCTTTTAGAAGCTTCTATAATTAGGGTTTTACCAAGTCATTTTTTTATTTGATGTGTTAATGGGAAAACCTTGATGTGTCAACGGGAAAACCTTAACGTGTTAACAAAAAAAAATCAAGGGTTGCGCCCTCAAACGTCAACAAAGATACATTACGAGTGTACAGTATTTGCATGATCAGTCATTACATACCAATAGTTTTCCTTAGTCAAACCCCATGTTGGTAATTAAACCTTGATAATGAAATAATGACAAAATGATAGGAATTTGATGAATGAACAATGCTATGTCACAACTCACAAAACCCTTAATATCTTCCCTTAGAGGGATGAAGTCTAACACATCTCTCTAAGGTCTGGATCTTGCATGAAATGGCTTGATTGGATGCTTGATTTCATACTTGATTTGATGCTTGAATGCTTGAAACCTACATCACAATGTAAGCTCCAAAACATGACATGAATGCAAATAAATTTGACATG
>VDFB02047144.1:39234275-39435972 GCA_007258455.2 Sequoia sempervirens
CGATATGGTGGTCATTATGAGAGGATTGTCATAGTACAGTAAAATTCCAAAAAAATATGATGAAAGGATATTGACCAATTTGATTAAGGTAGTGACTTCACAAATGTTGAAGGGACAGTCCTAGTATCTTTGTTTTGAAGGTCAGTGATTTCAATATTGGAAGATAGTGCTACAGGTTCTTCCATTCCATCAACTGTAGGAAACACCACAATTGGCTGAAGGAGCTTCTCATTTTACAGAATGTAGTTCGCCAAGCTCATTAGAAGTTTCACATAAATATAACAACTTGAAATATGAACCTACTAATAAATTCATATGATATTATTCTTTACCTCCAAGTGGGATCCTTAGTCCTAAAGACATTATCAATATAGTGGTATATTTTCAAGGGCAATACTTTCAAACTACAAGGACCTTGCATTGTGACATGAATGGAGGAAGTTTTCTAGCAGTCTAGGGTGGTGATATTTAGGAGTTTTGTGTCAACTCTAAGTCATTTGCACATGGTGATTGAGAACACAATGAGTAAGATGTAAAAGAGAACTAGATCATAGCATTGAAAAATGGTCATGAGTCATGCAATGAACTTCACTATTCTTTTGATCACAAAGGAGATCAAGATAATAAACAACATACTGGTGTGCACAAAGAATGTTCATGGAGTGCAAACTTCCTTACAAAGTAATTACCATAGCAGAGTTTGAGGTGAATTGCACCTATTATTTTATGTTGATATGGATATGTTCTAACCTATAGTTAATTATTGTAGCATAACAGATAGGCTAAATAGTTGTTCATATACCATTGTTTCAAATTCAAAATTTCTATACCTTATTCTAAGGGAAAATCAAAGGGGGAGTTCATACATAAAACACCATTATTTCAAATTCAAAATTGCTGGCTCTTTCACAATTGTTTGCTTCATTTATTTGATCTAAGATAACCTACTATATAGAATATGCTCTCAAAATCATAGTAAAATATTTTATTCCAAGAAGACTGTTTAGAATCTTCCCATCATAACAATGAACAAAAGCATCGGTCATTAACCTAAAATTTGCAAGAGTTTCATCAAATTTTATTTTTCCACTCTATTTTCCATTTTGAATCTTATTCCCAATTTCATCCATGAAGAACTTCCTCAGCCTATAGATCTTTCTATTAGCCATAACTTTACCAAGTGTCGAGGATAGCTTTAGTTTTTACCCAAGCAACAATTGAAAAATTTGGCCTTACTAGATACAATGTGTTGAAAAGATCTTTGAAGTTATTCTGGAAAAGACTTCTTGAGAGTATAATGTACAATTTTTAATTAACCTCTTTGTATGAGATGCTCACACAAAGAGGTTAATTAAAAAGTGCAAATTATACTCTTAAGAAGTCTTTTCCAGAATAACTTCAAAGATCTTTTCAACACATTGTATCTGGTAAGGCCAAATTTTGTCAATTGCTTGTTGGGTAAAAACTAAATCTATCCTCGATACTTGGTAAAGTTATGGATAATAGAAATATCTATAGGTTGAGGAAGTTCTTCATGGATGAAATTGGGAATAAAATTCAAAATGGAAAATAGAGTGGAAAAATAAAATTTGATGAAACTCTTGCAAATTTCAAGTTAATGACCGATGCTTTTGTTCATTGTTATGATGGGAAGATTCTGAACAGTTTTCCTAGAATAAATATTTTACTATGATTTTGAGAGCATATTCTATATAGCAGGCTATCTTAGATCAAATAAATGAAGCAAACAATTGTGAAACAACCAACAATTTTGAGTTTGAAACAATGGTGTCTTATGTATAGACTCTCCCTGTGATTTGCTCCTAGAATAAGTTAGAGAAATTTTGAATTTGGAAAAATGGTATATGAACAACTATTTAGCCTATCTATTATGCTACAAAAATTAGCTGTAGGTTAGAACATATCCATATCATCATAAAATAGTAGGTGCAATTCACCTCAAAATTTGCTGTGGTAATTTCTATGTAAGGAAGTTTGTACTCCATGAACATTCTCTGTGCACATAGAAAACATTTAAATTTCTTAACCAAAGCTCCAAAAATGAGTATCTTGTCATTGCATGACTCCTAATTTTGCTCTAAGTATGACAATACCTGAGCTTCTGGTGTTTCTAGATGGAACCTATAGCAGAAAAGTGTAGTCTCCATCTGAAGGAGCCATCTTTGGAGCTCTTCCTTGAAATGAGGGTTGAAAAAATTAGAAGAAAATAAATACCATAATTCTAAAGTAATAATTTGTATCAAGCCAAATGTCAGAAAGTATAATTAAAAAGAAAAATCCTTACAATTGGACCTCAAATTGGACCAAGTAGATTTATGATTTTATCTTTAGAATGTAGGAACTTTCTCTGTTAGAGCTTCATGACCTCAAATTGTATCTCAAATTGGACTCGCAAATTTATGATTTTATCTTTAAAATGTAGGATTTTTTTCCCCGATATTCACGACCTCATTGGATTTGAAATTGGACCAAAGGATTTATGATTTTATCTTTAGAAAATAGAAACTTTCTGTGTTGAATATTCAGAGTGATCAATTGGGAATTCAGAGCAATTGATTAAATCCTAAGATGTAATCAAGTGGAAACTAATGTTTCAGTCCACCGATGTTTGTATTCCTATACTTAGGTTCTTCTGAGCGAAAACACCTGGAAGCGTTTTAGACCAGCTCAAGGTACTCTCCAACTTGGTTATGTCATTGATGCAGGAGCATCCAGTGGTGTAGGGAAATCTTCCATCACCCAAAAAAATGTTTTCTTTATTTTCTTTAGTTGTTTTGAGTCCCATGATAACACTTAAGGGGTGTAATGCAGCCAGGCATCAAAAATAGTGAAAAATGGGCACTTACTATTTTTAGTAAGTCAGCCTAAATGGGCTTGTATGGACTTGAAAATTTACCCCAAGGAGCATAACTAAAAACATTTTGTTTTTGAAAGAATCACCTCAATACCCTGCATGGTTTGGAAGATATTAAAGTTTTCGTCTCGAGAAATTTCTCCAATGTAGCTTCAATTTTAGATATGAAGACTTTAGAGGTCCTGAAATAGCTCGAAAGGTTGATGAACCAACCTACAATGGGTTCACATGCTATAGATTTATTTGATATCTTTCCAACAATATGAAATAATAGCAAATAAGAAACCTGGATAAAAAGTTATGGCCCTACGAAGTTGCCCCTCTAAAAAGTGAATTTCCTTAAAATTTCTTCCTAGGCCAGAAATCAAATAGCGAGACTTTTGGCGTAAAAAAAAAAGGGAAAGTTGAACTTTCTAAAAAATTCTAAGGTGGTTATTGGGTAAAATAAAAAGGGTTAAGTGGGGGTTGTAGAAGGTGGCTCCAATAGTGCAAATTGTGGCTTTGAATAGTAGATTTTCTTTTCAGAGTTGATTTTGTTGTAATGAATCAAGCCCATGGGGTTGTAGCATGTAAGTTTTGAATTTGTAATTTCATTATCTAAAAAAATTGAAAGTGTGTTATTTTTCTATCTCGCATCTTTTGTGTTGGTATCTATTATTGTGATTTGTGTGGTTTTAGGCGGCTTGACCCTCAACACTCACTGATATCAATCCAAGTTTTCCTGAACCTTCCATACTCGAATGTTGCATCACAATATATTCTTCCTGCACATAAAAATGCCACATATTAACCCCTTCTAAATGAAACATTTAATCATCATAAAACCATAATTAATAAATCATTTTAGTTTCAAAAAGAATCCGATGGCATTTACTATAAAAAAATGCTGTATAAATCACAAAAAATTCATGAAGCCTCCTAAATGTAGCTTAAATAAAGTTTACAAGATGGGTTTCAACATAAGAAGATTTCTACTATAGCTCTCAATGAATGTATTATAAGAAGAAAACAAAATTCTTCACACTCGAAGTAATGCAGTCAAACATTTATTCCAAAAGTATGTTAGCAGGAGTTAACTAAAAAAAAAAGATTTTTTGCTTGGTTTCTTTTATCAATATGCCACGTGGAAATGGAATAACCACTAAGAAACCATAACAATAAAAAATGAAGTGAAGGTTCAAGAAAGGAAATTCCAATGTATTGTTGTGTAATGGTGACGAAGACACTTATATGAGCATGACTTGCATACAAATATCTTCCATTGAATTACCATCCATCTAAAGAGAAAATAAGCAATGTAAGGATTTGAGCAATATAAGTCCAAAGGGTTATGTTGTAACAGTAATGGAATCACCATTAGAGCACAACCGAGGAACAAATTCTTGTGACTGTAATTATGTGATTCATAACTCTACTAGTCATGTGGCATAGTTGTGCTAGAAAAAAATACAGGATGCATTCATGTGTGACCCAAGTTTAATGTGGCTATGTTGTAATAGAAATGGAGGCACTCATATGAGCACAATTCATGTACAAATTAATCACTATCATCACAATTAGGTGTCAATCATCATTGGTTGCATTCAGGTTGACTCAAGTTTAATAGGTTACAATGTAATGATAGCATGATCCATGAGTGATTACCTCTTGCTGCAATAAAGAGCCTATAACTTTGGTTGATATGTAGAGTGGTTGTGCTATATCAATTATGTAGTGCATTCAAGCACAACCCATGTTTAATGGGCTATTCTAGAGAGTGATCAAGATTTTCTAAACCTTATAAATGTTACTTAAAAGTGTACAGCTTAAACTACAAACCAAGTTTGTTACATTCTTGAATGCAATATTGGGTTAAACCAAAAACTATAATAATGCGATCTACTAATAACCATTATGGGAAGTATTAAAGCAAGACCCATGCTATATAAGATACATTTCCCTGATCAAGTTTACATACCTTATTGATTAAACACAAACTTCCCACATACTCTAGGATACTATCCAAGATCATACCACACCATGTCAAGACAACTAATTTTTTAACCCAAGATTTATGGTTGTTTCTTAATACCAACAGAAGCATTGGTAAGAACATGACTAGGGTACAAAGCCTAGGCCTCTGTAGAAACATAAACCATATCTCAAAATAAAAAAAAAACCAAATACCAATTTTTTTAAATACCCATAAAAAGAAAACAACCAACATCCTTTTTTTAAATACCAAGATCTAGTCAATAATAAAGGGTTCATCGAACATCAATTTTTTTAATGCTTGGGAAAAATGATAAGAAAATCAAAATTTAGAAAACTGTGTGTAATACCAGAAAAGGTTGAGACCTTATTTGTTCTTAGAAAAAAACATTATCTCAATAGCGAAAAATATCCAGTAATTTTTTTTTAAATACCCATTTCAAGTGAAAACCCAACATCGAAATACCCAAACAACCAATAAAAAAATACCCAGCACCAGTTTTTAAACATACCCAGATATCTAGTAACAAAACAACCAGCTTCATAAAATTCAGATAGCCAAATAGTACATCACGAAAAAACCCAACATCAAATTTTTCAAATACCCTAAAAAAAATTAAGAATGGTTTGCTTACCTTTTTTGAGATGATCCATACAAAAATCTTAAAATACTCAAGACATACTTCCAAGTGGGGAGCTATCTGATAGAAGGATAGATTTGGCCACATTCTAGACTTGTACCTTGAAGCATTGATGCTAGAAGATTCCTCCACTGGGAAAGCCCTTCAATTACTACTCAATATCTCCATATTCAAAACCCTTCAACATTTGTTTGTTTTCCCAAGCTATTTTTTCTAAATAAGTAGTACAAAACTGCAAGAAAATGGTGGTCTTATATTGTTTGATTTTTGTTAGGCATATATATATATATTAGTATGCATAGGTGTTGGCTAAAGCCTAAATTGATGGCTAGGAATATTTTCTCTCTAAAAAAAAAAGTTTGATGCAAAAAACTAGTCATTTATAGCTGTGGTTTTATTTAATGATCAAATTACTCATTTATTTAGTCATTTATAGCTATGTTGCAAAAAATGAGTAGAATTTAGTCATTTTTAATTGTTGCGACTAAAAGTTTTAGTCTCATAGTCATTTATTGCCAAATTCTACTAGTGATAAGGGAAAAATAATGTTTAATTCAAGCTGGGAAAATAGCTCCTAGGCCACTGATGCCTTTATTTCTGGAGCTTCCCCAACCACCAACGGTGGCTCCTATTCTAGTGGCTCATAGTCTACTGGTTGCAATTTATCAACCAAATACTCCAACCACATCTCTAGAGGAGGTGCAAGAAATGAGAAACATGATCCAAAGGTTGAATAATGAGTTAGCAATAGAAAAGAGGTAGCAAGCTCAAAATAATAGAGCTTATCAGCCTCAAGGTCAAAATTACCAACAAAGTAGGCAACCTCATCAGTGGAATTATGCTAAGCCCTTGAATGGTCAAATATAGCCACTACCAACACTTCAAAGGCCTCGGGTCCAGTTCAAAATATAGCTCAAGAATATGAATGGGGTTATCCATGCAATCAACCTCATAACTAGAATGTTTTTCAGAATGGTGAGTTTGAAAAAGCTTTGGTGGTACAGAATGAGACCTCCACATCAGGGAAAAAAATTAATGCAAATAAAATAGTTTTTGGAAAATGTGATCACTTTCAAGTAGACTATACATTTGTTAACTGGAATCAAGAGGAATTTTGTGGTGTGAATCAAATAGCTTGGAATACCAGATCAGAAGGGAGAGTAATGGATAATTTTTCTTCATACACAATGGGCCAAGAATCATCTTCTCAACCATCTAAAAATGTTGTAGTTGCAAGAGAAATAGGTAGAACAATAGTTCTACAATCATATTGGCCTACTGGTGAGAGCAATAGGATGGTGGAGCGACCTCAAGTCACCCAATCAACAAATTTGGATTTGGGTGTTCCAAATGTTTCACCTAAGATTAGTCAACCTCATTTCAATATAGTTGATCAAATGAAGAAGGCTAACCTGAATGACACAATGTTTGATGCCTTATCCATACCACCTGAAAGGGATCTACTACAAGAAGATTTAAAAGAGTATAATCAACCAAAGGATGTATATGAAAAGGAGCATGCCACTCCTCTAATCGGCCTAGTGCAACCCAAAAAAAAGAAGGGAATCTAAATAAAATCAGCAAGCCACTTTCAAAGGATCATTTTGAACCTTACACTCCTAATCTTGTCAATGTTACTTTCACATCGCATGATCAAGGATATGGGTGTGTTGTTCATGAGCCCATTACTCATGTGGAGGAGGTCCTTGTTTTCTTTCTGGATGTGTTGGGAAATTCTTATTAGTTTGGTTCACCTGTTGAAGAAGAGGATTTTTGGTCAAAGCATATTCTTCAACTTTGAAGAGAACATACCTATTCCTAACCTCATACAAAATAATAGGGATATAGTGGATATTTCAAGCTATAAGTCCAAGGTTGTCATAAGTAGCCATTAAATGGAGAGGGAAAATTTCCATGAGATCAAGAGCAACCTTTTCATGCAAAGAAATGAAGAGAAACTTGAGGGGTAGTTTTGTGAGAAAAATACTTTTGAGAAGGACAATGACTATATTAGTGGCTCACCCTTGTCTAAGGAGCCTTCTCTTTCATTTCGTGAAGGTTCTCCTTTTGATGTTGACCTAGTTTTAGAGAAGCTTCCCCATGCTATTGTTTGTTCTCCTAAGGTTTCACTGTCAAAGGAGTTTGAAACTTGCATCATATGGCTACCTTCTAGTGACAAGGTCTACAATGAGGTGATTATTCACCAATCTAATTCATTATGCAACCCTTTGCATTCAGGTGGTTTAATTCAATGGTTTTAGATGAATGAAAATCACATTTTCAGCTTGTAAAGGATAGGATCTTTTAGAGGATCTATTTTTGATAAACACAAATTTTTGTGATGTTCCTCTTTTTTTAGCCAATCTCATGTATATATTGTAAATATTTTACTTTCCTTGAAGCGCGTTTGCACACCCTACATTCTCCTTAAGGGGATATATGCCCTTAGTTTCTATGCTTTCCTCCAAGTGTAGGCTTACACATGTTTTGTTTTTCCCTTGGGAGGCCCATATTTGTAGATACCCTTCATGAATTTGTGCCTAATGGTCTGATAAGGCCCTTGGATTCCATGATTAGCAGGAAATCATCCCACAAAAATTGCCAAAATGTTGACATTTTATGCCACCCTTGGATGCCATCATTTATATCCAATCTGAGGGATCCTGTGTGTGCATCCTAGTAAAATCCATGTTTATTTGATGAATTTGGGTCTTTTAGGTTTTGAAAATCCTCAATTGTATCCAATTATGGTTTTGAACTTGCAAGTTAGGGCTTCCAAAACCCTCATATGTGTAAACCCTAAACCCCCTAATCTTGGTAGACACTTTTGTTATATTCCTTAGTTGACTCTCTATAGCTAATTCTTAGTCATTTATTTATAACTTATGTCTGTTGAAGTCATGTTTTGACCAACCCCTTCATCCTTATCTTACCAATCACCAACCCATTCAAATATTTGTCCTAAATCTTATGTCTGCGGGTCTTGAAATATTTTCACCCGAGTCTAATATTTTTTCCTAAGTTCGAATGATCTAAATCACATAACCTTACATTACCTAGGCAAGTGACCCTACTTTAAGTCATGTAATAAGAGAAAATCCTTATTAACAAACCTTAACAATGCTGGGTGGGTTCCACTGAACACTTTCTATTGGCTCCCCACTAGCTTGCAAGATTAAAATAATAAAATTCAAAAGTGGGAGGGATGGCGGGTAGGCGATACTTATCCACCCTCAGAGCAGGCCCTACCATTGTTCAAAGGCACTGATGGCTAGTTGTCATCAAATCAATAAATAAGATGTGTTCTGAAAAATAAATCTCGGCCATTCCCCGCTAGCCCATGGGGGACCCACTGTCAGATATGGGCTTGTGGAGGGATAGAGGGCATGATCCATGTGGCGTCATCGTCGCTGTCTACTAAACTATTTGGGGCATAGAAATATTTAATGAACTACTTCTTGGTAAATATTGAAGGGTTAAACAACATGCTACTAAAAGGATATATGAGCATGTGCAAAATTATTCATCAAGATGTTCTAATCTCAGCCATCTATTGCTAAAGTATGATACACATTATGGCCGATGGCCAAGTGGTTAAAGAGAATGCATGTTGGTGGTTGTCAGGTTGATCTAGGCTATTGCCTGCAAGCCCGTGACCGTAGATCTAAAGCATGTAAATCTCAAAGGGCTAGCGGGAAGGTGACATGTTTCATGGTGGGACCAAGGCCTTGGTTTGCTTTGTATGGTATCAATGACACAAATTTGATGGAGGATAATCTAATGGTCATCTTGGTGATGTACTAAGGCTACACGATAGCCATTGATCATGGTTCTCATGCAATCAACGACTACATTTTAAAGCTTCATTGGAAATATGATCTCAACCACTCATCCTCAATCTGATGGCCAGTATTCAAACTTCAACAACTACTTGATCCAATTTGCAATAGATTTGTAGAAGTTATTGTTTAGCAACATCCTCAGCTGCCGAATCAAATCTGATCAATTATGGATCATTTTTTACACTTTTTCAATGCTATATTGATTTTTGGATAGTTCCATTACTCTTTGATATGTTGTAGAGGCCATATTCTCTATTAGGGTGTATTGGTAAGAGAATTTTTTAGCAGATTTCATGAGAGCTCCATCCCTATATTCATGATATTCATTGTTTGGGGCTCATTCAAGATTTCAAAACTCTTATGGTATGGAATCCATGGCTCTTCCATGCACAGATTTGATGGCAAATATTTCCTTAATTTGATCTCTTTGACTGCTAACCCTAGCTGGGTTAGGGTTTGAGTGTATTCATCTTAATTATGCCTGAACTATAAAGGAAACACTTTTATATTTTTTAGGGGTTCTTCTTTTGGGATCCTCTAAGAGTTTTCTTTTACAGACCTTGCATCTTGCATTTTTCCATTGTAAAGTCTGGCTTTTATGCCTAATATCAATAAAATCCTACTATTATCATTGTATTTCTTGCGTGTTTGAGTAAGAATCTCTTACCTTCATATCTGAATGCTTGTTTTAGCTAATTTGTTGGTATTTTATGTAATCTAAAGAAAATAAGAAACAAATTTCTATCTTGGTGCATCACCTTCTTTCCATTTTATGTTATCTTTCTATCCCTTTTCCTCTGTGAGTTGTTAGATTAGAAGTAGTGATGGGTTTTCATTGTACTGGGTTAGAACAACACAATTGCGCTTAGTTTAGAAGAGGAAGCCAACCTTCTTCAGAGATTCAACCTCATTTACACAAGGTTTCACAACCTCGAGGTTGTTTCCATTATGTCATTAGAAATCTGAACTCATTTTCAGTAGGGTGCAATTTTATGTGAAAATAGATATTATTGGAGATATTTGGAATAGGATTGTTTTACTCACGTTAAGAAATATCATAATGTCAAGAACAAAAAAATTTGATTCATGCTTTGATTTCTAAGCTTCATGCCCAAGTTCCTATTTTTCCATTCTTGGTTTGGTGTTTGGATCTTATTGGAAAAATATCACCACCCTCTTTTGCTGTAAATACATTTATAATAATTGCAACAAATTACTTTACAAAATGAGTAGAGATATCCCTCTTTGATCCATGACAACTGATGCAATATGCCATTTCATAATGGAACACATTATTGCTCACTTTGGTCTTCCTTCCACATTAGTTTCGAACAATGGAACTCCATTTAAGAATAGTGATGTGAAGAAATTCTTGGAAACATTTCATATTCAACATTGTTTTTCTACACCATATTACCCACAATCAAATGGTCAAGTGGAATCAACTAAAAAAAATCTTGAACAAATCTTAAGGAAAATAGTAAGCATAATAAATATTGGCACACTTAGTTAACTTATGCATTGTGGGATTATCGTACAAGTTTTAGGACATCTATAGGAAACACTCCCTAAAACCTTGTTTTTGGTGCTGAAGCAATAATTCCCTTATAGTTAGAAATTCCTTCATTGTGAATTTCTCTCAAGGGGCTTATCGATGATACTACTTATAAAGAGCAACAATTGTACCATCTTGAAATGCTTGATGAACAACACATTAATTCTCTTGAGGATCTTCAAGCTTATTCTAAACAAATGCAACATAATTATAGTGATCATGTCATCCCTTGTGCATTTAATAAAGGTGACTTGGTGTTATATGACAATCAACGTAACTTAAATGCCCCTCCAAATGAAAAAGGAAAATTCAGCCCTAATTGGCTAGGACCTTATCTAGTTGAAGAAAATTATGGGTTTGGTGCTTACACATTAACATAAATGGACATTACACCTCTAAAAGAATCTATCAATGCCACATGTTTGCATTGGTACTACACCTAACATCTTTCTTGAATAGTATGTTTATCAAAGCAATGTTGTTAGATTAAGTAGATAGTCTTCTATTTTATCTCGCATTGCTTCTTTCTTTGAAATATAGATATTTGCACATCTTAGATTATAAAGTAATTGTTGAATAGGTTTGAATTATTACTTGAGTTTGCATACTATTCAAATTCATTTTGTGTGTTGTGTTAGATTAGATCCTTATATGCATTTACTATTCTAGAAGTTAGATCATAAGTGCATTTACTTTAACATAACATACTCAATCACAATGTAGCATCTAATGTAAACTTAAAGAGTTTTAATTAGATCACATAAATATTAGATCATGGAGACATTTGTTAAGTATTCTAAGGATTATTTAATAAATCACATTGACATATAATTCAACATAAGATCATAAAAACAAAACATCAATGCTCATATATTATGCACAAAGAGTTCAAGTACATATAATTAGAAATACAATGCTAGTAGGGCCTATGACTGCTAGACTCCTCGAGGCCTAGTGCTAGCACCCATTGAGATACAATGATTTACTCATGGACTCCTTTGGCCCTGTACCTCCCTAGCTGCCACAACCTCTTGAATATGTTCCTCGACGAGCTCCCAATCAATGCAGGATCTATCTGCCCACACCCTAGTAAGCTCCATCTATAGCCTCGAGATGTCTGCTCATAGGGCGGTCTCCATCCTACCATCAATTAGACCTCAAGATGCTCAAAGCTTGTCATATTTTGTATGTAGTGTTGAAAGCTCTGTTAGAGCTTAGTCAACATGTTTGGTGGCGCTCTCATATTTGGCACCCAATCTCACTACTAGCTCGAAGAGGTTTTCATGTTTCCTTGCAGAAGGTGGGGGCATGTACTCTAAGGGTATATCATCCTCCACGTGCAATAGATACACCATCTTTGTGGTCACTTGCTGGTAGATATCACGCCACTCTTGTGTGGACCTTGCAAGATGGAAATTATAGAATATATCACTATACATCATGACAAATATATATAAATCATATACATAAAGGTAAAAGCATAATGAAAGCATTAATATCACATCACTTGGATCTCTAATATACTAGTCAAGGTGTAACCATGTAACAACAGTCCTCTCTTATGAAGGAAGTGTAGATGGCCCTCTACCACTAGCCTCCCTATGCTCATGAGTGTGGATCTTTGCTGCTACACATGCTCTAGTGACTCATCTCGGAGGTGAATCTCTCCTCTCAGGGGAAATTGGCGCCTTATCTCTCTCATCAATATCATCACTCATTGACTGGGTATCCTCCTCCTGATCAAGAAATATATCTATTACTGAGCCATCATCATCTATATCCCCATCGATCTACTCATCATCCCTATCATCTCTGTGCCTGGGAAGAGGTCCTGAATGGCCCGCAAGGTGATGCCTAGGAAAGACATGGGATGGTCATGCTCCAACCCATCACTAGTCATAGGCTGGTGTAGTGGCTATGTCATCAGCATCAGAGACTGGGGGCAGGTTGTGGTCCTTTTCCTCTAAGTCACCAATGTAAACACCCTCAATAGTAAGATGATGAGTGTCTCCAAGCCTAGGGGCACTCCCTGCTGATTGTAGAAACCTAAGTCAAGCTCGCAGTGGAACCTATATCTGACCAAATTGGCACATGACATGATCATAATAGAAAGGTCTGACTATATAGTCATGTCATCCAAAAAAAAACAATCCTACCAAAGTATAACTAGCTCATGTCTCTCATCTTCCCATTGTGGTATCCTGAGATAAGGTCTCCATGAAATATCACTCTCATCCAATCAATCAAATTTGACATTCTAGTGTAGCAAGTCACCCTCTTTCCATTCTTACCTTAGTGAATAACTATATGGAGTAGCCCATGGTTGTTATGGTAGGATATCCTATAGGTCCAATGCATGTGATATGCTTGAAACACTAAACCTATAAAAGTGTATAGTGCACTATACTATCCAACTCGTGGTAAGCAAATCACCCTAGATCATAATACAAATATGCCAACATACTATGACCCTAGGTGTAGAAGGTCCTATGTTTCTCCATGTCCTGAATAATTTGAACCAGTCCTCCGTCTAAGTGGGTCCCTTGTCCATTAGGAACCAATGCAAGTGTAGTAGTAATGATCATAATGCATAAGAGTAGTGGCATTCACACATGTAGTAGCGATCTGAGCTCAACGTGAGGCCTGATGCTCGACTCCCAGATGGGGTGTCCTAGACAATATAAGATATCATCCTACATCTCCTCATATGTTCGCTCCTCAATCGGGTGCACAACCTCACCTCAGATGGGTAGCCGTAGGATGTGGTGTATGTCCAATAAGGTAAGATTCTTCTCCCTGGTAGGTAGATGAAAGGTACATGTATTTTTATCCCATATCTCTACTAGGGATAGCAACATGCGTCATGATATCTCATCAGTGGCATGGAATACACCCTGAATAGTATAGTATCTTGTAGAATACTAATCTCATGCTCTGATAGTTGTGTGGTGAGCTCTTGGAGGAAATAACATTATTTTCCTCTGAGATGCTATCGAGCTCGGGGAGGGATCTAAATAATAAACAAGAAAATTAAATCCTAAATATATTCATTAAATAATTAAAAGGTACACTAAATTTTATCTAAGACAATTTATGGCCAATGTGGACATATGTGCCATTTTTGGATAGGGGGTCTTGGACACTCTAGACATTTTTGGACACTTTACGCCAACAAGGGACGCTTTGTGACAAAGATGGACACTTTGCAACTTTCTTTTCTAGGATCCTAAAATACATAAAAAAATACTATAAATGCATGAAAAAGAAGACAAAGTAGAGAAAAATCCACTCACCATATGCTGAATCGCGCCCCGTGCCACCTTGTCATGAAGAATATCAAGTCTAGGAGGCTTGTAAGCTCATCAGTTCAGTATCCTAGATCACTCTACACCAAAGAAAAATGCAAAGAGGTAAATTCCAAAATGATAGGTAAAAATGTCATTTTCATTCATATATACCTAGTTTAATTAAAAAGATTCATATTTTATTTTAGGTATATTTCATTCAAATCAACATATTGGGGGCTAGAGAACTTCATTTTCAATATCATTTTTTGTGTTGGATTCGTAATTTTGTCCTTGATCTAATCCAATGTATATCACTATGTGGTATGGTACTTGGAAATAACCTATGATAAAACTTAAGTAGTTTGATGTGGTTTCATGGCTACCTTGCTTTCGCCTCTATAAAGCAAGCAAAATCAGGGGGCATACATCTACACTTGAATTCGATTCTCCATAGAATTTTGATAAGAGGATTTTTGAATGACTAACGAATTTTTGTTGTAGGATGTGGTTCCTAACATTGTGGTTTTGAAAATAACTACAATAGGGGCTTCATTCTCCCTAATTATTCCATATGAGTATCCTTTTTATAAAGTTTATTGTTTGAATTCCTTTAGCTTGCATATGCACATAGTGTCATATGACCACTAAAGTGGGGGCTAAGTGTAGTGTAGAAAATTGTACCCCTTTCTAGGATAAAGCACAGTTTCACACTTATTTGGACCTATTAAGGTGATCATTTTCATTAATGCATTTTAAAACCTCGTTAATAGGCCCCTAATACCCTTTATTATGTATCCCAAGTCCTATTTTATTTATTTCTTAACACCACAACCTGCATTGAATAAATGCTATTGATTAAATTAATGCCCCGACATTTATGGAGTCTTGAAGTTTTAGGCTAGGACCCATTCACCCATGGGTGAATGGGTCCTTATTAAGTGACTTAAACTCAACTTTGAACATGTTTTTGCTGGCATTTTAAGCTTTCAAATTTAAATTTCAAATGTCGACTTTCAAGATCTAATAATTGGAAAATTAGAAAGGAATCCTATAAAACTAAGTTTCACATTCATTTTACACTAGACAAGGAAGATAAATTTATATGAGATCAATTATTCATATTCAAGATCAAGGAGAAGTCAATCAAGCATTCAAAAGTGAAATCTTGGAATAGAATTTGAGTTGTTTTTGTAGGTCTTCAAGCTCATTTTGATATCAAGATCAAGCATTGCAAAAGGATTGATGATAGATGCCTATAGAGGATCATGATGGATTATAGGTTCTGGGAGATGCACAAGACATTCAACAAAGCCTAATGAATTTTTTCACAAGTGGTTCCATCTTCTATTATCATTCTACTTTCTGCCTAAAGGAAGGTATAATCAATTTGGTGACTTACTAGGGTGAATTGAGATCTCCCAAAGTAGGTCTTCATCATTGTTAATGCTCATTTTAGGGATCTTGTTCTAATACACTTGAATAGGTTCCTTTGTAGCTTAAGCCTCCTTAATATTAGACACAATTGAGGTTAGGGATCACACACACATTTCATGTTTCTTATCTATGTTTTTTGTCAAGGTTAATTACCAAACTTGGGGTTTGACTGAGCAAACCCCATCCACCAACAAACAACAATTTTATTTTGCATATTTTCCATAGATCTATATCTAGAAGCGAAGGTGTAGTGTTACATGGAATAATTGCAGGTCTTAGACTCAAATCTTAGATTCATAATTTTCTAGAAAAGTCTACTAGGACCCATTCGCCCTTGGGCAAATGAGTCCCTGTTCAACTTGTAGAATCAACAACTTGTGATAGGTGCACACCATTTATTCCTCTCATATTTTCCAGAAACTTTGTTGGTTCCTTTAGTTTTATGCATAATCTATTAGATCCAAGTGATAGATTGCATTTTGGAGTTGATTTTCTATTTTTAATCTTTCTCCCCAAAGTGTTGTTTGACCTAGACCCTTGTCCTAACACAAAAATGAAATTAGTAGATTCAAACTTTGACTTGATTCACCTAAGGGTTATATGTCATTTCATTGTGCGTATTTCCTTTCCTAATGAAATTAGATAAGTAGGAACCCTTTTCCCTCTTTGGATCCACTTTTTCATTTTGGGAAACCCTAGGAGCACCCTATTTATCTATGTTTCACCTATATACTATAAATATTGGATTTAGAGTGGTTATGTCATTATTAGGAACTATAATTAGTTAAGATTATATAAATTTTGTATGAGTTGGGAAGTATGAGATATGTTTTGTCTTTGAATTACTTTGGTAAGAATGCTAGTTTGAACATGGGTTATTAACTTGGTTATTCCTGGGGTTAAAATAATCCATGGGAAAGGGTGTGACCTAGTTAGTCAATATGTCA
The DNA here is from genome assembly GCA_007258455.2 of Sequoia sempervirens. Taxonomy (NCBI): domain Eukaryota; kingdom Viridiplantae; phylum Streptophyta; class Pinopsida; order Cupressales; family Cupressaceae; genus Sequoia; species Sequoia sempervirens. Next base: position 39,250,828 of record VDFB02047144.1, read on the forward strand.
TGCCATCACCTTTTTAAGTGAAATTTATGCATGTGTGTAAGAGTATGAATGGTAAAATACCAAATCAAGCTAAGGGTGGGTGAACATATGACCTACACTCAAACTACTGGGTGTTGAATTCTTTGGCCAAAGTAGTGTAAGTGGCCACTGCTTATGTGTTGTCAATTCACTGTGATCTAGGGATGCAAACTAGGTAGGGAATTTCATACATGTAGGTTGTAGCCAATGTATGGTAGCTCTAGATTTATAGGACACAACACCATGCTCAAGAAGGATAGTATTATGATGTTATCAAACCAATCTCTTCATCAAAGGGTAGGGCCATCTTACCTATTAGGTAGATGTGTGGGGGACCAAAGTAAATTCATGGTTGATAGAAAAGTGCTTTAGTGATGCTCTCCCTCATATAGTTGGTGGCCAAGATTTGAGGATGTATGATAACAAGGAAATTTGAACCATTTGTATCTTTGTTTCATTAAGATTTTGAAATCTATGTATGTAATCATGTATCTGTATTATTATTAATAAATTATAAATGGAAAATGTTATCATGAATTATTTAATATGGTTTCATTACTTGGAATTTAGTAATGTTCCTTTGTAATGAAATGAGAAATTTGAAATGAGTTTGTATCAAGTATGCATCTTGTTTTTTGATTAGAAAATAAAAATTTTATTGACTAAGTGTTAGTATCATAAACTATTCATATGTGGGTAAAACATAGAAAAATCAATGGGTAGAACAATGGGAATGTTACATGTGGTATCAAAGCTACCAGGTTCAACTTTGGAACCTATGTGCTCACTATGATTTCATCCAAAATTATACAAGTCTAATGTTTGGAATTATTGTGCCAGGATGGTGCCTCTCAAAATGACTACAAGGAAGTCAGTAATCAGTAATGAGTGCTACCTGAATGCCAAGAAAGAAAGGGAAGCCATTGTTCAAACCATAGAGGGGACCAATTACGAAAACAAAATTTGGTTGAGTGACACTGAGACTTTTAGTCATCCCTTATCCTATGTTAGTTAAGGGAGAGTAAGGGTGTGAGAGGTTGCTAACTTTGTACCTCTTTCCTCTCTAGTAAGGTTAGATTCTTTACCACTTTCTAGGGATATGCCTTCAAAATGTATTGTTAGTCATGCCATGATATTTAGGGACCCTCGTGTTCTTCCAATGTCAGAAGTTATTGTATTAGCCTCTAGTGGTGAATCAAAGGGATATATCCCTTGAAACTATGAATCTAAAGATAGGTCTGAAGGTTCTTTTTCTTTTGACTTTGAATGTGGAAAAAAATCTGAAGGGTATACCCCACTTAGTTATGTATTGGAGAGTGAATCTAAGAGTTACTCTCCCCTAGACTATTTGAATAGTCATTCTATGTAAATGCAAGGATATTGAAATCCTATTGATCTAAATAAAAATCATGTGTTAGTAAACTCGTGTATAAGACCTTCTTTCAATTTCTTATATACGAATGATTGTTCTTTTTGAAATGTTTTGAATGGATAAAAATATTTGTAGGAGCTAATTATAGATGAAACCTCTAGGTGTAAATTTTCTTGTGAAAAATGGTTAGAACTAGAGCTAGCCTTGTGGGAAGCTAAGAAGTAGGCCAAGGTGTAGAAAATGTTGATGTCAAATTGGAATGTATTATAGCCATGATTGATGATGCAAGAGAACGAATTAGAAACCTCAAGCATGGGGTAAGGGGAAAAGAAAGGGAGGAACACGAAGTTCCTAACAATGATGAAGAGGAAAATTCCCATGGTCATACTCAATCATGTGAACATGACGATGATGAATCATAGTCTAGATCAAAGGGAAGTAAAAGGAAGTGACTTGCAAGTGAACTATCTCGAGATATGAGAAAGATCACCCCTCTGAAGTTTGAAGGAAGTACACATGGGGATGCGATTGAGGCATGGCTCACAAAAATAGAAAAGTATTTTGAAATCAAGAATTACTTAGATGTAACTAAAGCCATTTGGGGAGCCTTCTAATTGGATAGAGAAGCATCCAAATGGTGGATGAATAAAAAGATGGAGCTTGGGCTAAGTTCCTTGAATTTTACTTGGAGTGAGTTCTTGGAAATATTTTGAAAGTGGTGGCTATGCAATTATTCCATGATCAAAAGCTTATCAAATTTCAAAACCTAAGGCAAGAGATTCCTCGATTAATAAATATTGGGAGAAATTTACTCATCTCTGAAGGTATGTACCTATGTATCAAAAGGACGAGTGGTTTTGTATAAGGAAATTCATCATGGATCTCAATTCCCAAAAAGGAGGAGAGGTAGACGTACACGATCTTGCTACCATGGACTTAGTGTACAACAAAGCCATTTAGCAAGAGTAGAGACTTAAATCTATCTTGAACTACCATGAAAATAATCAAAGGAAGTTTAATTTATCTCAAGCCATTCCAGCTACAAAGAGGCCTAGTGAAGGGAAAGATTATCAAAGGAAAGGGGACAAAGGATTCCAGAATGTGAATAATGAATCAAGAAGGGATTGTAGGGGGAACAAAAAAAACAATGTTGGTAAGGAATGAAGGCAGTTCTTGAAGGCCTGCAATAAGGAAATGATTGTTGAGAGGATGTTTTATGTGTGGTGGAGATCACTATACAAATCAGTGTCCTAATAAACCACCAGGTACCCAACCACATGGGAACCCTCTACCTCGTAAATGAGCAAAATTCTAGTAGAGGATTCATGTGGCATTAGACAACCATCAAGCAAAGTACCAGATTAATCTAGTGGAGATTCCAGGTGCTTTGTTTGGTACACCAATATCAAGTTTAATAGATACTAGTGCTATGGAAAATTTTGTTTCTCCTAGTATAACTAGTAAAATTTCTAGAAGTGTTGGCTACATGGAAAAGTCTTGGATTGTTGAATATGCAAAGTAGAAAAGAGCTAAGGAGGAACACTTTCTATTCAAAGTAAGGGTTGAACTTCTAAGTTTCTCTATGGAATGAATTTGTATGTAGCTCCCGTAGGCTCTTATGAAACTATTTTAGGGATGAATTGGATGTGGAAGCATAGAGATAAAGTACATTTTCATGCAAAAAAAATGTATAAATGATCTAGGAAACTGGGTATCATTGCAAGGAATGCCAAGAGAAGTTAAGTTGTGGCAAATTTCCACTGTACAAATGCATAGAGTGAAGAAGAAAGGTTGTCAACTCTTTATGGTAAAAATAGAGAAACTTGAGGAATGCAAAGAGTTCATTTCTCAAGATGATGTAGTATATTATGGACCTCAAGACCTCCAAGAAGTTGAAGATGGTGAGGTAGTAGAATTGGGAAAGTCAGATATGGAGGAATATCCTATCCTAAGGAGCTTTAAGGATGTATTTCTAGATGAACTACTTGGATGGCCTCCCAAGAGAGTTCTTGATTTCTCCATTGGCATAGTTCCAAGGGAAGAGCCTATATCCAAAGTGCCATATATGATGACCACAACAAATTAATGGAGCTAAATTATCAATTAGAGGAATTTTTGTTTAAGGGACTAATAAGACCCAGTGTTTCACCTTGGGGAGCACCAATGATCTTCATGAAAAAGAAAGATGGTACACTATGCTTATGCATTGATTATAATTTTCTTAACAAGGCAACAATAAATAATAAGTATCTATTACCATGTATCGGTGATCTCTTTCATCAAATGTGAGGAGCGGTAGTGTTTTTGAAAATTGATCTTCAATAAGGTTATCATTAACTAAGGATCAAGGATGAAGATATTTTCAAAATATCTTTTAGGTCTAGGTATGGTCAATATGAGTTCATAGTCCTACCATTTGGACTAATGAATGCACCTGCAACATTCATGAACTTGATGAATAATGTATTTAGGGACTACTTGGATAAGTTTGTGTTGGTATTGTTGGATGGTATTCTTATCTACTCCAAGAACAAAGAGGGACATCTCCAACATCTAGAGATTTTTCTCCAACAATTAAGAGAGCATAATTTGTATGGGAAACTATCTAAGTGTACCTTCTTTTAGATGGAAGTGCAATATTTGGGTCATGTGATTTTAGATGATGGAATTGTTGTTGATCCAATAAAAATAAAAGTAGTGCTTGATTGGACAATGCCTAAGAATGTGTTGAAAGTTAGAAGTTTTATGGGTTTGGCTAGTTACTATAGAAAGTTTATTGCAAATTTTTCTAGAATATATTTTCCCATTACCTCCTTGCAAAGAAAAGGAAATAAGTTTGAATGGTCTGATAAATTTCAAGCAACATTTGACCAACTCAAGGAGAAGTTAACCACAACTCTGATACTAAAAGTACTTGATCCAGATGATAATTTTATTGTCATCACAAATGATTTAGGAGAAGGTTTGGGTGGAGTATTGATGTAGGATGGGTGAGTCATAGCCTATGAGTCAAGGAAACTAAAACCTTATGACAAAAATTATGCTTCACACGATTTAGAATTAGCAATTTTTGTTCATGCATTATAGATGTGAAGACACTATCTATTGGGGAAACCTTTTGATCTAAATACTAACCATCATGGTCTAAAGTATTTGTTTATCAAACCAAATATGAATTCATGACAAAGGATATGGTTGGAATTGATATTAGATTATGATTTTAACAACAACTATATCAAGGGAAAGGAAAATTGGGTAGCCGATGCCGTAAGTTGTAGGAGGTATGTCTCCTCAATGATATCAATTCAAACTGATTCCAAGGGTCAAATGTTGCAAAAATACAAGGGTGATGAGTATTATGAGAAATTCAAGAAAACACTCTTGGATAATCCACAAGATCCAAGGTATGAAGGGATTTCACTTTGAGCTTGATGGTCTATTAAGATTTAAGGGAATAATCTATGTACCTAACTTTGAGGAATTAAGGAATTAGGTGTGGAAAGAAGTTCATACTACACCATATTCTGGACATCCTAGAGTAACCAAGTTGTTGGATAATGTCAAGCCATTGCATTTATGGAAAGGGATGAAAGGGGATGCTGCAAGATTTGTAGCAAGTTGCTTAGAGTGTCAAAGAGTAAAGGCATAGCATCATCACCCTATGGGAATTTTGTATCCCCATGAAGTTCATGAAAGTAAATGACAAGTAATTAGCATGGATTTTGTTCAATGTCTTCCAATGTCAAGAGATAAGCATAATGCCATTCTGGTCATAGTAGATAAGCTCACAAAGGTGGCTCATTTTATTCTAAGGAATCTAATAGATGGAGCTCTTGTTATAGCTCAAAAGTTTATTCAAGAGGTATTTAGGTTACATGAAGTTCTAGAGAATATTATTTTGATAGGGATGCTTATGTGACATCTAGGTTTTGGAAAACCATGTTTTCTTCACTTGGGACATAGTTGAACATAAGTTCAACATATCATCCAAAAATGATGGACAAACTAAAAGGGTGAACCAAGTGTTAGAATATCTACTGAGAATGTATTGCATGGATCAACAATACAATTGGGAATATTACCTACCTTTGGTAGAATTTGTGTATAAAACTCTTATCATTCCACGATCAAGATGGCTCTGTTTGAAGCATTGTATGACAAGAAGTGTGAAACTACTTTAAGCAAGAATAAGCTAGAGGATAGGACAATCCTTGGGCCAGAAATGTTATTTGAAATGGAGCAAGTTGGTATTGTTAAGCAGAGGCTAGTGGAAGCTAATGATAGGTAGAAGAGTTATGCAAATTCCAAGAGGGTACCTAGACATTTTTTAGTAGGGGATAAGGTTTTTTTAAGAGTTAAACCTCATGAGAGCTCTATAAAGTTTGAAAATTCATCCAAACTATCTCCACATTACGTAGGTCCTTTTGAGGTTCTCAAAGAAGTGAACCCTGTTGCATATAGAATTATGTTGTCACCAACTATTTCCAGGATGCATAATGTCTTTCATGTGTCGTACCTTAATGAGTACATGCCAGAGGATAAACATGTTATTGATTGGAATGATTTATAGGTATAGTACTCTAGAGTGGTAACAATCGAGCCTCTTAAAGTTCTCGAAACATGTAAGCTTCACTTATGTAATAGAGAGGTTCTACAGTGTAAGGTCCAGTGGGATCAGTATGCAAAAGATTCTGCCACTGGGGAGGACTATGCTGAGATGAAGAAAAAATTTCCTCATATTCTTCTTGACTTTGAAAGTTACTAAAACAATATTGTTATGTTTTATGTTTTGGTCTATATTTTATGTTTGATACTTAAAAAGTATTAAGGACAATGATTCACAAGGGGGACCATATGTTACACTCCATTGTGTTATTACCTATATTTACTATTACTTTGTTGAGTTAAAATTCTTTAATATATGATTGTGTTTTGTATATGAATCTTGATGGAAAATGTAATGAATGAAAAAAATTCTATAAACAATGAAAAATATTCAAAAAATGATTAGTTTAGGTCAAATTATGATGTCTGTACACATTGGTTTTCAAAAACAACAATTAGGGCCAATAAAAAATTAATAAAAAGTATTAAAAAAAATTGTAAAAAAATATCCTCATCAATCTTCAATTTGTTAAACATATTTCCCTAAAAGGAATTAGAAAAATACTTTTATATACCTGTCAAATTATGTTGTCCGTACACATGCATAGTATGGTTAAAAAAAGTGACTTTTAAAAAGTAAATTTTTATACATGCCTATTAAAAATTAATTTGTATCATTTGGGTATTGAAATAAATTACATATTTAGAAACTAGACTCAAAATACTAAATTTGATGATACTGACTTTTTTTAAGATTCAATGTATAAGTGTTTCAAATTTTCATTCCAACTATGACAAATTCTGAAAAATTAGGAAAGACACTTCTATTTTTTGAGCTTTTTGTGGACCCAACTTCTTGCACTTACCCTCATCATATATTAGTAATAGTATCAAAACTTGGATCTATCATTTGTGTATATTCCTCTTCTTAAAAACCACCTCTTTCAACCATTAAGAAGTAGGGGTAGTAGATGCATGCTCGAGACTAGAGGTAAAATGGGAAGCAATGGGAAGAAGAGCATTCCTACAAACATAGTGTCAATTGCTACATTGTCATAGGATGGATAAGGAGGAGGATATTAATATGATGAAGGTTTTTGATGAAGAGAATGATGGGGAGGTAGATTAGGTTTAGATGAGGGGGGATTCACCTCTATAGAAATAGGATTCTTAGGAAACTTTACATTTATCTATGTATTCTAAGCAACATGGGCCTTTTATTTATAATTTATTCTTTATCTCTACATCTTTTTGAGCATAATAACATTACAATTCAATTCCCTTCTTGGGGTCTTTGATGTAGAAAAAATAACACTCACCCCATATCTCACCCAAATTGCAAAATAAAAATTACAACCGACTTCATAGATGATACCCAAAATCAACAATTACATGTGTTGATTTAAATCGATCTCACGATTGCACACATTACATTCAAATTTGAAAATACATCAAATAGATAATTTCATTCAGATTTCATGAAATACATATTCCAAGTATTTGAAAAACTCCCTTGCTCCACTAGTCTTTCAATCCTTCATCTCATGAATCCAAGGTTGCATCGCCTCTACACTCTCATGTCTCTTAACAAGCTCATTTCATTAGATTTGCATGCTCCCTTCATACCTCAAGAACAACTCTATTAATTTTCTCATTCGTGACTCTTTCCACTATATATAGGCTGCTACCATTATTATCTTTCCTCTAGTCAAATTTTCCACCTAAATGGAAATTAGGTTCAGCTTTTTAATCCACTCGAGTCACCCTATGCGTGGCCATTTTGTTTAGGTCCAGTTTTGTGCCAACCCTCTATACACACCCATACATTTATCAGCCACTTTTTCTTCATCCAAATTCAATGTTGACCTTCCTTATTCCTGCGCACCTCTATATACTTTAATTTGCTTTGATTTTAATCACCCCATATCTTCAATCAATCTTAAAAATTTTATTTGGTTGCCTGCTTATAAAAGACCTCCTTTGTCCCATGTTTTATTCAAATGCAACAACATTATTATATGGGCATTAATAATACACCTTCCCTATATTATGCTTGTAGTGGTACTTCCTCCAACTATCTCCCTTGGTTGCACAAGGATTTTTTCCTTGGCGTGGCTTCCTACCCATGCAACCCCATCAACTCAAATTGTGCTCTCCTCTCTTTCAATCGCCACACACCATTTGTCATACTATGTGTTTAAAATAATGTTCCTTTGTTAAAGTTGGAATTTGAGCCATTGCCAGCTTTTTTTTTTAAATTGGCCCCTTACCAAGATAATACCTTTCAAAATGTTGCATGTCCTTTAGCATTCTCAAATTTATTGAATAAAATCATATCTTGTAAAGAAGTGAATTCATTCCTTTTCCACCATGGCATCTCAGAACCAATTCATATTGGTGTCAAGAATACATCCTCCACACTAGATGGAATATCCACAAAAATATAAAATAAGAAAATATGTGGCATACACTAAACAACATGATTCACCCATCAACTAAAAATTGAGTTTTTTGATAACTTTTTCCCTACATTATTTTAAACACAAACATAGTATGCCAAACGGTGTGTGGCTCCAACCATTCCCTCCTCTCTTTAAACTGCCAGACACCATTTGGCATACTATGCCTGTGTTTAAAATAATGTCTGTTTGTTGAAGTTGGAAGGTGAGGCGTTGTGAACTCATATTTTTTCTAAAATTGACCCCTTACCAAGATAATACTTTTCAAAATTTTGTACATCCTTTGGTATTCCTAAATTTATTGAATAAAATCATATCTTGAAAAGAAGTGAATTCATGGCTTTGTTGGAATAATGTCATTGATGATGCTTGGTAACATGAGCATGGAAGGTACATAATGATCTATTGCAGTGTTGTCATTGATATAAAAATCATAAATCATATGAATATTTTGTTTGTAGAACATTTTGATAAGTTCTAATAGGTTTTGGAGTTGATAAGGAAGGCATTTTTGCATAATGGTTTGGTTCGGGAAAGATAAGTTGTGTGAAATTTTGACTAAGTGTCAATTCTACGAATATAGTGTTACTGTGTGCCAGGTTTTGGTTCCACACTACTCTACAAATGAAGATTCCACTTTGTGCTTCTAACATAATTTTGGTGGATGTTAGATATATCATATTCCAAGAGTTCATCATGTTTGGATAGTTGGATTGAAAGTTATGAGTAATAGAGTTCATCTTTGAAAATTGTAGTTGTTTTCTATATAGTATAGTTGTGTGGGGGATTTTGCACATCTTTGTGGATGAGTATTTGGCCTTGTGCTTTTGAAGATAAGCTACTAGACAGTAGTAGAGCATGAATTCCAAATGGTATCAAGTTTTGAGGTCCATGTGTCAAGATATGGATACATAGTTGAAGGTTTTGCTATTAGGTCTTATGCCATGCCGATCTAATATGTTTGAAGGTATGCAAAGGTGAAATATGTATTTTCATCTTATGTGGGATCAATTATAGTTCCATGCCGAACTATTTTAAGGTATTTTGAGTTTTAAATTATGGATTGTTATGTGGATGAAATTTTTTGAGCTGAAAAGTTATATTTTGGGTTTTCTACATAAAATTCTTGGTGTTTTTGTATTATTCGATGTTGTGAATGTTTCATGCTTTCTTTGCTTACTGCAGTTGGATATGCATTAGTGATTAGATGTTTATTGTTTGAATGGTTTAAGAGAACATTGATTAACTTCCCCCTATTAGTATTCTAGGTGTTCAAAAATTGGTATTAGAGATTGGTTCCTTGGAAGGAGCTTAGTTGCTTTGGGAAGGTCTTGGAGATTGAATAGATGGCTTACAGAAAATTTCCTATTCCTCCGGAAGAGATTCCTAATTTTGATTTTATAGAAGAAGATTGCATGCTTGAAAAAGATGGAGAACTCAAAGTTTCTCATGAAGATCTAGAAAGAATTGAAGGTGAAAATAGAGATTTGAAGGAAAATGTCAAAGAAGCAAATGAATGTATCATAAAATTGAGAGAGAAAATCAAGAAGTTTAGAGAAAGGCATATGGAAGTCAGTGAAAAATTGAAACAAACAAATGAAAACATCATTGAATTGAAAGTGCAAGTTGAAGAAAAGAAAAGAGTTGAGGAATTTCTAAATGCAAAGGTGAAAATAAAATTAGAGGAATTTATAAGGCTTGAACAAGAAGTGGTAAACCTAAGATAAAATTTGGAAAATGAAAGAAGTCATGAAGATAAATTCAAGATGAGTTATGCAATGCTTGATGAGATGATTGCAGGTCAAAAAGCATAAAAAACAAAGGTGGCTTAGGATTTGTAAAATGTGAAAGCTCAAAAGAAGATCAGACACTTGATGTAAAAGAGAAGATCAATGAACCAAAGAAAAATGAAGACAAGAAGAACAATGGAAAGATCTATAATCAAAGAAATGAAGCTAGAAGACCATTGGTAAGACAACCAAATGCACAAAGGTACCCATATTTCAATGGTTTTTTCTATTGTTGCAATAAATTTGGACATAAAGCAATGGAATATAGAAGTAGAATGAATCAAAATGCTCTATCCTTTTTTGGTTAATGTTTTACATGCAAAAGATTTGGTTATAGAGCAAGTGAATGCAAAATTCAAATGATGAATTCATATAAAACTAGTATAATGATTCAATATTTTAATGGTTATTGCTATACATGCTATGGATTTGGACACAAAGCCAATTAATGCGGATCTAGAGTGAATGGAAGGAATGTTGTCTAGAAGAATATCACATGTCATAATTGTAGTAGACCTAGACACATTGCCAAGTTTTGTAGAAGCATAAATACAAGGAAGGATTTGGTAAAAAGGAATGAACTAGTTAAAAAGGTTGATCCAGTTGAAGCAAAGAAGGAAATGGAAAATATTTGGAAAAAGAAGGAAGAGACAGAAGACAAGGGAGAATATATACCATCCTTTGGTGCAAATTTTTCCTTTAGAAGCTAAGCTAAATTCTTTGACTTAGGGGGAGCTTTAATGGATATTCTTTTGTCCCTCACTAGTGAAGAGGTGTTGAGGTCTAAGCATGAAGATATGTGATATAGATCAATATGCTAGATCTATTGGAGAAGATTACAAAAGAATAAATGATGATGCAAAGGTCTATAGAGCTTCGAAAGGTGACTATGCATACATATAAAGTGTTGTTGACTTTATGGGTTGAAGCATTCAATGAAAAATTAGGTCAAATCGAAAGGTTATAAGTGATTTCACTAAGGAAAATTCATTTCAAAAATAAATTTGAGGAGCATAGCAACAAAGAGAGAATTCAATGTGTTCAAGGTGATTTGTGTTTTAGTGCATCAAAACCCTAATTTTTTGAGCATAGAAAAGGTATTTATGAATTTGTTTACCCTAATTTTTGAAGAACTTTTCTTGGAAATAGTTTGAATCTATTTTTCAATGGCTAAACCAAGGGTTATAGAGGTGACAAAAAACCACAACCAAAATTCAAAAGGTATCCTACGAAAGCCATAGATTATGACCTATTAGGCACATTCTCACATATTCCATATTGGGTTTTACCGAATGAACATATTAGGGCTTACATTCATGGAAAAATTAAAGAACATTCTCCCACTAAGTTAAGAGATTTATAGGAAAATGAGTTAACAAAAGAGGAATTCACCCTAAAGCCATAATATAAAAACCTAGTTGAGAATAAACTAGATATATGACAATGGTTCCCTAATTTCTTTTATAATGTCAAGTGGATCATAATTGCTTTAAGCAAAATACATGATTAATTTGTCTAGACTGATACACCTAATATGATCACTAAGGAATTAATAAAGGAGGTCACTGGTCTATGCTCCACTAGACCCATCCCCATTTTGAATTTCATTAAAAGGGTAAGTGCACCAAGATGGTTCCCAAAAAGGGGGCTTAAGTGGCCACTTTTTTCCTGAAATTAGGAAATGTTGACCTTGGATGTGAAATTGAGGATAGTTACACTCAAAATTTTGAGATGGAACTAAAATAAGGATCAAAGTGCTCCGAGTCTACTTTCTAAACTACTAATTTATTTTGAAAATGGTTGAGATTAAGGGGTTCAAAAGAGGGATGTACACAAATTGGTGTTGTTTTTGTTAGAAAAACATAACATAGCAACTCTTGTACAACCTGAGTATGGTGAACTTTTTTGTAGGATTTTTAAAATCACTATAGTCAAAAGTTAGCTAACAGAATCTAGTTGATGCACAATTTTTCTAATAATTTTTTAATGAATATTTGATTTTTTACTAATTTTCTAAGTGGGCACTTCCTAAAAAGAAGAATTTTGGCCGTGCTCCCCCTAAAAATTTTGGAAAATAATCGATTTTTTTTTCTTTTCTTTTTTTAAATTTGTATAATGGAGTCTAGTTTCTAAAAATGTAATTTAATTGAAATTTTGATGAACGGTTAATTTATAACAAAAAAAACACCAAACACTGCTTTTTGGAAAAAAAAACATACAAACAAAAGAAATTATGAATGAAAGGCTTAACATTGTCAAAAAGTGAAAAAAATTACATCGTTGGATAGCTAAGAGAGAACCTAACATTACCCATGTTTTCAATTTTGTGAATATTGAACTAGATGCAATCTTGATGGTGAGCACAAACCCGATTATGTGAAAATTTGTAGAATTTGCAAAAACACATCTCTGGCCTTGTTGGGAATGCCCTCCAAGCCTTTGGGTTGGTATTCCAAGGCAAGTACTTTCACTTTTTTCTTTGGTTTTAACGCGAGCACGTTATCACATGAGCACATTTTTTTAAAAAAATTCAAAAGTGGCCAGAAAATTGGTACCCAACTTCATGCACCCGCCCAAAAATGAAGTGGTTATGGAGAAAATAGGTACAAAATATGACAAGAGAGCCCTTGTAGTAAATCCCATTAAGAACCCAGTTGGAGATACACAACCATGATGTTTGGTTACAAAATTTATTACACAAACAAAGACAACTCTGCATCTTCCATTGCAGTCAATGTGGCATATGAGATGGTATAAAATGGTGTAGATTATGACTTGTGTGAGTTTCTTAGGAAATAATTGATGGATAATTTGAAACTTGAAAAGAAATATGTATTTAAGTATGGCACCTTGGTCATGTCCTTACTCTTTTATTTCTTGAAGGGGCTTCCCATAATTGGAAGTATAACCTGGGGAAGAGGAAGGCTAGTTGCATATCAAATTATAGATCATATGAGGAAACTTAGATATGTCAAACCACAAGATGATACCCTTACTACTTTTTTTGTTGTATTCCAAAAGAGAATGCATGAGAGAGAGAGAATTCCAAGGACAATTGTTGAAATATACAAAAATGATATCACATTCCTTGTATCTACAGACCAATGCATTATGGAGGCAGTGGAACCAAGAGCTATTTGGGTTTTTGAATTGGGTTATAAGGTGAAAAAAGTAGATCTTGTTGGTTATGTTGATATCTTATTGAAGAGCCCCAAGACATTGCAAAACCAAGATATGACACTTATGAAGAAAAGTCTATGGAAGTTCACTTGGAACAAAGGAAACCACAGATCAAGAAGAATGTGGACAAGATGGTTGATGTATATTCTAAGGAAATGGGTCTTTCTTATGAGAGAATGCAGTATGCTAGAGAGAGAGCCAAGGAATATTTGAGTGTTGTAGAAGCATCTGGTAGCTCAAGAAGATTTGGTAGAATAGGTACCACTCCACCTTCTATCCAGAAGTCCTCTGGGATTTTTCCTTCTGTTGGAGAGAAAAGAAAGACTACTCCTAGTCCTCCGATAAGGGAGAAATGCCCTCCAGAATTGCAAGCTACAAGGATTGAGAAGAAGAAGATTGCCACTGTTGCACCACCTATTTCCCCAACCAAGAGAAGAATTAAGCAGAAAGCTACAAGAGAAAAATGTATTGACATAAAAGTTGCAAAATAAGAAGAGGATTTGGAAGAAGAAGAGTGCAAAAGCAAAGAAGACTCTGATTAAAGGCAAAGAAAAAGAACAAAAGGATCTAGTAAGGCCTCATTCCCCCATGGAGTTAGAGGCATTGTATAATAGTATCTTGCAAAATGATACGCTAGGAGAGACCACAACTCTTTATAAGGATGAAAACGAGATATACAAGGCTACTATAATTGAAGCTATCATCAAATACATAGTTGTTCTTGAGGTGGACATGTGGAACATAAAGAAACATGTTCCTAAAAATTTGTGGAATATTTTGTTAAAGAGAAGAGAAGAAGCCATAAATGAACATGAAAGACTTAAGGAAGAGGATTTAGAAAGAGTGAATCCTCCTTTATTTGAGGATGACAAAGCCACATTGGAAAATGTATTTAGCAAGGAGTTGAGGATGAAGCAAAGGGTTACAACCCTTATGGGAAAAGATAAATATGACAATGAAAAAATGTAGAAGGAAATAAATGACAAGGAAAAAGAGATTGCACAAAAGTTGGGAATGATACCAATAAATGAAGAAGGAATAAATGAGGAAACTGATGCTCTGGAATCAAATGAAAAAGGAGAGATGTGTGGACAAATGATGTTCAACTACATTGGACAACACTCCTCCAGAAGTGGATGACATGAAAAAAAGGGTTGTTGAAGAGGTAATGATCGGAGAAGACATTGCAAAGGAAAACACCTTCACTCCTCCTCTGACATAAGAAGTTTCTCCTTCAATTATCACTAAAAAATTTGTAGAGGATTAAAACAAAGATGATAATGTTGATGCAGAAGAAGAAGAAGAGACATAAAAGAAATATGAAGAGAAGCCTGCTAAGGAGAAATAAGAAGAGGATAAGAAGGAAAATGAAGACAAGAATTAGGGTGCATGCAGAGATGCACAAGGAGAAAAGGAAAATCCAACAAACTCCTGAAGTGATGAATAGAAAGGAAAAGTTGTAGAGATAACTAAGTTTTTAGGTGAATCCTTCAGCTCCTCTGGAGATTCCTTGAAAAATATTTTATGTATGAGCCCAAGTTCTTGTTAGCTCTCAAAAATGTAGGCTGAATGCCTCAAGAGCCTACCAATCTCTTGATATGTTTTAGGGTAATAGACAAGGTCAAGAGAACTCAACCTTCTACTCTGCAGGTGTTGCTAGACCTAGGCGGGTGTACCTTTCTGAATGAAGCAAACTTGACTTATGAATATCTTTCTTGCACAATGATTTGTCCACAATGGCAGACATAAGTGAACAAATGAAACAAAACTTGATCTAAATCCTAAAATGCTTAATTTATAGATATAAAGAAACTAAATGAATTCGAATGATGAAATTGCAGAGACCAGTGCCTTGTTGGGTATGCGGAGTCAGATGAAACAGAAGTGGAAAACTTATTTTGGCAGAAAATCAAATTGCAGGCATATGATCTATTCATAACTTGTATAAACGATGTAGGATTATGACTACTAAGCTCTACTTTAATAATCCAGATGAATCTCCCTAATTACTATGATCAACAAAAAGGATTTAATCTTTTCTTGAAAGAATCAATTGATTAATCACATAAATACATCAAATGTGCATTGATAAACTGAACATAAACTTGTTATGTCAATTTAAACAACCAGAAAGAATCAAATTGGAGACAGCTTCAACAATACTTTTCAATAAGTTCAACATACAATTGACACCAGAAACAACTTTCCACAACAGTTGATTTTCATTGAATTTTCCATTTTAAAACATGCACATAGTCTCTGATAAGAGAAAATTATTCTACTGTAGCCATTCCTAACTATTGTATGTGATCTAAAATCTGATGATAATCAATTACAATCGGGATGCATATATATACACCAGCAATTAGGAAACAAATCGCTTCCAAATTCATGTCGGCCCACCGTGGGAATCGGGCAATTTTCATGTCGGCCTCCAATGACATTTTAGAAAATCTCACATGTCAGCCCATAGCGTTTGAATCTCTATTTTATTTGCCAACCATTTGCCAAGATAGTCTTGAAGGTATGCCGAAGGCAATTATAACGTTAATCATTGTCTGCCCGCATTCCCCTATTCATCGCCGTGATTGATCCGAGTCGGGGAGATGACATAACGAAAACCCTTTGTCATACTGAGAGCACATTTGTATTACATTTGTTTCAGTTGCTGAAACACAAGAGAATATCATACCGAAATGCACCTTTTGTTTTATTCACTATCACAGTAGCCTGTGATATCGGGAAGACCTCCCACAAAATACTTCGAGTCATACCGAAAGTCTTCAACCATCCGTATGTCGCCATAACACCTTGCTTATTACACCAAAGTCAAAGAGTATTTCTTTTGTTCCTTTATGTTTCACTATGACCACACGACATCGATGAGACCCTATAGAGAAATCACATGCTATGCCGAAAGCCCCGAGCACAAATAATCGCCGAGAGAGAGACAACCTTACGCCGAAAGAAAACCATTTGAACATTGTCAGCAAGACCCAACCTTTTCACTATGACCATATCCCAAAAATTATGACTCTGGCCGAAGTGAACACCCGTGCAAAGTCGGTAAGATATACGGAGATCGCCATGACATCCCATCGAAAGCCATGTCTCACACTGAAAGTCTTTTGAAGAAAATCCATGTGTAAGGTCGGCGAGACCGAAGGTCACTCGCGAAGACCTTACAACGATAGCTATGACTCCCCCCGATATGCATCTCCCACATGCTGGTCACCAAGACAAGGGAGCCTCACCAAGACCTAACACCGAAAGCAACCTGCTTGGCCGAAGTGAATCCATAATGCATGTTGCCGAGACCCCAAGAATTTGCTAGGATATCATACCAACACCGCAACTCATTCCGATATAGCCACACTCAAGCGTGTTATCGAGACATAAAGCACTTGGTGAAACATCATATCGACGACCAGACTCTTGCCGAAAAGTGAACCAACCTCAGTCACCGAGACCGTGAAGAACTCCTGCCTAATGGTGCCTGCAGGGAAATTATGGTCGCTGTGACAAATAATAAGTCTTGCCGATAGACAACACAGACTTATGTTAGCAAAAACGCACAATGGGTCAGGAAGACAAAGGTAGTCTCACGCCGATATGAACCATAATGTAAAATATGCACGACCCAATGGATTCAATTGGACAACATGGAAAAATATGGGTGAAATATGCATACGGTAGGACCAAATCTGGAAATTTATGAGTGAAAACATATGTAAAAACATCGGATTTTTACAGTCCCAATAGTGGCTCCGTCTGGGGATGAATGATAGTGAGATCATTGCAAGGATCCAAAATCTTTGGGTGAGCAGACTAGACACAAAATGATGAGCCAGTGAGTAGAATGGAAATGGAAATGAAGCATGAAGGAATGAATGCAAAATGAATGCAAGATGGAGGTGAACCAAAACCCTAAACTACTGTGCATGGAAAATAATTCAGAGAGAACAAGCAAGAGCTGTCCATGCATTGGAAACCCTTAGTCCTCTATGTTTTAATTTCTCCTATCCTGAGCTGTTACAATCTGAAACTCAAACCAAGCTTTCCCCTGTCAAACACCTGGTTTTGTGTCGAGTTCATTAAATTCTTCTTGAAGATACTCATGCAATCTTTCTTGTCACTGTTATTGCAAGTTCTTAGAGTATCATCATGCTCAGTTTGGCCCAAAATCCCTACACCACTCAGAAACTCAAAATTTTCATAATCATGGGACAAGCCCCTGTTATTTTCAACATTCAAAATGCATGCATATGAAATACAACATTTTATATTATCTCTCTCACTGTTATGAATTGTGAAACATTCTCTTAGCTGTATTGAAAATTTACCATCAAAGTGCTTCTTTTGAGAATCAAAAAATTCTGTCATATCAACATTGTTTGAAACATGCAAATTTGAAAACTTCTGCACCTTTTTGATACCCCTATGACTAAAATCTTCAATATTAAGAATATATGAATCAATCAAATCTAGAACACTATCATCTTTGGTATGCAGATAAATGTCTTCTCCACATGAGTTAGAAATTTCAGAATCACATACCTTTTCTTGAACAGACACATGCATTTGGTCAACTCCAAAAGTTTCACCATCAACTGGACACAGAGCTTCAAGATCACCCTTATGTATATATCTCTGATAATCAAGAGTTAACAAATCTGAAACTTGCTCACTGCTAAGCAAACAGGTTTCCAAAATTTCATTATTACAGTCATACTCATCGCTTTTGTCATCATCAAAAAGAGGCCCAGGATCATTAGAGAATGAAAAATTACCAGCACAGTCATTTGTTCCATAACTTGACACATCCCTTTGTTTATCTAAAAATACCTCTTACTCAACATCAAGTGGATCTGAAAATACCTGAAATTCATTCTGGGGCAAACATTTGCAAAACATTATCTGATCCTCTTTTAAATCTTCATCATGCAATGGGCCTAAAATTTTTTGGAAACCATTCTCAAATTTACAACCCTCCTTTTCATCGAATGTATCTTTGTAGCTTTCAACTACAACTGGAGGCATTGTATATTCACTATCAACATTTCCCATTGCCTCTTCATCCTGATCTTCATAAGAGGTAGAAGAATCCCCTTGCTGTAGATCAAAATCCACAGGTGCCTCCTCACAATCTGAATATTCACTAGATTCCTCACAACATACACTGCTTTCCCTGTCACAATCTGTTATGCAAGAGAAATCTCTTGTACCTTCATCATGCCTCCCACAACGATAGCTATGACTCCCCCTGATATGCATCTCCCACATGCTAGTCGCCAAGACAAGGGAGCCTCACCAAGACCTAACGCCGAAAGCAACCCGCTTGGCCGAAGTGAATCCATAATGCATATCGCCGAGACCCCAAGAATTCGCTAGGACATCATACCGATGCTGCAACTCATGCCGATATAGCCACACTCAAGCTTGTCGCTGAGACATAAAGCACTCGGTGAAACATCATATTGATGACCAGACTCCTGCCGAATAGTGAACCAACCTCAGTCACCAAGACCATGAAGAACTCTTGCCGAATGGTGCCTACAAGGAAATTATAGGAAATTATGGTCGCTATGACAAATGGGTCGGGGAGACAAAGGTAGTCTCACGCCGATATGAACCAGAATGTAAAATATGCATGACCCAACGGATTCAATGGGACAACATGGCAAAATATGGGTGAAATATGCATACGGTAGGACCAAATCTAGAAATTTATGAGTGAAAACATATGTAAAAACATCAGATTTTTACAGTCCCAGCAGTTCCAACCAATTATATCTTCACAACTATTGTAGTTTCCAATGCATCAAGGAAATTTGTTGAGTTGGATAAAATCACTCCTATCCACAAGCTACAATTGGGAGACATGTTTCATGCATCCACAAGGAAAGAAATCATTGAATCACACTAGAAGAGCAGGGAATTGATGGAAGAAGAAGCAAATGCTTTATAAGAGGCCAATGTACCTGGTGTGAATATAGAAAAATATTTATCTGGTATGGAGAACTTAAGATTGCTAATTGATTCATTTAAAATTAATGCATCCAAACTAAAGGAAGAAGCATAGAAAGAAGTGGAGAAAAGGATAAGTGATAAGAGGATACTGGAGATGACAAAGAAATATGCAAGGGAACATAATTTTTTTATAGTTATTAAAAGATGTTGAAGGATGTGTTGATGAGGCAAATGCCCTATATCAATATGGGATGAAGTGGCCCAAAGACACACAAAGCATAAGGAAGGAGATGGAATCTATTGAGTCACAAATTGATGCTGCCTCAAGTGCATATGATCTAGCACTTGAACTAACCAGTGTAACAAGAAATGCAATTGAAGATATACACAAGAAATTCTTTCAACAACAAGCATAGAAAGAACACATTATTTTGCAATTTGGAGAGGTAAGGGATCTAGTCAATCCTAAATTCTTATTTGTTTCAAAAGCTCTCTTGAGTGCAGATAAATCCAAATAGATGAATATGGTACCTACCACTCTGGAAGAGGAAGAAGAGTTACTATTAGAGTTTAAAACATAGAATATACTACTTACAGAGGCTAAAAATGAATGGGAACATGGTAGGAAAGCTTGGGAAGACCATTTGAAGAAGTTCCAAGTGTCAATCACCTCTGGTTGACTCTTTTCTTATGCTTTTATGCATTTCCTAGATATTCCAATTCAAATTCTTTGTATATATGTGGACTGCATAGTGTTGTTTCTAGCACATTTTTTGGGGTTTTGCTCTAGTATATGATTCGGGGAGAGCCAATCTAATCTTTTCAGTTTGTATATATGTTTATATTTCTCAAGGGGAGTTTTGGTGCCCTTTTCCCTTTATAGTTTGTAGAGTATTTTGGACATTTTGGTGCATGTTGCCATCAATGATTAAAGGGGAGATTGTTGGAAGAATGTCATTGATGATGCTTGTTAACATGAGCATGGAAGGTACACAACAATGTGTTGTAGTGTTGTCATTGATGTCAACATTGTAACTCATATGAAGATTTTGGTTGCAGACCATTTTGATCAGTTCTAAAAAGTTTTGGAGTTGATTTAAGGAAGACATTTTTGCATAATGGTTTGGTCCAATAAAGACCAGTTGTGTGGAAATTTGACTAAGTGTCAATTCTACAAATACAATGTTAATGTGTGCCAGTTTTTGGGTCTGCACCACTCCACAAATGAAGATGTCATTTTGCACTTCTAACATAGTTTTGGTGGATGTTAGATGTATCAGATTCCAAGAGTTTATCATATTCGTACAATTGTATTGAAAGTCATGAGTAATAGAGTTTAGCCTGGAAAATTACAATTGTTTTCTATATATTACAATTGTGTGGGGGATTCCACACATCTCCACAGATGAGTATTTGGCCTTGCACTTTTGAAGATAAGCTTCTAGATGGTAGTAGAGCATGAATTCTAGATGTATCAACTTTTGAGGTCCATGTGTCAAGATATGGATACATAGTTGAAGGTTTTTTCTATTAGGTCTTATGCCATGCCAACCTAATATATTTGAAGGTATGCGGAGGTTAAATATGTATTTTCATCTTATGTGGGATCAATTATAGAACCATGCCGACCTATTTTAAGGTATTTTGAGTTTTGAATTATGGTGCATTACGTGGATGAAATGTTTTGAGTTGACAGGTTATATTTTGGGTTTTCCATGTAAAAATATTGGTGTTCATGTGTTATGTGATGTTGTGAATTTGTTTCATGCTTTCTTTCTTTACTGTAGTTTAATATGCATTAGTGATTGGATGTTTAATGCTTGAATGGTTTAAGAGAATACTGATTCACCCCCCCTTTCATTATTCTAGGTGCTTAACAACTTTTCCCACCATGCCATCATGGAACCAATTCAGATTGGTGTCAATATTACATCCTCCACATTATATGGCATATCCAAAAAAATATAAAAGAAGAAAATATGTGGGCTACACTAAACAACATGATTCACCAATCAATTGAAAAATGAGTTTTGCAATAACTTTTTCTGCGAAGTTTAAAACTTATGAAAACTTACAAAGGTGTGTAACTCATCGTTTTGAAGCTTCTAGTTAAGTCATTCAATCCTGAACTTCACAGTTTGTGAAATTTTAAAACTTCGTCAAGTCACCAGCTAAAGTTAGAAAACACTTAGTTCTTCATAACCATTAACAATTTGACTTTGAAACTTTTGCTAGCAAATCCAAGATAGAGTCGAAATTCTACTTGAAGATTTTTTTCATGAAATCTATTTTTTGTTAGTGATAGGGTATCCCCGCGACCCAACCCAGTGTCATTTGAAGGGGGTGAGTTGAGGTGAGACTAGTCCCCTGTGAGGGAACCCAACATCCCACAAGCCAGTCCCAACTGGGTAAACCCAGGAGTGAAGTTGAACCCAAAACCAATGGGGAGCACACCCACGACCCAAGACAACTCTACTACCCATGCGGGCTAATGTTTTTCATGAAATATTACCAAACTCCTAAAATAATTATTTTTTGGTGATGTCGATTGCATGTTCACTTGGATGCTCCTGCATCAGTATTTTCCATCTATAACTCTAGTAGTAGTATTTGATTTGGATCTGATAGAGTATACAATAGCTATTTTTCGGGATCCAGTTTCTCTACTTTGCTTATCAATTGATTTTGTTTCCTTGAAGAAATACTAGACTCAGAATAGTTGTGTTCCATAATGTTGGCTTTTAGCCCCTTCTTAGGTCTTCAAGAAATAATATGTGATCTTTCCACAACATCCTTCATGTTTTTATCCATATAATTGATAATAGTAAGATATTATATTTTTATTGTAGATGTACAAATTCATGTCCTAGATTCATACCATCATAAACAATCCCCATAGTATCCCAACCAAGATTCCTATGCGAATTTTTAAGAAAGGGAGGAATAAATTTGAAAGTTATGAAATA
The DNA here is from genome assembly GCA_007258455.2 of Sequoia sempervirens. NCBI lineage: Eukaryota > Viridiplantae > Streptophyta > Pinopsida > Cupressales > Cupressaceae > Sequoia > Sequoia sempervirens. The sequence continues at coordinate 39,273,188 of VDFB02047144.1, forward strand.
ACCTTTTAGAGTTAAAAGGGAGATACAAAATAAAGGATAATATATTCTATGGTTAACGTAGAGATTAAAAAATAATATTTATGAAAGCTCTTCTTATGAAAGGATGGAATAAATATATTTATTAAATAATATTAAAATGAAACCTTTGTGAAAGGGTGATATTTTGGAAACCACCTACTAAATCTTATACGTAGAATTTATGTAAGACTTGGAAAGGGATATGGAGATCACTTAAGGAAGAAGGTGGTTTGGTGTGTTATGGGTATTGAAGAAGGGGCACACAATGTCTCCAAATTAGGGTATAGAATACACTCGAGATTGTCCTAGCAAGAACTATTGCACATGTTGAGTGATTACTCTCGAGAATCCTATGTTACACATGTTGAGTAATTACTCTAGGGCATGAAGTGTTGATTGATTAATATATTGAGTATTACTCCAAAACACTAGTGTTGACTGAATTATTCATATTGATTTTTAAATAAGAATTGCCCCTTCTAGATTGTGTCATATCTATGAGAGCCATAACTAATGAATTCTTCCTAAGGTGAGAGTGGTCTTTCCAAAAAGAATGATTCAAATAAGTATTGAACATAATTGATGTTAAAAGATATTGAGAATAATAAATATATGATTTTGATGTTAATCTATTTAAATTATATGTTTGTGTTATTCAATTTATTATGTTAATTATTTACTTTTGAATTCTCACTAAATTATCACATGCATAGTTTACATTGCTTATTTATATCTATTCGAAGACACTACATATCTTAAATTGATTTTAAAACTCTAGTATTAATTATATTTAAATCTATTACAAATACTCAAACAATTTGGAAAGAAAAATAGCATTACACCTTAATATCAGAGCCTGGTAAAATTGGAAAAATTATAACTCAAATGTATGGAATGAGAATAATAGATTCGTGCGAATTTCGGCGCTGATGCGAAAGTCTGTCATCCTCGAAGTCCGAGCAAAGGAGGCTTACCAGGTGTGGTTTTTCCTGCATAGCTTAGGAATTTATGAGCATTAATGTTTAATTTATCATCATCCTCTTCTCTCTGCCACTCGGCAGAGGCCGTACGCCCTAACCCTCCTTCGGCAGCTCCCCTAACATTTATGGCGTCTGACACCGGTAGCCCTAACATTCTCGATTCTTCTCCTCTGCCGTCGAGAGCCAAGACTTTCTCTGAGGCGGTGGCGAACACGGGGGTCTCCATCGACTCGGGTGCGAGGTTTTCCATTGCTAACCCTAATGAAACCACCGAAGAAGGTAAGGATTGTGGGGTTGTTCCCACACCTCTCTCCATTTCTCCAAATCCCAAAATGCTTGCTGAAATTTGTAAGGAGAAAAATAGACTCAAAAATTCTGCAATTTTTTTCTCTGCTGTTGAGTTAGATAAATGTCCGCCAAGGAAATTTATGGATGATTGGTTTCATAACTTCTGGAATTTGAAGCTTGGATTCCATATATCATTTTGTAGACAGATCCAGAAAGGATTGTTTGTTATCTTTTTCACTTCCCATGAAACCCAAATGGAAATTCTCAAAAAACAATACTGGACCGTTGGAAATACCTCATTCCACGCCATCACGTGGTCGCCGGAAGCCATACATGAAGAAGTTCTCGCGCTTTCGGCCCCGCGTTGGATTGTGATCAAATAGATTCCGCCTTTCTTATGGCGGTTCCTCCCGCAATTGCTTGAACCACTCGGTAAGGTCATCCGCATGGATGATACTGTGCGACTGGTTCCTCACATGGATGCTAGAGTTCTCATTTCTCTGAACTCAGGCTTTGAAATTCCCCCCGAAATCAATATCTGCCTTTCTGATGACAAATATGTGTGCCCCGTCGATATTCTAGGGGGTCTAAACGCTTGCTTTCTGTGCAGAAGGGAAGGGCATCTAAGGAGGGATTGCCCTATCATAAAGAAGAAACCCGTGCCCTCCAAAACCCCACACCCCCGCAGTTCGCCAGCCGCTGGGAACCCTAACCCGGAAAAGTTAGTGGAGATTGCCCCTCCGTCAGAGCCATTCGCAAAGTTCGTCCCCCCTTTTGAGTCCTGTAACACATCCACCACCTTTGCCGCCCCTCATTCTGAACTCCAAGGTGACCCCTGCCCTCCCGTGGATAAAGCCCCTAGCGCCGTTTTCACTACGATTGCAAAAAATTCTAATAAGAGACGCCGAAGGGTTAATAAGCAGTCTAATTCAGAAACTGAAGGATCTCGGCCCCTTTGCTCTCAGTCCTACCCTGTCACCGTCAACCCCGTTGTGCCCGAACCTAAAGAACTGCTCCCTAGCTCCACACCTTCAGGCTCGGATATGATGGAATGTTTTCTCAGATGCCAGGACCCGGCCCCTTCCACAAGATTCCCTCCTAAAGTGTTTCGTGAGCTTGGTGATGATTGTTTGCTTGAGATCATCCCGGCAAACAATTTTTTCGAGGCTTCGTCCTCTCTCATCCAGAAGCACTTTGTTGACCTGGAGTACATTTCCCATGAGGAGTCTGAGTATGACGTTGAGGGGAGAGATGTTCTTCCCATGACCAAGCGGAGGGGGAGACGATTAGGCTCCAAAAACAAGAACCTTTCAAAAAGAAAATCGGGTGAATTCCAGGGCATTACGGTGGCTTCTTTGGCAAGCACATCTGAACTCAGCGCTCCCTCCTCAATTACTCCCCAATGAATTGTATTTCTTGGAATATCCGGGGGCTTGAATCCCCTGATAGAAAGTGGATCATAAAACGGTTACTTGACTCCTGTAAATCGTTGGATTTCCTCATGTTACAAGAAATTAAGGCCACTGAGTACATGTTGGAAGGCAATCTCAATTTTCTTTGGAGAGATGCTATTAAATTTTTTACCAACCACCCTAGAGGTAGGGGGGTGTTGCCCTTCTGATTAACAACAAGTGGGCCAAATTTATCATTGGCAATGGTTCCTCCCCCTGCAACAGGGCGGTTTGGGTTACTCTCAATGTCAATAATTGTATTTTTGGCATTTGTTCTGTTTATGCCCCGAATGATTGCAAGGAGAGAGCCTGTCTTTGGGATTGGTTAGCCGCTCTCCCTAATATTCCTTGGTTTGTTGGGGGGGACTTCAATATGATTGAGTCTCAGGATGACAAACTTGGTCGCCGGCCATTTGTCTGGAAAGAGGCTGAAAAAATGAAATGGTGCAAGATGTTAAACTCCAAACAGTTATTTGATCCTTTATCCGGTGTTAAGGACTCTCACCCCGGGCTATGGCACACTTGGTGTAATTTCCAGCAGCCCCCTTTTAGGATTTATTCCAGGTTGGACCGCTTCTATGCCAGCAAGAATTTTTTCTCTTTCCTCCCTGATAATCTTGGGCGTACGGTCCTGGTTACCCCCACCTCTCTCTCCGATCACCATCCTATCTCGGCTTGCTTCAGGATCAATAGCTCCCCTCACCCTTACGAAAGACCCCACCCCAAATTCCTTCTTAATACTAAGCTGCTCAGTGATAAAGATACCCTTTGCGCTATCCGTATCATTAGCATCCTTAACAGGAAAAGTTTCCCTGACTTGTCCCACCTTGACAGATGGAACTTGAATCTGCTTTCCTGGCAGAATCTCTTGCGGACCATAGGACAAAAAAGGTCTAAAGACTTTAGGTATGTGGAGAAGAAACTTTCCTCTGAGCTGCAAACTGCCGAAATGAATATCCAGGCCAACCCTACTGACTGTGAGCTTATCTACCAAGTGGTGAAGGCTAAAGATGCCCTTAGGCAACATCAACAGGTCAAGGTCAAGGGTGCCATGGTCAGATCCCGTGCGCACTGGCTTTTGTGTGGGGACAGAGGTTCCAAATTCTTCTTCAATCTCATCAAACAAAAGCATTCTAATGAGAACATTGAAAGACTTGTTGTTGACAATATTGAAATCAACGATCCGGATAACATCCAAAAGGCCTTTGCCAATTTTTATTGCAACCTTTTCACCTCTGAGGATTCGGAGGAGGCGGTCCTCTTGAGAGACCAAATCCGTTCCCTCATTCCCAATAAGATCTCCTCGATAGAAGCTAATCTTCTGTCCAAAGAGATCACTATTGATGAAATTGGAAATGTCATTAAGGAGCTTAATAATGACAAGGCCCCTGGCCCGGACGGGCTTCCCGTTGAGTTTTACAAAGCCAATATAGATTGGATTTGTAATGACCTGCTGGAGATTTACTCTGAGGCCATAGCTACTGGTTCTTTGGGTTCCTCCATTAACAGGGGAATTATCAAGCTGCTCCCCAAGGATGGGGACAAAGCTCTTATCAAGAACTGGAGACCTATCACTCTCCTCAATGTTTCCTATAAATTTTTTGCCAAAATTCTGGCCCTCAGGATCAAGAATATTTTGCCCAAGTTTGTGTGCCCTACCCAAACAGGTTTTATAAAAGGAAGATATATCTTGGAGAACTTGATTACCGGTTGGGAAGCCATGAATTGGGCCCATGTTTCTAAACAAGATTCTGTCATGTTCCTTCTGGACTTTGAGAAAGCGTATGACAGAGTGGAATGGAAGTTCATTTCCATGATGCTCGAAGCTTTTGGTTTCCCCAGTACTTTCTGCAGTTATGTGAAAATCCTCTTCAAAGATGCCTTCGCGCAAGTTGATGTGAATGGTTTCCTTACTGAGTCTTTTCCTCTTGAGAGATCCATTAGACAGGGGTGCCCCTTGGACCCTGCCCTATTTGTGATCGCGTCTGAAGCCCTCTTTTACATCCTTAGAGACAATTATGTCTCCCCGGCTGTCAAAGGCATTTCTCTCCCTGATGACAGTGAGCTCATCAACTGCCAGTTCGCTGACGACACACTGATCTTTCTTGAAGCTACGACTGATAACTTCGAAGCCCTCTGCCACAAGCTCAACATTTTCTGCAAAATCTCGGGTGCTCGCCTTTCCCACCTTAAGTCTGTGTGCCTTGGATGGGTTGAGCAGCCGCCCAACTGGTTCAATAACTACAATTTTCAATGGGGTGGCCCTAACAAGATTGTGAGATATCTTGGTATTCCCTTCTCCATCGACCCTTCACTTAAAGACATGTGGTTCTGGGTCAAAGACAAGATTGGCAAAAATCTCCATAAGTGGCATAACAGGGCCCTATCGCTGGCCGGCAGAGTGCAGGTTTTCCAGAAAATTCTGTCTTCTTATAATATTTATTTCTCCTCAGCTTGGATGTTCAGTAACTATCAAATCTATGAGATCTAGAAAGATATTAGGAGGTTTCTCTGGTCTGATGGCAAAGGCAAAAATAAAATGCATGCGGTTAAATGGGATTGGTGCCACGCCAACAAACTCCTTGGGGGGCTTGGTCTGAAAGATCTTAAGCTTCAGGGTATTGCGCTGGCCGCTAAGTGGATCTTTCACTCCCTTGATGGTGATGATCCCTGGAAGGTCTTGGTTAGAAACAACATAGAGAGGGGCATCCCCAAGAAAGCCAAGTCTTGGAAGAATCTTCCCTTCAATGATCTTGTCCTTGGTGATTTTCCCGTGATTGTGCAAGGATCTGCTGTCTTTAGATCCATCTGGAAAGCTTGGAATTATGTGAAACGTTTTATATCTAACAGATCCTTCAATGATAATGACCATCTTTATGGTGAAAGGTCCATTTGGTGGAACCTGAGCTACTCTGGCAAGCCCCTCGCCCTCTCTCAGGGCTGCTTTGCTAGGCAGTGGAGTAGCAAAGGCATCACCCAGTTGGCTGACCTTTTTAAGCATGATAGATTAATTGAGTGGGAGGCTCTCAGCAGCAAGTTTGACCTGCCCGCTTCCCAGAAGAAGACTTACAATCTGATCCGCAAGGCCACCAGTAATCTCCCGACCTCCTGTCATGTTGACTCCCACAGGTTTTTATGCATCAAATGGCCTGATGGGACCGTTCTTAACAAAATCAAAGCCAAAAACATTTACAACACTATTGGGCACTCCGAGGCCGTTATAGACCACATTAACAAAGTCTGGTACTTGTCTCTTGATACCCGTGCGTGGAAGAACATATTTGACATTCTGTGGAAAGGGCCTATTGAACCCAAGATTAAATGTTTTAACTGGCTGGTCATTCTTGATAGACTCCCTATCAGAAAAGATCCCCTTGGTACTGATATTTGTCCCATGTGCAGGTTACCTGAAACTAGTAGACACATTCTTCTGGATTGCATGTTTGCTAAAGAGATTTGGCATTTATTTGGCATCTTGTATCCTTCTTTTATTAACAGCTTTGAGATTATTACCGGATATATTGTTGGTTTGAAAAAAGATACTAATTTATTTTGGAAAATCCTCTCCTCTGTGATTTTGTGGCAAATTTGGAAGTGTAGAAATGAAGAGAGGTTTCAGAATAATCCCAGAATTCTTACTGAGTCTTTTCGAAAACTCATCTACCTAAAAATTTTTTTGCAGGTCCGCACCACCATGTCGATTGAAAAAGAGAAGCTCAAGAGGTTCCTCAAGAATGGCTACGCCACGTTCTTCATTTACGAGATGCAAGGTGGTTATGCCTGGCGGCAAACTATGGACGATCTGCAGCTTTTTGAGAAAACGTGCAAGATCCTGATCCAAGAAGTGAAGAACAACAGGAAAGTCAATAAGGAGCAGGTCCTCATGTTGGCCCAGATTCAGGAAACCAAACACATCGTTTGGATGGAAGGCGCCTTGGGCTGGGTGGCTTGGGTTGATACCATCGATGACACCGTTCCCTAGTATTTGCTATGTTCTGTAACAGCTTATATCTAAACTGTGCGTAGTTGTATATATATTTTTTGTATTGCTGTTCTCTGGTTGCTCTTGATGTGAGGCTTGGCCTCCCTTGAGCCTTACTCTTCGGTGCTCCCTCGGGGCCTCTGTTTTGACCTCTCTATATATAATACAAAAAATATCAGAGCCTAGTTGTTATATAGGTATAAAGATTTACAGCTCTAGGAAAATTCACTGCCAGCAATTCACTGACGGAAAATTCACCGTCAACAAAAATTCATGCAATTAATTTTTCGCACGGTGAATTTTCTCGTGGTGAATTGTTGACGATGAATTTTCCGTCGGTGAATTGCTGTCGGTGAATTACTGACTTGCGATATGCCAAGATTTACATATCTAAAAAATAAATAGAATATAGAAAATAATTCTACTTATGATATATAGATAATGTGATAGATTTAAGATGGGTAATGGAGCCTACAGATAGTAAATAAAATCAAATCGCAATATGTAATGATTTGCTATAGCATGTTTTGCCTCCTCGTGCATGTGAGATAGATGTATTGTTAATATGATGCATATCTTTCTGTTGTTGCAGAAGAAAGGCTTTGAGTGGAGAATCCCTTTGATGTTGGTCTGCAGTGCCTCACCCTGTAGCAGAAGGCCCACAACAAAACAAGTTTTTTTCATCGAATCCACACTTCTTTATCGATAATTCAGCAATTATTATATCTTGGTCTTGGGCTTTTTATCTGAATAGCACAGTGAAGTGTCTTTCGCCTGTCACTGCTTCTTTCCCAGAGTGGGTGAGCTCCCCATGCAACAAAACTGTGACCATATCCCTGCGTCTTTATGAAGCGACATCTGTCCAAGGATTTCTGGTCTCCACAAATATACTTTAGCTTTCCCTGACATCTGGATAAGAGCACCCACTGTAAACTTTTTTTCCCAGTCAAGCGGCCGCATGTAGCAATGTCAAATCATTGTGGTTGATAATGAATTATACTTCTTCTCTATCCCAAATGCCTTCAAGATTACCATGGTCGGTTAATTCATGGAAAAGGCCTCGCTCACTGTTTGTAGCTCTATCTTGAAGATACTTGGACCAGAGTAATTTGTAGATTCCATTGCAATCCCATTGTTAGTGGGGTTAGTTGTTTTGAATGAGAATGAAGTTGATGTTGCAAAACATTATATTCTAATTGTCTCAACCTAGAGATGATTTATATAAGATTGGGAAGATGGGCCCATGAAAGATTATATTATTACTGTTCTCAGTGGAAATTAATTGTTTATGGGTGCTTGTATCAAATGATTATGTTTGAGATTTATTTCTCATGAATCTCATAAAACATATTATATCTCAAATGATATGCACTTTGGATGTAGGTTCAATTAAAAAAAAAAAGCTTTAAGGGTGTAAGAATAAGGATGGGAATCATGAAATTTGGATGTTTAATTACTTTTGAATTTGTTTCCATTAAGTAAATAGGGTATAAGAAATGTATTGCATTTATGAAGTCATGCGTTTTTATATCTATTTATCAATCATCAAATCTCAATTAAGAGATGAAATCTTTAGTGGTATTGAGTTCATGTTTTGCTTCTATTTCTATTTTGACTAGTACACACTAGTTTTACTATGCTTATTATGTTCGGTTAAAATTGACACATTGATTTGGTTAAGGTGAGTTCCATTATGGACCCATAACCTATGGTTCCTTGGATCATTTACACATCTTAATCTTTATAACACATGATGTTTAACTAAGTTGATTAGAACATGAAATAACAATTTTATAAAACAAAATAGATTATCTTAGCACCAAACATGAGGACATGCCAAGTTTTTATAGGGAGAGAGATAACCTCTAATTTCATTTAAAGCAAGGGCTAGATATAAGTGTAAACGTGTTATACATGAATTTCAAAGTGTCAACAAATTATTTATGAGTGATAGTAGTTTACTATTGTTCTAGTATTGTTAAGATTTTCTAGTAATATTATCATATTTTTTTTGTTCTTCATTATTGGACTTGATTAACCCAATAAATTTGTCAATATTTTATAAAGTATTGTATTGAAAATATATTGTTGGATGTTATATCATGTCATTACTTACCTATGAATTTATACCAAGGTGATATATGTTGAAAGATGTTTTGACTATACTAGGTGTTGCAAACACTCAATTAATACCAATAATTTTTTTTATATTATATCCTTGTTGGATTCAAAACATACCCTAAAGCTTTGTTTGTGTGACTGTATATGACCTTTGTTTAATGATAAAATTTGTTTACTTGTTAATATTCAATTGTATTTGGTATAGGAAAGAGGATATGCATGTAGTCTAGAATGCATGACCATCATCTTAAAATATAGTTTGAGTATATAGATTATATGGTAGTCAACAATGAGTGACTACATAGTATGAGATATGCATGTCATTCATTAGGTAAGTGTTATATGAAAGCATGATAATATTTTTAATAAATTTTATATTAAAGTTACCATAGACACTTAAAGATGTCCTGAATGATACTACACACTTGAATATTATATATTAACATCATTTCATCCTGAAATCCATCTTCTTTTCACTTGATTGATTAAATTAACCTAGTTAATTAATCAAATGCCTCATGTTCATCTACTAATCTAATTGATCTAATTGGGTTAATTCACCCCCTCCCACACTAACATTTCATCTTGTTTATTTAAATGATACAAATTATTTAATCTAAGACTTAAGTCCTCTTATTTAATTAAATAACTTTAAACTATTTAATTAAATATCATATTACATTCCTCTTTTCATTAAAATCAATGAATTAATGAATATCAGAATATTCTCTATCTTGCACATTCAAATTTAGATTTAGTTAACTAAATTGCTAATTTCCTTCCATCCACTTGCATAGGGAATATTCCAAAGTAATATTCACCTATTTGGATCCAAAATTGGAATGATTTCTTTCAAACAAACTTTGTAACAAACTTTCAAAGTTGTTACAAAGTGTGTTTGTTTGAATCATTCTCAACCCTTGAATTTTTTTTGATCCATGTGAATATTGATTCTCATCCATTGATGAGAATCTTTGATCCATGTGCTCACCCTTAATTCAATATTGACCATTGATTGATCAAATCAATTTGAACCCTTGATTTTTCATTTGCTTTCCTATAAATAGGTCACTATTTGGAGACAAATGGATCCATCTTTTGATATCAAACTTATGTTGTTGAAACTCACACTCATTTTCATCCATGTTTCATGTTTAATAACATTTAGATTAATTTTTATGCATAGTTAGCTTAAGCATCCATTAATGGCTTCCATGGTAACTTAGCTTGCATCCATTTTACTTCTTCGCAGTCAAGTGGCCACATGTAGCATCCACTATAAATTTTTGTAGCAATGTCAAATCATTGTGGTTGATTATGAATTATACTTCTTCTCTACCCCATTCAAATAGCTTCCAAATGACTTCAAGATTACCATGGTCACTTGTTTCAACCAATTCATGGAAATGGCTCTATCCTGAAGATAGTTTGTTCAAAGTAATTTGTAGATTCCATTGCAATACCATTGTTAGTGGGGTTAGTTGTTTTGAATGAGAATGAAGTTGATGTTGCCAAACATTATATTCTAGTTGTCTCAACCTACAGATGATTTCCATAATTGGGAAGACGAGCCTATCAAAGATTATATTATTACTCTATCCTCAGTGGAAATTAATTGTTTATGGGTGCTTGTATCAAATGATTATGTTTGATATTTATTTCTCATGAATCCCATAAAACATATTCTATCTCAAATAATATTCACTTGGGTGTAAGAATAAGCATGAGAATCATGAAATTTAGATATTTAACTAGTGTTATATTTGTTTCCATTAGGTAAATAGGGTATAGGAAATGTATTGTATTTGTGAAGTCATGTGTTTTCATATCAATTTATCAATCATCAAATCTCAACTAAGATATGACATGTTTAGTGATATTTAGTTCATGTCTTGTTTCTATTTTTATTTTCACTAGTACTTTTTATATAAGAAAGTTGTGTTTTATACTAAGAGTTAGTTCTTTAGTATTTTTAATAGTGAAATTTGTCTATTTAGTCATTTCCAATTAAAATTTGTCTCTATTTTAAGATATTAGTTTTACTATGCTCGCCATGTCTGGTTAAAATTGACACAGATTTGTTTAAGGTAACTTCCATTGTGGGCCCATAACCCATGGTTCCCTAGATCATTTATACATCTTAATCTTTATAACACATGATTTTTAACTAAGATGATTGGAACATGAAACAAAACAAAATAGATTATCTTAGCACCAAACATGAGGACATATAGAATAGACTACTTGCAGAGGCTAAAACTGAATGGGAACATGGTAGGCAAGTTTGGGAAGACGATTTGAAGAAGTTCCAAGTGTCAACTGCCTCTGGTTGACTCTTTTCTTATGCTTTTATGCATTTCTTATATTCTAATTTAGATTCTTTGTATATTTGTGGACTGTATAGTGTTGTTTCCAGCACATTTTTTGGGGTTTTTCTCTAGTATATGACTCAGGGAAAGCTAATCTACTCTTTTTAGTTTGTATTTATGTTTATATTTCTCAAGGGGAGTTCTGGTGCCCTTTTCCCTTTATAGTTTGGAGATTATTTTGGAGATTTTGGTGCATGTTGCCATCAATGAAAAATGGGGAGATTGTTGGAAGAATGTCATTGATGATGCTTGGTAACATGAACATGGAAGGTACATAATGATGTGTTGTAGTGTTGTCATTGATGTCAACATTGTAACTCAAATGGAGATTTTGGTTGTAGACCATTTTGATCAGTTCTAACAAGTTTTGGAGTTGATTTAAGGAAGACATTTTTACATAATGGTTTGGTCCAAGAAAGATCAGTTGTGCGAAAATTTGAGTAAGTGTCAATTCTGCAAATACAGTGTTACTGTGTGCCATTTTTTTGGGTCCACACCACTCCACAAATGAAGATATCATTTTACACTTCTAACATAGTTTTGGTGGATGTTAGATGTATTAGATTCCAAGAGTTTATCATATTTGTACAATTGGATTGAAAGTCATGAGTAACAGAGTTCAACTTGGAAAATTACAGTTGTTTTCTATATATTACAATTGTGTGGGAGATTCCACACATCTCCACGGATGAGTATTTGGCCTTGCAATTTTGAAGATAAGCTTCCAAATGGTAGTAGAGCATGAATTCTAGATGGTATCAAGTTTTTAGGTCCACGTGTCGAGATATGGATACACAATTGAAGGTTTTTGCTATTAGGTCTTATGCCATGCCAACCTAATATATTTGAAGGTATGTGGAGGTTAAATATGTATTTTCATCTTATGTGGGATTAATTATAGATCCATACCAACCTATTTTAAGGTATTTTGAGTTTTGAATTATGGTGCATCATGTGGATAAAATGTTTTCAGTTGACAAGTTATATTTTGGGTTTTCCATGTAAAAATCTTGGTGTTCATGTGTTATGTGATGTTGTGAATGTTTCATGCTTTCTTTCTTTACTGTAGTTCAATATGCATTAGTGATTGGATGTTTAATGTTTGAATGGTTTAAGAGAATACTGATTCACCCCCCCTCTTAGTATTCTAGGTGTTCAACATCCTTTTCCACCATGCCATATTGGAACCAATTCAGATTGGTGTCAATATTACATCCTCCACATTAGATGACATATCCAAAAAAATATAAAAGAAGAAAATATGTGGGCTACACTAAATAACATGATTCACTAATCAACTAAAAATTGAGTTTTGCAATAACTTTTTCCATGAAGTTTAAAAACTTATGAAAACTTACAAAGGTGTGTAACTCATCATTTTGAAGCTTCTGGTTAAGTCATTTAATCCCAAACTTCATGGTTTGTGAAATTTTAAAACTTTGTCATGTCACCAACTGAAGTCAGAAAATGCTTAGTTCTTTATAACCATTAACAATTTGACTTTGAAACTTTTTTCAACAAATCCAGGATAGAGTCAAAATTCTACTTGAAGAAGTTTTTCATGAAATCTATTTTTTGTTAATGTCAGGGGTATCCCTACAACCCAACCCAGTGCCCAAGGGGGTGAGTTGAGGTGAGACTAGTCCCCTGTGAGGCAAACCAACATCCCACAAGCCAGTCCCAACTGGGTAAACCCAAGAGCGAATTCAAACCCAAAACCAATGGGGAGCAAACCCATGACTCAAGCCAACTCTGCTACCTGTGTGAGCTAATTTTTTTCATGAAATCTACCAAAATTCCAAAATAATTATTTTTTTGTGATGTCGATTGCATGTTCACCTAGATGCTCCCGCATCAGTCTTTTCCATCTATAACTCTAGTAGTAGTATTTGATTTGGATCTGATAAAGTATACAATAGCTATTTGTTGGGATCCAGTTTCTCTACTTTGCTTATCAATTGATTTTGTTTCCTTGAAGCAAAACTAGACTCAGAAGAGTTGTGTTCCATAATGTTGGATTTTAGCCCCTTTTTAGGTCTTCACAAAATAATATGTGATCTTTCCACAACATCCTTCATGTTTTTATCCATATAATTGATAATAGTAAGAGATTATATTTTTATTGTAGATGTACAAATTCATGTCCTAGATTCATACCATCAATCCCTATAGTATCCCAACCAAGATTCCTATGCAAATTTTTAAGAAAGGGAGGAATAAATTTGAAAGTTATGAAATAACCTTTTAGAGTTAAAAGAGAGATAAACAAAAAAGGATAATATGATTCTATGGTTAACATAGAGATTAAAAAATAATATTTATGAAAGCTCTTCTTATGAAAGGATGGAATAAATATATTTATTAAATAATATTAAAATGAAACCTTTGTGAAAGGGTGATATTCTGGAAACCACCCACTAAGTCTTATACAAGGAATTTATGTAAGACTTGGAAAGGGATGTGGAGATCACTCAAGGAAGGTGGTTTGGTGTGTTATGGGTATTGAAGAAGGGGCACACAATGTCTCCAAATTAGGGTATAGAGTACACTTGAGATTGTCCTAGCTAGAAGTATTGCACATGTTGAGTGATTACTCTCAAGAATGCCATGTTACATATGTTGAGTAATTACTCTAGGGCGTGAAGTGTTGACTGATTAATATATTGAGTATTACTCCAAAACACTAGTGTTGACTGAATTATTCATATTGATTTTTAAATAAGAATTGCTCCTTCTAGAGTGTGTTACATCTATGAGAGCCATGATTAATGAAGTCCTCTTATGGTGAGAGTGGCATTTCCAAAAAAAATGATTCAAATAAGTATTGAAAATAATTGATGTTAAAAGATATTCAGAATAATAAATATATGATTTTGATGTTAATCTATTTAAATTATATGATTGTGTTATTCAATTTATTATGTTAATTATTTACTTTTGAATTCTCACTAAATTATGACATGCATAGTTTACATTGTTTATTTATATTTATTTGAAGACATTGCATATTTTAAATTGATTTAACTCTAGTATTAATTATATTTAAATCTATTACAAATACTCAAACAATTTGGAAAGAAAAATAGCATTACATCTTAATATCAGAGCCTAGTTGTTATATAGGTATAAAGATTTACAGCTCTAGGAAAATTCACCGCCAGCAATTCATTGACGGAAAAATCACCATCAATAGTTCACCGCGCCATGGAAAATTAACCGCTAAAAATTCATGCAATTAATATTTCGCGCGGTGAATTTTCTGGTGGTGAATTGTTGACGATGAATTTTCCGTCGGTGAATTGCTGTTGGTGAATTACTGACGGTGAATTTGTGATATGCCAAGATTTACATATCTAAAAAATAAATAGAATATAGAAAATAATTCTACTTATGATATATAAATAATGTGATAGATTTAAGATGGGTAATGGAGCCTACAGATAGTAAATAAAATCATTCATGAGAATCGCAATATGTAAAGATTTGCTATAGCATGTTTTGCCTCCTCGTGCATGTGAGATAGACGTATTGTTAATATGATGCATATCTTTCTTTTGTTGCAGAAGAAAGGCTTTGAGTGGAGAATCCCTTTGATGTTGGTCTGCAGTGCCTCACCCTGTAGCAGAAGGCCCACAACAAAACAAGTTTCTTTCATCGAATCCACACTTCTCTATCGATAATTCAGCAATTATTATATCTTGGTCTTGGGCTTTTTATCTGAATAGCATAGTGAAGTGTCTTTCGCCTGTCACTGTCTCTTTCCCAGAGTGGTTGAGCTCCCCATACAACAAAACTGTGACCATACCCATGCTTCTTTATGAAGCGACATCTGTCCAAGGATTTCTAGTCTCCCCAAATATACTTTAGCTTTCCCTGACATCTGGATAAGAGCACCCACTGTAAACTTTTTTTCCCAGTCAAACGGCGACATGTAGCATTGTCAAATCATTGTGGTTGATAATGAATTATACTTCTTCTCTAACCCATTCAAATAGCTTCCAAATGATTTCAAGATTATCATGGCCACCTGTTTCAACCAATTCATGGAAAGGGTCTCGCTCATTGTTTGTAGCTCTATCTTGAAGATACTTGGACCAGAGTAATTTGTAGATTCCATTGCAATCCCATTGTTAGTGGAGTTAGTTCTTGTTTTGAATGAGAATGAAGTTGATGTTGCAAAACATTATAATCAAGTTGTCTCAGCCATCATCTCCATAAGATTGGGAAAATGGACCTATCAAAGATTATATTATTACTCTGTCCTTAGTGGAAATTAATTGTTTATGGTTGCTTGTATCAAATAATTATGTTTGAGATTTATTTCTCATGATACTCATTTGTAGGTTGACTAAAAAAGAAAGCTTAAAGGGTGTAAGAATAAGCATGAGAATCATGAAGTTTGGATGTTTAACTAGTTTTAAGTAAATATGGTATAGGTTATAAGAAATGTATTGTATTGGTAAAATCATGTGTTTTTATATTAATTTATCAATCACCAAATCTCAATTAAGATATGACATGTTTAGTGATATTTAGTTTATGTCTTGATTAGTATTTCTTATATAAGAAAGTTGTTTTTTATAATAAGAGTTAGTTCTTTAGTATTTGTAATGGTAAAATTTGTCTATTTAGTCATTTCCATTTAATTTTGTCTCTATTTTAAGACATTAGTTTTACTATGTTCGTTATGTTTAGTTAAGATTGACACATTGATTTGTTTAAGATAAGTTTCATTGTGGACCCATAACCCATGGTTCTTTGGATCATTTACACATCTTAATCTTTAAAACACATGATGTTTAACTAAGTTGATTGGAACATGAAACAACAATTTAATAAAACAAAATAGATTATCTTAGCACCAAACATGAGGACATATTAAGTTTTTATAGGAAGAGAGATAACCTCTAAATTTATTTAAAGCAAGGGCTAGATATGGGTGTAAATGTATGTTATACATGAATTTCAAAGTGTTCAAAAAATTATTTATGAGTGATAGCAGTTTACTATTGTTCTAGTCTTGTTAAGATGTCTAGTACTATTACCACATTTTTTCCTATACTTCATTATTGGACTTGATTAACCCAATAAATTTGTCAATATTTTATAAAGTATTGTATTGAAAATATATCATTGGATGTTATATCATGTCATTACTTACCTATGATTCTATGGCAAGGGGATATATGTTGGAAGATGATTTGACTATACTAGGTGTTACAAACACCCAATTGATAGCAATAAATTATTTTATATTATATCCTTGTTGGATTCAAATCTTACCTTGAAACTTTTTATTTGTGTGACTCTATATAAACTTTGTTTAAGGATTATTGTGTACTTTTTTCTATTCATTTGTATTTGGTATAGGAAAGAGGATATTCATATAGTCTAGAATGCATGACTATCATCTTAAAATATAGATTGATTATATAGATCATATGTACCTAGTCAATAATAAATGACTACATAGTATGGGATATGCATGCCATTCATTAGGTAAGTGTTATGTGAATGCATGATAAAATATTATATAAATTTTATATTAAAGTTACATTTAAAATACTACAACATCTATATTAAAGTGAAGGGGTTATAAGAGTGTGCAAAATGATAAAATTAAAAGATAGAAGATTAAATATATAGATGAACATTAAATTTTCAATTGCACATTCATAATATGTTCTTATTGTCAATCTAATTATGCACCCTTGTTGAATCTTATATTTAACAATTTAGTGAGAAAAATGGAATGGATTCAAGGTGTGGAACCTTGCTAAATGAAGTAAAGCCTCTAGATGAAGGTTTGGTTCCATATCTAAACTAGGTGCAATTGTGTTGATCCAACTCAACACTGGTAACAACTAAAACCCTAATCATATTTAGTAAATTTCACAAGGAGAAAAGGGAGAAGAAGGAATACAAAAATGGAAAAGGTGATTCACCAATATTTAGAATGTTTACTTCCTATTCACAACAACATATAAAATTAACTGAAAATACCAACAAGATCCACATTGTTCTCTATTATATCAATTCCTAGAGGAGTATATGGAGGTTATGGTTTGAAAAAAACCAAGAAGGGAGATTAATTCCATATTTATCCCTGCAAATTAAGTTAACACAACACACAATGTAGGAAAAAATAAATAATATCTCATATATAGAGGTAATAAGGTTTCACACAAAGTGCATAGAATGAAATGAGGTGGAAAAGTAAATTTCCATTAATATAAAGGAGGAGTCTATTTAAAATTGTATATTTCATGTGAAATACACGTAACATTGCTAGAGAAACTAAGGAACCTTTATAAAGAATACCCAAAATTATTTTATCCCTAGAATTGCATGAGAGAGAGGATTGTGTGACAAAGTGAAACATAGAAAAAATGTAGCTGGGTAGGTTCATCCAAAATGAAATGATTAAAAGGGTGTGATATGCACCTACACGTTTCCTAGTTTCATTAGGTAAAGAGATATCCCAAAGGTAGGATTGCATTTCAACCTTTATGTGTGTCAACCCTATTTGGGGATTTGTTGTTTCCCTTATAAAAAGAAATGACAAATATGAATAAAATGTTTTGGGAGATGAAAATAAAATACTTAATGAACTCGGTTATATGAAGTAAAACTTGAAATACAGAGTATTCATATAGCATAAATAGAAACAACTTTTAGGTAGATCTGCAAAGTGCTGAGTGGTATGCACTTGCCCAAAAAAAGTGTGTTCTCAGTGTCCTACAAGGGCTTATTCGCCCAAGGGAGAATAGGTTTTTGTACATGGATTTTCCTCAACTTTGGGGGTCCTTTGGTGCAAGATTTGAGCTCTTCTATTTGCCCTAGGTTTCAATTTTGAGAAAGTCAGAAATAAATTCAAGATCTGAGTTTTTGTGGCTTGACAACAATGATGAAAATTTTTACAACTTTGAAAAATTTCTCTTTTGATCAATCTTCAATCTTTCTTCACCTGTAACTCTGCACATTCAAAGAGAGGTAATTTTTTTTTTTTGGTGAATAGGGCTCTTCCTTAGTCAAACCCCATGTTGGTAATCAAACCTTGATAATGAAATAATGACAAAATGGTAGGAATTTCATGAATAAACGATGTTATGTCACAAATCACCAAACACTTAATGGCTACCCTTAAAGGATTGAAGTCTAACACATCTTTCTAGGGTCTAAATATTGCATGAAATGGCTTGATTGGATGCTTGATTTGACACTTGATTTGATGCTTGAATGCTTGAAACCTACATCACAATGTTAGCTCCAAAGCATGACATGAATACAAATTACTTTGACATGATGATTTGATCATGATTGTTGTTTTAGATGAATGATAAATTTTCTCTTCAATGCTCTTGACAATAATATTTTCGCTTGTGAAGGTTTCCTTAATGATAGATCTTTCCTTAGACTTGAATTGATAAAATAACTATGTATTTATAGGAGTTTATATAATTTAGTGAAAATTAGATTCCACAAGCCGAAAAATTGAGACTTGAATTTGAATCATTAAAATGCCACCAAAACATATTAAAAATTGGGACCTGGAACTTAAAGGGGACCCGTTCGTCCTTGGTAAAATGTGTCCTAGGACCTAAATCTAAGACACACAATTTTTAAGGCAATTAATTTGATTTTGGTAATTGTTTAATTTTAGTTCCCTTTCAGAAAATGGGAATGATAAGGCTTTGAAATGCATAATCTAGTCAATTAGAAGCTTAATTAAGTTCAATTAATTAAGGGACCCAAACATAGTGTGAAAATGTAAAGGTGTACATTTTTATACACTACATTTAGCCCCCACTTTAGTGAGAGTATGAACTTACGCCTAGAATCACACTAAAGTAGATAAAATATATGTCAAGAGTGGTCCAAGTGCACAAATGTTAGAAATATAGGATGAAAAAGATCAAGGAGGTGGCAAAGCCCCCAAGATCAAGTTCCCATGGAAAGAAAACATAAGCACAAAGGGACACACACATATGTATGATATGAAGCGGCAATACAAGATACACAAACATACAATGTCAAAATTAATGCGAGGAAAGAAAGATGTACTAGCAAGTTATATTATGCTATGTCAACCAAACACGTTCACATGGAAGCATATGCAAGAAAACTTTGTGTTATGCTCGGTGGCCATGAAAAAAATGCTCACAAGGGCTAGTGTAGTCCAATATACACTAGGTGAGCCCCCAAGAAAAATATGAGAAACACACACTAGGTCTACAAGGTGTGATCCCACAAAACAAGTACTGATGGGCAAGTCATTCCAGGTCTACAAGCTCCCATAACCATACCAAAATTTATACTCCCTAATAACTTTGATAAGGTTCCACAACATGATCAAGATGCTACACTAAGTTCAACCTCTATGAACAAAGTGGAGCAAGAAACATCAAATTTTTAATTCCAAAATGAAATAATGCCAATGTCAATAAGATAATGCTAAACCAAGTTCAACCTCTATGAACAAAGTGGAGCAAGAAACATCAAAATGTTAATTCCAAAATGAAATAATGCCAATGTCAATAAGATAATGTCAATGTAATGATGACACTTCCTAGGAGATGTATGCTATCATCATTAAGAAGGGAACACACAAACAATGATCGAGGGATAATATACCCCCCACTTAAAATTTCAACATACTTGCTATGTTGGTATTTTAAGTAGAAAGAGAGGAAGGGGGATCCTTGGAAAGAATGCACACCTCCCAAAAACTAGTTATCCTTGCCCCCAAAGCATAGAGACAAATAAAACCACCAAGGACTATCATGTTGCTACCAAGATAAATATGGTTGCACCTAATATTGTACCACCATGAATGGAAATGATAAATACACATAAAGCTACCAATGACACATAGTGATGTGCAACATGATAGGATGAAAATCTTTATCAATTAGAGGAAATAGGTGCATCAACATAAGGAAGAGAACCACAATCCTTAAGATGTTATATTTTATTACTCAAAGTCTTACATTCATTGGTAGATTCACCATGCACTTGATGATATGCAAAAAATAAACTTTTGTTGTAGAATTTAATTCATGTTCTTGGAGGGAGAGATATCAAGAAATCTTGGAGAGGCGTCAACAAGGTAACCTCTTGATCAATAGTAGAATATGTGTCTTTATTTTGTGAAAAAGACATTTCTTGCTTACTACAAGGTGTTATACATACACAAGAATCTCTAGATTGCGAGATTTTGTACTCTCTCTTAAAGTAGGGTGTAAAATATAATGCAACCCAATCATTAAGACATGTTTTAAGATGAAAAAATATTTTTCCTATGATTTTTTTTGTGTGATGACATTTATATTGAGTAAAGGTTTCTTTGATGCTTTTGTTTCTTTCAAAGGAAAATAACCAAGACCTCTTGTTTCTTCTTGTGGTGTAGTTTCTATAGGGACATGGATACCTTGTTATTTAATACCATATCCTTTTCTATTATAGCCAAGTTGTTTCAAAAGCTCATAACCTCTTCCATAAATTTTTTCCATTTCTTTTGGATTTTTTGGTTTCTCATGATCACACTCATCATATGTGGATGTATAATTTGTGCTTTCCTCTTCTTTTCTAAAAGTTGTTGGTTCATTGGTTTTGATGACTCACCTTGTGTTGATATTATGTCATATTCTTTCTCTTTTCTTCATTTGTGTGTAATCTTGTATTCTCCCATGAATGTAGGTGTAAAATATAATGAACCGAAATCATCATCCAATAGTTTCCTGATTGATGAAAAACACTTTTCTCCTTCTTTTTGTATCAGTTCCACTTTTGCAGTTGGTGTCAATATTGTCAAGGGATTTGTCATTCCTATTTTGGTTTGCAAACTATTTTCTGATGGTAGGTCATCTTTGATTGTGTAAACCATGTTGTTGTAAGTGTAATTCACTAGACGATGTAACATGGAAGGAACCACATTCATTGCATGAATGCATGGTCTACTTAGGAGAAGATTATATGAGAGCTCTTGAGGCATGACATGGATAGTGGTTTTCAATGTAACCTTACCCGCTTTAACAAGCAATGCTATCACACCAAGTATTTGTTTTCCCACATTATCAAATCCATGGATAGATAAAGAGTCTAGTTGAATCTTACTCTTGTCTACTCCAATCTTATCTTGAAGGTTTATACTATAGACATTGAGTGTTGAACCATTATCAATGAGACTATGCTTAATTCCAAAAAATAGTACTGTTATTGTTAGTATGAGCCACTATCATCAAATCATTGACTTTTTTTGTATTTCTAATGGAGGTAACTCATTTTGATGCAAGGTAATTTCTAAGTTGACCGAGTTCATACCTTGATTAATTAGGGTTTCTACATCATTTGGTTGCACACTAGGAGGGATAACAAATTATTTCAAAGTATGTTGAATCATGCCTTGGTAAAGAGGTGATTCTTGAATCAAATCCTAAAGGGAGATCTTAGCAAGAGTGTTACAAAGTTGTTCCATAAGATCATACTCCTTTGCACCATACAAAGGTAAATGAGGGGCACTAGGAAAAATGACTTGAAAAAGTGGTATCGCTGTAGGAATGGTTTGTGGTTGCATATTTTTCCTTGTGTTATTTGTATGAGCAATGGTATTATAACTAGGTTGCTATGAAATATGTTTACTAGTGAGTTTCCTTGCAAAATTTAGGATAGCACCCAGAGGTAATGGTTTGTGTTGAGGTGGTGTTATGATAAAAAGTAGCTTAGGAGATGACTTGGGAGGCCCAATAATTAGAGGAATCTTAGGAGGTCTAAGAATTAGAGGAGACATAGGAGGTCCAATTTTCAAGGGGGGTCTAATGTTCATAACCTCAATAGATTTATCCTTATTTTGATGCTATTCTAGCAAAGGGAAGTCTAATGTCGCATTATCATCTTCATCTAAGGAAGCCACTTTACTATTGTTTGAAAGACATTTATTAGTGACATCTTCCTCTTGCACCATGATATCTTCCCTAGTAGGAGAGTTTTTAGGAGAGGGGAAAACAAGATTTTTATGACATTCAATGGTTGGATCTTAAGATAAATTTATCACAAGTACAAGAGGAATCTTGAGAAGAACTATTATTTTCTTTCTTATCAATGATTGCATCCTTTTATCCAAAAATATCTTTCCAAGTGGGAGAAGAATTAGGAGAGGGAGAAACAAGATTCTCATGACTCTCAATGAGTGGATCTTCTAACACTAAAACATGTCTACTTCACAAATAGGAGATATACTAGGAGAAGAATGAAAATTATTTTCATGATTATTTATGATTACATCCCCTTATCCAATAATTCCTTCCAAAGTAGGAGAGGTAGGAGAAGTGAAATAAATAGGATTCTCATGTCTCTCAATGATTGGATCTTCTAACACCAAAATATCTTCTTCACAAATAGGAGAGATATTGGGAGAAGAAAAAATGTGATTGTCTATGATTACATCCTCTTTCACTAAATCAATCTCACAAGTGGGAGATGAATGGAGACTAGGTAAAGTGATGTTAAGAAATGTGTTAGTGATCTCATCCTCTTGTGCCATAATATCTTCCCAAGTGGGATAAGTAGAGGAGAGGGACAAACAATATTTCCATGATGTTCGATAATTGGATCTTCTAACACCAAGATACCTTTGTCACAAGTGGGAGAGGTATGAGGAGAAAAGAAACTATGATTCTCATGATTGTATATGATTTTACCCTCTTGTATCAAATCATCCTTATAAATGGGAGAGATATTAGAGGTTGAGTGAAGGATAGGCAAGGTGATATTAAGAAATGTGTCAATGATTTGGTTCTCTTGCACTAAAGTATTCTCATAAGTAGGGAAAACACTTGGAGGAAACATGCTTATGAATGATATTATTTTGTTTCCCTTGATTGTGCTCATAAATAGGTATATTGTACTTATACAAGCCATTCTTTACCATATCAAACCCACATCTTTGAAAATGAAACATGCTTCTATTTATGCAAAAATGAGAAGTAATCTATCCAAAATATGTAATGGTTTAGAAATGTAAACAATTATCCTTCAGATTTGATGATTTTCAATATTGATTTTTTTTTTCAAATTTGCAACAAATCAAGCAAATTGACACTTTTCTTACACATGCAATAACATTTTCTTAGAATTTCAAAGTAAAGTTTTAATAGTTGAAATAGGAAGTCAAAATAGAGACAGTAATGGATGCAAAAGTTTGTTAGGAAACTTGTGCAGGGACAGATTCACCCAATGGCGAATGAGTCCTTACATAAAGGTTTTAAAAATGAAAATATGATTTTTTGAGTTAATACTTAAGTTCTCTATTCCAGGTTGTAGATTGTTATTACTGTGACAAAATTTTCCATATTTTGATGTCTAAATGAAAGTGCAACTAATGATAAAAAGTGAACAAAATGACTACTTCTTGAATGCAATTTTGACTAAAATTTTGATCTAAATGGCTGAAAAACATTCTTAATACAACTAAGATGCAAAATGTATGTAAGATTTATGCTATTATTTTGGATTTTTGGGAATTTAAATGATGTAAAATGCAAATTTGAAACCCTAAATGAGATGCCAAAAAAACTAATGTAATGCAAAATCTAGATCTAGGGTCAAGAGGATTGCCAATTTTAGAAAGTTTATAGTGTAAGAATGTTAGGTTCACCAAAATGAAACATAGAAAAAATGTAGCTGGGTAGTTTCATCCAAATGAAATGATTAAAAGAGTATGAGATGCACCTACACTTTCCTTAACTTCATTAGGAAAATAGATCTCCCAAAGGTAGGATTGACTTTCAACCTTTAGGTGAGTCAACCCTATTTGGGGATCTATTGTTTCCCTTATGACATAAAATGAAAAATATGACTAAAATGCACTTTTGGGAGATGAAAATAAAATACTTGATGAACTTAGTTATATGATGTAAAAATTGAAATGCAGATTATTCAGATAGCATAAACAAAAACAACTTTTAGGAAGATTTGGAGTGTAAAGTGGTATGTACCTACCCATAAAAGTGTGTTTTGAGTGTCCTACAAGGACTCATTTTCCCAAGGGTGAATGGGTCTTTGTACAAGGCTTTTCCTTAGCTCAGGGTTTTGTGTTAGGATTTAGATAGATTGGAGCAATAAGCATTAACAATTATATGCAAATTGAATAACACAAAAATAACAATGAAGAATAACACAAAAAGAGATCAACACGAAATTTAACGTGGTTCACCCAATATGGGCTAAATCCACATAAGCTCATCCATCCATTGATTTTATTATCTAGTAAAAAATATAGATTACAATATCACAAACACCATGCCACAACATACATCCCAACCGCTTATAACAAGCCTTTTAGAAGCTTCTAGAATTAGGGTTTTACCAAGTCATTTTTTTATTTGATGTGTTAATGGGAAAACCTTGATGTGTCAACGAGAAAACCTTGACGTGTTAACGAAAAAAATTAGGGTCTGTGCCCTCGAACCCTGATGAAGATACATTACGAGTGTACAATATTTGCATGATCAGTCGCTACATACCAATAGTTTTCCTTAGTCAAACCCCATGTTGGTAATTAAACCTTGATAATGAAATAATGACAAAATGATAGGAATTTGATGAATGAACAATGCTATGTCACAACTCACAAAACCCTTAATATCTTCCCTTAGAGGGATGAAGTCTAACACATCTCTCTAAGGTCTGGATCTTGCATGAAATGGCTTGATTGGATGCTTGATTTCATACTTGATTTGATGCTTGAATGCTTGAAACCTACATCACAATGTAAGCTCCAAAACATGACATGAATGCAAATAAATTTGACATGATGATATGATCTTGATTTTTTTTGTAGATGACTGATAAATCTAGTCTTCAATGCTCTTGAGAATAATATGTTCTCTTGTGAGGGTTTCCTTAATGCTAGAGATCTTCCTGAGATTTGAATTGATAAATAATATATATTTATAAGTGTTTATAAATTAGATTCCACAAGCCGACAATTGAAACTTGAATTTAAATCATTAAAATAATACCAAAAACATATTAAAAAGTGGGACCCGACACTTAAAGGGGGCCCATTCACCCTTGGGTGAATGGGCCTTTGGACCTAAATCTAGGACACACAATTTTCAAGGAAATTAATTTGATGTTGAAAATTATTTAATGTTGGTTTCCCTTTCAAAAAACAAGAATAATAAGGCTTTGGAATGCATAATTTGATCAATTAGAAGCTTAATTAAGTCCAATTAATTAAGGGACCCAAACATAGTGTGAAAATGTAAAGGTGCATATTTTTCTACACTACACAAGAAAAGAAACCCTAGCTGTGACTTTGTAAATCATGTGCAAAAATATGTACCCCTAAATATTGAGCTAAAGGCATTAGAAATTGACCTGGACATTGTTAGCCAAAAAAAGAAGATAGTGATGATATTGGCCGGTAAAATATACTTCATCTTGGCATAAAACACTCATGGAGCATAATATTGTAAAGATATCATCTAGACTAGGGGTATCATAGATGGATCACTTCCCATCCCATAGATGCATGTAAAAAAAAGATATGAATGATAGAATATGAGAGATAGCATGCAATAAATAGATGTATAAGGAGAATTATATGTATAAATGTATGGAGAATTGATATATAGATATTATATAGGACTAAGAAATAGTATAGCAGAAGATACACCAATGTACTATTTTTTATTTGATTAATACAATAGATACTGAAATTGTGTCTATATGATGTTATCTATTATTTTCTAAATGTATATGTAGATAATCAAATGTCCAATTCTATTGGTGTTCACCTTTATATGACTTAGTTTGTGGTATAAAATTTCTACAACACTCAAAAAATACTTAGGGCTCAAGACTTCAATCTATATTCCCCAATATTTCTTTTTGATATTGGTTCTGTTATCAAAACCCTAGTTAGGTGATATAAAGGACAATAACACCTAAAATTTAAAAAACTTAAAATTGGACATCAGGGAAGAAAAGAAAACCCATGAAGATATTAAGATTTGTGGAACCTTTCCTCTTAGTGCTTACCCTATGAGATGGGATTAGGCACCAAGGGGATGGATAATGAAAAGGAGAGAGATTGTGGAAGGAATCTACAAAGAGATGTGACTTCTGAAGAAAAAAATACCAAATAACTACCACAGGAAATAATAAAATATTAATGAAAACCCAAGTCAATCACGCCCATGGAAAAAGGAGATAAGATAAACACAAGAAAGGTTAGAGAACAAATCAAATTGATAACAAAAGTAAACATGGAAAGCCCAAATGGAGAAGAGAGAAGAGACCAAAAAATGATTGAAAGAGAAGAAAGACATTGTAGAAGGATATAAATTGCAAAGATGAGAGTGGAGCACACCAATGAGGTGTTATTGAGCACACCAAAGGGGGTGTTGCTAAGGAAAATGGAGAAGATAGAAAAGAAGAATGGGAAACTCTAGAAAGATTATAATTATGTCGGGAAAAAGAAGAACAACTTCTAACTAGCTTAAGAAAGAATATTAATGATAATGGGGAATCTAGAACATTACTTGTAGGACCTTGTAACCATATAGGGATTCCATTACTATAGCAACTGTCTAAAATTTTGACAATCAATCCATACCTATCAAACCTCACCATCAGCTTGGATGATAGATTTATGAAATTTATAAAAAATCTAGAGACTTGACTCTGTCAATTCAAGTATAATACTTAGAAGAAATAGTCATAGAAGCATAAGGAAGTTAAGAGAAAAATAAATACGGAAAGTTTGAGAAAATAGATTGAATTTGGGAAAAGAGTTATGTTTACAACCAAATAAAATTACATTAACAAATAAGAAAATGAAAATATATTTGGAAGAGTCACAACCCCTTAACCAAGACCCATCCCCTCAGTCATATAAGAGTCAAAGAATTTTAAAAGAAGAGATACCGCAAGACAAGATAACAAGGGAAGAAGGAGGAAAAGAAGTAGCTTGGAAAGAGATATTTGGAAAATAATACTTTGATATAAAATTAGCAAGATACAAGGATAGAGAGAAGAAATACTACACTATTCGAAAGGTAAAAAAGAGAAAGAAGAACAATCTAGTCTACAAATCCAAAAAAATAAAAGTAGTAGTAAAATCAATATGAAATCTTCAATCAAGATCCCAGTGTTTGGAGAGAAAGAACAAAATTTGTATAACATATATTCTTATTAGAATCCTTATGAGAAAGGTAGGATATAGATGAAGTAAACCAAATTTACTTGGCATTGTATTCTCACTCAATAGAGAGGTATTAGATTGGTATAAGAAGACCTATCCCAAACATGGAAAAAAAATTAATGAGGTAAAACAAGATTATTAGCTAACTTTGACACATTATAAATTCCAACAAAAAGTGTAAGTAAATTGAGAGATCTAGTACAAAGGGAAGATGAATCAGTAAAAAGAATGATAAAAGATTCAAAGAAGTTTTCCACAAGCTAGAAGAACCATTGATAGAGAGACAAATGATAGAATTTTTATTTCTAGACTTCAAAAAGACATAAGAGGAGCTTTGGATGGGAAAATATTTAATACATATAAATTTAATCACTATGACATATCACATTGAATATTATACATGGCATAAACCTCAGAAGGATGATATGAAGGATAATATTGAGAAGTTATAACTTGTGGTAGAATAACTAGTTCAATGCATAATTTAATCTTAGCAAGAGGAGAAAAAAATAAAACTAAAGAAATATGGTGCACATACTTCTCACGAGAAGGTCGCCTTTGGAATGAATTCCCTAAGGGTCAAGGAGAGAGAACCACTACTACACTACATGTAGAATTAAAGATAGTTTTTTCTAGAAAAATTTAGTATACTATGGAACTTGCTAGGAGTGGGATAGTCACCTCACCAAGGACTACCCTGTGAACCAATTCTAGATCTAGAACACATAGAATGTTGCTATGGTTTTCAGAACCTTGTCAGGGTTTGATGAGGTTTCCACAACCTCTCTTTGGCTAATATTTCAAAAGAAAGTTTCAAGTTCACCATTTTGATCAAGTTTTGGAAGCAGTGTTAGAGCTTGATGAGGTCTTCACAACCTCATTAAGCACCAATTAAATAGTGGAAAATTTAAACGGTAAAGGAAATCAGCTTTGTTTCAAAACTTTTGAAAGATTTCAAAACCTTTGTCAGTCCTTGACAGGGTTTCAAAAACCTATCCATTTTATGATAGTAAGATTTTTCTATGAGTGGTGTTTTCAAATAAAATATGTCTTTCAACATGCATATCAAAGAAATTTTATGGAGTAGTAAATGAGGAGTCACAACTAAATCATATTTCGATGAGTTTCTCAAAACCTTATTGAGACCCAATATTGTTTCACTCATGTTATTCTTAGATCGATATGCTCCAAGTATTATTAAACAATGAATAGCTGTGTCAGAGAAAAAGCCATACATGAACATTGAGCCAATTAAAATGTTCATATCCATGTGATTTGAGAATTCAGTTGAATGTGAAATCTATGGTATGCTACAACTCAAGGTTTATTAATATGCAAACTGAGGAGAATCATAGTTTAAAATTTTTAATTTTAGGAACAGTTAGAAAATAAAGAGGTGTAGGAGTTAATGATGACTCCTTGACACCCTAAGAATAATTGCTAGAACAAATATCTTCCACAAGAGAGAAAAACACAAGAATAGTTTTCAACAATGCAATATTGAATATGGTTGAATATGCTAATGTACATGAGAGTCCTTGCTTATAAAGAAAGGTGATAAATATGATTAGACAAGAATGTGACAAGTTTCTTAATCCTAACAACCTAGGATAAGATAAGATCTACAAATAACAACTAAGACTTCTAGAAGGAATCTTATAATCCTAAGTAAACTTAACATGTGAATATGTCCCTTGATTCCCTAGTAAGGAATTTAACTGGGTACAAGACATTTATCCTTGGAAAACCCTAAAAAACTCGTAAACCTCATAAAAAATCCAAAAACACTTGCAAAATAAAAAAATTCAAAAACATCAAAATATTGTATAGCTAAAATCCAAAAAGCATTAAAAAATTTGTAAAGTCAAAATCCAAAACATTCAAAACATCATCATAATCCCTAAATGGATCAAAACATCAAAAAATCCAAAAAAGACCTTGTCAAACTACATTGTCTCTGAGCTTGAACATTGGCAAGGCCATCATTGATGTGCCCTTAAGATGCATTAGGTCAGTCATTTAGGAGTCCGCCATAATAAATTGACAATCCATCAAGTGTTCATATCTCATCAATAAACGGTTACTGGTAAAATTCAGTTGAACTACATGGTCTCTTCGAGTATAACATAGGGAAGGATAATCTTTGATAAGCCCCCAAGGCCTTAGGTTAGTCTTCCCTTAGGTCTTGATCAAAACTTAGAAAACACAAAAACATTTGAAAACTTAGAAACCACAATTTTTTTTTGAAAAATTGAAACCCAAAAATATTGGAAAACATTCAAAAAATAGCCTCACATAATCTAAAAACATAATTATTCACATATACCCAAAAAGATTAAAAAAATAGCCTAAAAAACATTGCAAAAATGTCAAAAACATTGAAATATTCCAAAAAAGTCCAAAACCACCCATCCCATTTTCCTTGCACTCGCAATAACTTCCATCCATAATAAATTGATCGTCACACTCACCCTTTGGTAACACAAACAAAAAAAGAGTACAACAATCAATAAAAGTAGAAACCTTAAACATAAAAATCCTAAGTCTTGATCATTAGATGAAAACATGTCAGTTGAACCTTATATCAATGGCCTTTCAAACAAAATATATCAACTTGCCAACATATGAAAATATGTCCTAGGATGCATCCTTCTTACAATGGGCATTATCATTGGCAATCATTTTGGATATTTATCCTCAAAACACATTACACCTTTTGGCAAGAGATATAAACAACATTGACTGTTTGTTCATTTTGAGCTTGTCTTATGATTTATCTTGTTGACCCATTTCGAGGACCTCCTGATGATTTCTAAACAATTTAAAGAGAAAGGAATGGGGCATCGATCATTATTTTTCATTTTTTGTTCTTGTGGGATGTTCTTGTAAAATAATCTTGGCAAATACTTGCTTAGTTGTGTGTAGGGAGGTGTTTTGAATAGATTGTTGACTATTGCGTATGCTTTGGTCCAAAATGTTCTAAACTAATAAACTACATTCCAATGAGGTTTTCATATGTCAAGGTGTGTGCAAGGATTATCCTATCTATTTGCAAAGTCAAATTCCATCGCACTCTAGAGATACAAGGCCATCTTGGTTATTGATACCTTGGTGCATCGTGTTTGTGTTATATCAAAAACAAGGAATGATGGAGTATCCCAATCCCTAAAATAAGTAAATCATCAATCTCATCACCATACCTAATAAAGTCTCAAAGACTCATAGACTTGTTGGAATTTTGAATCAATCTTGAAATCAATGGTTAATCCATCCATCTTATTATTCTTATTATTCTACTTATACTAACTTTTCTATCCAAGTATTGAATCTATGTGATATATCAAAATATACATGAGGCTACCTATGGCTAATGACTATGTATACATCATAAAAAATTTCTACATCAAATATCTAATCTTTCTAAAGAAGTATTTTTCTTCCTCTTTGATTTGAACTGATCTTGCATATTTTGAGGCATTTTACATGTTTATGAGCTTGTTTTTGCATCCTGAAGCCTATTTATGCACCTGAATCAATGTTTAACCTTTTTCATAATATTGACCCAAAAATTAAAATTTTCACTCAATTTCTCTAGGGGGCAGGGTACCAACTTAATTCCTTCCATTGGGGCAATAGTGGGACATCCAAAAAATCAAGAATTTTTAATTTTTGTTTTTAGAAGTAGCATTGATTCCAAAAATGCCAGTCTTTGAACCAATGTAATAGGCACCTCACTTCAAAGAGGAGCAAAATGTAGACACTTAAAATTGTCTTGAATGATATTGCACATCTGAATATGATGACTAACACCATTTTGTCTTGAATTCACTCCTTTTTTTATTGTTTAATTGAATAATCTTAGTTATTTAATTAAATGCATCATTCTCATCTATTAATTTGATAATTAATTTCATTAGGTTAATTCACCCCCTTTCACACTAACTTTTCATATTGTTTAATTGGATAATGCAAATTATTTAAATTAAACCCCTTATGTTCTCTCATTTAATTAAATAATCTAAATTATTGAATTAAATGCCACTTAACCCCTTTCACTAAATAAATTGATTATTCAATGACAATCCTAATTTCCTCTAACTTGCATAATTAAAACTTTATTTTAATTATGTAATTCCTAATTTCCCTCACCCTCCTGGCACTTGCAAGGGAATATTTCCTTGGAATATTCTTCCATTTGAGCTCCAGAATGGAATATTCCTTTGTAACAAACTTCCTATTTTTTAAGAAGTGTACTTATTTGAATCAATGAGATCAATTCATTAACTCCTTGATCCATGTCAACTTTCATCCTCATCCCTTGATGAGAATCCTTGATCCATGCCTTCATCTCTCATTGCCTCTCCTCAATTGATTGTGCAATTTGATCTTGACCCTAGATTTACTATTTTCTTCTATAAATAACTCCCACTTCTATGAAGAAGGGATCCACAATCATTTGAGAAAAGTCATGTTGTTGAATTTCATCCACACTTTCATCCATTAGCATTCATTTGAGCAATTTTCATCCATTGTGGTTCAAAACTCCATTATCACTCATCAATCTATCAAACCAAGTTTTTTCAATCTAAGGGATTGGGAAAGGTCTACCATTCCACATCAATGTAGCACCAATCCCTTGATGGGATGAGGTTTGAGGCATTTAACTAGGTTTTCATTATTCATTTCTTGTTGTTTATGTTTAATGGCTTCTTCGTTTCATGCTTTCAAGAATTTCACTGGGAATATAGCTTAACTAACTAAATCTTGCTTAATTTTGAGTGGATCTAGTAGATTTAGGTCATGTTATGATTATATTCACAATTGGCAACATGAGCATGAGGGATAAGCGCAACGGTTTATTACTATGTGTTGCAATGTTGTCATTGTGTCAACATTGCATCTTGGTGTGAGGATTTTGGTGTAGATATTTTTAATTAATTCTAACAGGTTTTTAAGTTGTTATGGAAGATATTTTTGCAAGATGGCTTGATCTAGAGAAGTAAGTTGTATTAGAAACTGACTAAGTGTCAATTTTTCTATTTCAGTGTGAGAGAGCATTCATTTTTGGCTCCACACTAATTTGTTAATGAAGGTTTCACTCTACACTTCTAACATTATTTTGTTGGTTGTTAGAAGTATTTGATTCCAAAATTTCATCATGTTTTGTCTTTTGGTTTGAAATATATAAGTAACAAAAGTTTGGCCTGGTGAATTACAATTATTTCCTGTACAACACATTTGAGTGGGAGAGTCCGCACTTCTCCGTTGATAAGTTTTTGGCTTTACACTTTTGATGATATGTTGACAGATGACAATAGTGTATGATTCTAGTTGGTGTCAAGTTTTGAGGTCCATGTGAGCCACAATCTCTCTTCCATCCTTTTTTTTTTTTCTTTTCTTTTCTCTCGGTGGGTAGTGAGTCCATTTGGAGAATGAGTCCACCTACAGTGAACATTTTTGTAAATATACTATAACTAGTTATAATATATTGTGAGCTATTCCTCACCATGGTTTTTCCCATTTTGGGTTTTCCACATAAAAATTATGGTGTTCATTTGTTATGTGGTGTTGTTGATATTTCATGCTTTCTCTCTTTATTACAATTGATTATGCTTTGGTAATTGGATGGTTAATGTTTGAATGGTTTAAAGGAATATTGATTCACCCCCCCTCTCAGTATTCTGGGTGTTCAACACCCTTGACTACCTACTTTGTACATTTCCTTTGATAAAATAACATTTAATTCATAATTAGATACGTATCTAAAAACATTGCCAAATATTATGAATCTAAGTTGCTTTATACTCATGTACTTGCTTTGTATTGAATAAGCCTAGATTAAGTTTGAGGGAAAGTTTAATTTCATATGTAATTAATTATAAGACCAAGAGGTGTTCTATACTGGCATCATGGAGTCTCATGTTGTGTAATTGTAAATAAAAATTAAAATATAGATGTCATTTAAAAAATTGAAACTATAACATAGCTCTTTAGTAAGCAACATATAAGATAAAACAATTTAAATAGTTGTATAGTAAAATAAAGTAACTTTACAATTATTTAAGAATTAATTGAACACAATTGATGATGACGCTAATATGTTTCTTGATTATGTCATCCATCAAGAATCAAATTTCTCGAACGTGTTTGGGCTAGGTTCAACCCCTGGGTGACTTGATGAATGAGATCTCCCTTCTCATGATTGCTTACCCAAATGATGACTTCTAATTTAGATGCGTGTTTATTCATCAAATTGTAATCCACTAATTTAAAAAGACAGATACCAATATCTATATAATCAAACTACTTTCATAAAAATATCTTTTTAATAAATAAAATAAATCATGATATCTTAAATAGATTTATAATACGTGTTTACCCTTCCAAAATAGAGAAAAAACATAATTATTATTTATTGACAAGAAACATTCATTAACAAGAATGAATTCATGGCCTAAAAGAGTTGTAGACGTTGAGCTGTACATACCCTTAGCACATATAACAATCGATATACTGAATGCTCATCCTCTACATTTTTTATATAGTTTCAATACGTCGTATCCCTTAGTACTAAGGGAAATGGGATGATTTCTTTGGCCTGGTTTACGGAAAAGCATAAAATAATACAAATAATAATAGCATGCAGTGGACCCATATGAAGTAAAAGCCTAAAGTTGAGGGATAGGATGGAAGGATCTCATTTTTCATACATTCGGGGAGTTGGGACCATGAGAGTGACCTCAATTGCATTATTTAACGCACAATAATGATTTCTTCTAATAATCACCCCCTTTGTGGCCCTCCATCCTATCATTTCAGATGTTCCAAGTTAGGTCTTTGTTCATTGAGTCAAATTTCAACGAACCAAAATTCAATCAAGAATACTGCCTAACTTGTGCCCCACTAGGAAGCGAGGAATTAGCAACACTTACCACCACTAAGTGAGCAACATGGTCCACCCACAATACAATTGCATGAGCCTCGTGTCAAACGCATGGCATTATTGCAAACCTCCCCATCAACTTTTTCCCATAGAATCATTGTCATGGATCATGTCTAAAAAGGGTTTGGATGAGTGAAGGAAAATATGGTTGGAGGAGTAAAGGAAAATAAACTTTCCTTAAGTAAAACTTAATTTAGATTGAATCATATTAAATTTAGGTGGCTAACAACTATATAGAGGTAGGTGTATTGATATGTGTGATGAATGTATGAATGTAACAAATATATTGGAATATGTGTGTAAGGATAAGGTGACAGATAAATGTGTGGAAATATGTGTGTATAGAGAAAGCTAAAGGTTAGGGGAATGAGGCCAACCTTGCATAATTTTGCACTATTTGTCACTGTGTAAATATATCAAGATATTTCCTCAAAATAAACACAACAATAAATCGAAAATGGTATGGTATACAAATTTCACCATTATATTTTATCCCCACTTTGAGACACATGTGTTCATCCTCAAATGATCATGCTTCTTTGATATAGTTTTGGTTAGAGGATCTGATGTAGGATTATCCAACTATTGGTTGTTCTAATTGATGCCTATGATTTTATATAAAATAACCATCTCTAATGCTCAAGAATATTAGGAAGCTAGACAATGAACAATGATTTGAACATCCTTCTGTACCTTAGACTCTACAAAACCTAGGTGGGTTTACCTTCTAACAATATCAAAAAATAACTGGTGATTCACAAAGGATATTGGAATAGTAGATAATTTCTCATACATTCAAACAAGGATTTGCAAAGTTGATATAATAAAAAGTTAAATGGAAAATATATCAAGAGACACATCATGATCAATTTACACCCAAATAATCACCTACCTTTGCCAAATACAATCCAAACATAGGTAATTTAAACATTAAAATATGCCTATTCTACCAAGTCAATTCCCACCAAGCCAACCTGAACAACCTTTCATCCCTCCAATCCAACCTCAACAACCTTTCATCCTTCCAAGCCAACCTAAAAAATATTCCATTCTACCAATCCAACCTCAAAACATTTTATCCCACCAAGTCAACCTCAACAACATTATATTACTCCAAGCCAACCTTAACAACATTACATTTATCTAAGTCAATCCCAATCACATTATATTCCCCTCAATCAACATCAACAACAAAATCTCATTTCCATAAGTGTACCTCTATTCACACCTACAAATGACTTGGCACAAAAAATTCAAGAGTTACAATAAAATATTACAAACATGGGGATGGATCAAACAAGGAAAAGCTATACGTTGGAGCATATATGCCCCTATCCTTTTGAAAATTCTTTAAACATGATACCCTTTCCTCAAAACTTTGAAATGACTAGATTTGATAAATACAACGGAAGAGGTGATCCAAGAGAACATATAAGGGAATTTTACATAGCTTTTCTTAAGGTAGCTTATAATGATACATATCTAATGTTCCTCTTTCCTCGAATCTTAGGAGGTGAAGATATTAAGTGGGTTTCACATTTACCTCATGGGATCAAGTCCTTTCATAAATTAGCTAAAAAACTCATTGCATATTTTTCATATAACATTGAACACCAAATCTCCATCACTGATCTATGTAATGAAAGAAAAAGGATTGAGAAACCTTTGTTTTCTTTTTATAAAGGTGGAGAAATATGGAAAGTAAATTCCGCTATCCTATTCTTAAAAAATAATTTGTCCACATTTACCCAAAATCTAAATCATGAACTAGATTTTCACCTAAAAATCCAATATGCTAGTACATTTGATGAGATCATACAAAAGGGAATGGAAATTAAAAAATATCTCATTGATAAGGGTCTTGTAAGTTTTTTTAAAAAACATTAAGGATAACCCTTTAACATATAAAGTTAAACCTATAATTTGGACCAAAAATAAGAACATTGTTAATGATGGTGTGGTAGATTCAAAATTGGTCCAAAACATTCAACCACAATCCATAAAATAATCAAGGTTCTAGCATTTATAGAAGACCACCTAGAAAAATAATCCTCCTAAGATAATATACACTCCTTTAGGAGAATCTCTTGAGTCCACCTTAGAAAATTGATCCAAGATAATCTTGTCACATTACCTGAAGTTAGAAATTAAGAACCAAAAATAAAACCTCCATGGTATAAAGAAAATAATATTATGAGTACCACACAATTAAAGGACATAAAACTTCTTATTGCTTCAAATTGAATAATCTTATCCAAGACCTTATAGATCAAGGTGACATTGGTATACAAAATCAACCTTCAACCAATATGATCTCAAGATATTCAAAGATATTATCCCAAAACATGGAAAAGGGAATTCAAATACATATAGAAATACTAAAGGAGCCAATTATGATATTTTTCCTAATGATTACACGATATCTCACCTAAGAGAGGTCATTCTCGTGTCTCTACCATTACTACCCTAGATAATTTTTTTGAATATGTAGTAACTACATAGGGGTAAACTAACCCTTCAAGGGGACCAATCCACATAGTCTTCCAAAACTAATTATAACTTCTTGGATCATCTACATAAAATCCTAGCAAAAATATCGATCTTAGAGCTCTTGAAAATTTCCCGCACATGGAAATCCTAGAAAACACCTTTCAAGTGTCTTCTCTACCTAATAACATAGATATTGTTCATTTTCTAGCCATATTAGGACAAATTTCAGCTCCTCATCATTTGGTGTTTACTAAATAATACCTTCATTCCACTAATCCATCTCATAATGAAGGTTTACACCTTGAAGTCTTCATTCATAAGAATAGAGTTGAGAGAGTCATGATTGATGGTGGAGTAGACCTAAACATTTTTACCCTCCAACTAGTAAAACAATTAGGATACTCTGATGGTATCATTCATTCCCAAAAGTGAATCAAAATAAAATCTTATGATGATGTTTAGCATGAGTTTAAAGGAACAATAAAATTCCTAATTCAAGTTGACCCCACTATAGTGGATACCATTTTTCAAGTCTTGGATCTTGATCTCCTATATAACATCCTTCTTGGTTGTCCATGGATACATTCCTTACAATTAGTTCCCGCTACAAATCATCAATGATTAAAATCCCCCTACGAGGGTGCCAGAGTCATTATTTTTGGTGATCCTCACACTTTTGAATATTGTGAAACCACGGAAGAAAATAATCATAAACCCATCCAAGTACCTAAGAATCAAGAAGCTTCAACTTCATCATCTTACATAGAATCATCCACCTTATTCTCATCTTGTGATCCACACACTACCAATCATGAGATCAAGGTTCAAGTTAATGATACTTGGTTTGGAGAATACAACATGAAACAAGATTTTATGTGGGCCAACTTCCACTTTCATCTAAAACATATGGTATATCTAAGACTAAAGAAGACTTATCAACTATAGTTATCAAGTCTAAACCTACCAAATTCTTATGTTGGGGTGAGTTGGGAAAGAAAAACATTGAAGAGGATGTCTCAACATGGATATATAAGGATGATGAGAATCATTACTATCCTACCTAGGTAAAAGTATTCGAAAGGCCTTTGCATAATTAAGAACATGGGTTACCAAGGTAAAGTCTTAGGCCATCAAGAACAAGGAATCATAAAATCTATATCTATGAAAAAAAGAAATAATGATGAAGGACTTGGATATAGGTCCCCTAATAAGGTACCTTTCAAGCTAAAATCTAACCTAACTAAAGGAGCTAAGGCTTCTCTTATTAAGGATATCTTTCTAGACTCCATAAATTTCCATAATTTATTTCAAGAACATTCCTTTTGCACCTTATCAATTATAACATACCCCTCTACACACCAATATAAACATTTTTCACTTATTTGTACTTAGCTTATAGATTAGGATCAACAAGGTCTGCCAATTCTAGATACATTCCAAAATGATGATGCCATTGTAGAATTTATGGGATTAAGAGATATTATACCTTTAGGAGATCATAAAATTGGTTGTCATTGATCTTGATGCAAAAGCATATTTTAGTGAAACTTTGAGACTTCCCAAGTTTGCAATAATAAATAATTAAATATAGTAAGATGACCCCCTAGGTAAAAAATCATGCTATCATTATCTTAGGAGGAAAATGGGAATTTCTTGATAGAAGAATCACATGAAGAAAACTTAATAACAACTGAATACCCTAAGATCATATACTTTTCAACATCTTTATCACCACATGAGAATGAATAATTTAATATAATATTATTTAAATATAAAATTATAAATTTTGCATGGTCTTATGCAGACATGCCAAGTCTTGAACCTGCATTAGTGGTTCACCATTTGATAGTTTCTCCCAATGCAAAACAAGTAAAATAAATTTTTTATAAGATGTTCCCTAAGTAGCCTTTTTGGTCAAGGTGGAGCTTCAAAATTTGTTGGATGTTATATTTATTAGACCTATCGATTATATTGAGTGGATTTCTAACCTATTTTTGGTTAACAAAACCACTGTGTGTATCTACATATGTACAAATTTTAGAGACATAAACAAATTTTATCCTAAAGATGATTTCCCCTACCCAAGATAGACATGATTGTGAATTTGACAATGGGACATGAACTTTTATCCTTAATGTATAGATTTTTAGGCTATAATAAAATTTGTATCACCACTGAAGATCAACATAAAACAACTTTCACTTGCTCTTGGGGAACCTTTTTCTAGAATGCTATGCCTTTTGGTTTAAAGAATGTAGGGGCTACCTATCAAAGAGTAATGAAAATAATATTTCATGAAAATTTTCATAGTATCATGGAAGATTATGTGGATTATTTATTAACAAAACTAGTCACAAGAGATTATCACATGGCTATATTTGCAATAATTTTTGATAGACTAGAAGAATATCTTGAGTGAGATTAAACCCAAAAAAATATTTCTTTGGTGTCAATTTTAGGAATTTTCTTACATATATTGTTTCTTGTAGAGTCATTAAAGTGGATCCCACTAAAGTCAAAGTCATAGTTGATACGCCTCCTCCAATTAATTTAAAATAATTACGTAGCCTTCAAGGTAAAATTCAAGAAATTAGACAATTCATAGCTTAGCTTGTAGACAAGTTTCAACCTTTCAAACACATTTTAAACAAAAACATCACATTTAAATGGGATGAGAAGTTTCAACAAGCCTTTCAACAACTAAAAGATTATTTTTCCTCGCTGCTAGTTGTGACACCACCCATTCAAGGAAAATATTTGTTATTATACATCTCAAACACTATAGCTACATTAGGTGCTCTCCTTGAACAACACAATGACACATGAAAAGAGAGAGCTATCTATTATATTATCCATACATTGGTCGGATATGAGATTAATTACACTCCAATAGAAAGGGAATATTTAGCTATTTTTTTTGCATCACAAAAATTGAGAAATTACATCCTTAATCATAAAACAAACCTCATGTCTAAGGTGGATTGTTTAAAGTACCTTTTATCTAAGGCTTTTGTAATTGGCCAAATGGAAAAATACGTCATGATATTAGGTGAATTTGACATTGAGTATGTGGATTGTAAAGCTATCAAAGGAAAAATCATTGTAGATCAATTAGTAGATGCAACTTTGGATGTGGATCATCCCCTTATTTCAAAATTCCTAGATGATACAATTTTCAACATTAAAGCCCTTCACACTTGTGGAAGTTATACTTATATGGCTTGTACACTCAACATGGGTCTAAGGCCAAAATCCTTTTCATCACTCCACAAGGTGATTGTATCCCAAAATCATATAGACTATCTTTCCCTTGCACAAGCAATATTGTAGAATATGAAGCTAAATAATCACTAGAATTAGAATGGAAATCTAATGGAAAATAAAGGAAATTCAAGATTTGAAGATTCACAATTGGTTAAACACAAGTAAATGATGACTATCAAACAAAGGATGAAAAAATTCTCCCCTATAATAGGATGGTAGATAGTTTTGAACAATACTTTTCAACTATCATTTTTGAAAAATACAAAGGTTAAATAATAAATTTGTTGATGTTATGGATACTATTTGTTCTCTTTGACATGCCTCATAATACTCATCATTGTTAGTTCTTGGTAGAGAAAATTTTAATTCAATCTTTTGACATTCATGATTTTGAACTGGTGTGTGAACTTTTTGGTCCTAACTCCCCTTGGTATCATGATGTTTACACCTATCTCCATGATAATACACTTCCATAGGTAACTTATCTAATTCTCAAAAGAAAACATTTATTCATTGATCTTCCTATTTTGCCATCCTTGGTGATATCTTGTATTAAATGATTCTTGATGGTGTCCTCCTTAGGTGTCTAAAATAGGAAGAAGCTAATATTTCCACACATGAGGTGCATGAATGTATTTGTGGGGCTCATTATAGTGGAACTACCCTTGTCAAAAAAATTTATGAACTAGATATTATTGGACAACTATGGGACAAGATGCACAACAATTTGCTAAGAAATGTCATCAATATCAACATGGAAATTTTATTCATGTACCTGCTGAAGAGTTATGACCAATAATTACTCCTTGGGCCTTTTCACAATGGGGACCCAACCTAGTATGTAAAATCTATCCCACTCATCCAAAGGTCATAAGTTCATTATCACTGCCACTGAGTATTTTACAAAGTGGGTAGAAGTTGTTCAATTATCAAATATCACTAAAAAGAAAATAATCAAATTTATCTTGAATTATATCCTTTTGTGATATGGTATTCCTCATGCTATCACTGTAAACAATGAAGAACCCTTTAAGAATCAAAATCTTCATGAACTTAGCAACAAATTCCATGTACAACATCATTTTCTCACTCCATATTATCCACAAGGTAATAGTGAAGATGGTGTCTCAAACAAAATTGTATTAAAAATCCTTAAGAAAACAATTAATAAGGTCAAGGTCATGATTGAATTTGTAGCCTAATCTTGCATTATGGTATTATCATACTATCATTCACACACCTATAGGCGTCACATCATATTCCCTAGTCTTTGGAACTAAATCCATTTTTCCTATTGAGGTTGAGATCCCCTCCTTAAGGGCGTCTTTAAAACATGTCATTGATGAGGAAGAGTATCGAGTATCTAGATTGTATGAGATTGATTTATTAGATGAGAGGCATCTTAATGCATTAAATCACTTGCAATATTATCAAGAATTTTACTTTATCATAATTACAAAAAACAAATTAAAACTCAAAATTTTGAAATTGGAGACATGGTCCTAAAAGAGAATCAAAATAATCAATAAGATAAAGACACGAAAGAAAAGTTTAAATCTAATTAATTGGAGGATTTTATCATTTTAAAAAACTATGGTTTTGGAGCTTATAAACTTGCTACACCTGAAGGAGAACCTTTGGAAGAGCCTATCAACAACATTCATCTTAAGATGTTTTATGCATGACACTTGAGGTATCCTAGTGGTTCTATGTACTAGTTTTATTGCTACATTCCATTTCATTCACCTATTGTTAAGCATCTGTATTTAATTTTTCTTATCTTCCATAGATTGGTTGCTAATATCTATCATTTTTTTTGGCTACTTATCATGTCCTTTATCCATGTCGAATTCTCTTTACCTAATTGGGGGCACTTTTCCTTTGACGTTGATTTCTAGGTTGGATTTTGATATCTTGAGATCACATACATATTTTCACATTTTTTTCCTTGAGTGCATTACTAGATTCTTTTAATTATCACTTGTATTATCACAAAAGATAGAAATTGGTTCATCATATACCACTCTAATATCCTTCAAATTTTACCTCATCCACAACACTTGTGTGTAGCAAGATGTTGCCGCAATATATTTTGCATTTGTAGTAGATAAAAACACTTAATATTTCTTCTTTCTTAGCCAAGAAATCAATTTGCATCCAAGAAATAATACACCACCAATTTTAATTTTCCTATCATCCACACAACCTACCCATCTGCATCTATATTTAAGCACTCAGAGAAAAAATAGTATCTTTTGGATACCATAAACCACATTCTCGAGTGTCTTTCAAGTATTTGAATATCATCTTCATTGCTGCAACATGTGACTCTCTAGGATCTTATTGAAATCTAACCATAAGACAAATTGCATGCATGATATCCAATCTAGTAGCATTTAGGTATAGCAGTCCTCCAATCATTGATCTGTACTTTCTTCGATCAACCTTAGGATATTCATCATTCTTGCTCAATTTGCAACCAGTAACCATAAGGGTACATACCAGTTTAGAATCTTACATTCCAAACTTCTTCAACATTTCCTTGACATACTTTGATTGAGAAATGAATATACCTTTTTCTATTTGATTCATTTGAAGTCCAAGAAATAAATTCATCTCCCAAAATATTAACATTTCAAAACTCATTCTGCATTTCTTCTGTAAATCTCTTGCACATAGCTTCATTTTCTCCTTGAAAGATTATATCATCAACATATATAACCACAATCAAGACTTGATCTTTTCAGATTTGAAATAAAGATTACTATCTATGGTACCTTTATT
Organism: Sequoia sempervirens; assembly: GCA_007258455.2. Taxonomy (NCBI): domain Eukaryota; kingdom Viridiplantae; phylum Streptophyta; class Pinopsida; order Cupressales; family Cupressaceae; genus Sequoia; species Sequoia sempervirens. The sequence continues at coordinate 39,316,088 of VDFB02047144.1, forward strand.
GAATCCTTCTTGTATCAATTACCTATCCAACCATGTATACCAAGCTCTAGGGCCTTGCTTCAATCCATATAATGCTTTCTTCAATCTATAGACCATATCCAGTTTGTTTGATAACTGAAATCCTTCTGGTTGTTCAATGTATACTTCTTCTTGCAACTCACCATTGAAGAAAGTAGACTTCACATCCATTTGATAAAATTTGAAATCCTTATGCGCTACAAAAGCTTTTTTTTTTTTGATAGCTTCCATTCTTGCCACTAGAGCAAATGTCTCCTCAAGATATATTCCTTCCACTTGTGAGTAACCTTTACACACAAGCCTTGCCTTATTTCTCACTACTTCTCCATTCTCATTTAGTTTGTTCTAGAATACCCACTTAGCTCCAATTATATTTTTGTTTGCTGGTCTTGGGAAAAGTTCCCAAGTCTGATTCTTTTGAATCTACATTAGTTCTTCTTCCATAACCTTGATCTAGTATTCATCTTTGCATGCTTCAATCATTATTTTATGTTCAACTTTAGAATGTAAACATAGATTTACTTGTTCTTCTATCATTGCATCTTTTCTTCTTATCAACACACCTTTACTTTTATCACCAATGATCTAATCTTCAAAATGATTCTTTTGCACATACTTAGGAGTCTTAGGGATCCTTTCTAGAGCTTCTTCCTCTTCAATTTGAACTTATTTTTCCTTACTTTCATCTTTGTCATTTTCTCTATAAGAGGACTTGTCTGATTCATATCCATCTATCACTATAAAATTCTTATTTAGGTATTCATCTACCTTGATGATTGCACTCTTGAAACAATCTTCTTCAGCCTCTTTTTGTAGTATTGGTAAGCTTTTCTTCTTGTAGAGTATCCAAGAAAGATACCTTCATTAGATCTTGTATCAAACTTTCCTAAGTTTTCTTCATCTCTTATGATATAAAATTTTCTTCCAAACACTCTGAAATATTTGACAGTAGGAATCCTTCCATACCACAACTCATAAGAAGCCTTTACACTATTTTCTCTTGCTTGTACTATGTTAAGTATGTACACTACAATATGAATTGCTTCTTTCCATTAGACTTTTACTAGGTTTTCCCCTTTCATCATGGTTCTTGCAGCTTCCTGAATAGTCATGTTCTTTCTTTTAGCTACTCCATTCTATTGAGGATTCCTAGGGGTAGATAAATGCCTCTTTATTCTATTTTTCTCACAAAAAATGTTAAACTCATTGGAGGTGAACTCTCCACCTCTATCAGTTCTCAAAAATTTGATTTTCATATCCATTTCATTCTCAACTATAACTTTAAATGATTTAAACTTATCTAGAGCTTCTAATTTTTCTTTGAGAAAAGTAACCCATGTCATTCTAGAGTAATCATCAATTAATAGCATTAAATGTCTGTCACCTTGAAAACATCTTACTCTAGTAGGACCACAAAGATTTGTATGCACCAACTCCAATAGTCTGGTAGTAAATTGTTCTTTGACTTTGAAACTCTTTCTTGCTTGCTTCCAAATTTGAAATTCCTTATAGATAGAATTGACAGGCTTTGTAATCTTTGATAGATCTCTCACAACTTGAACTGAACTGATCCTTACTAGGCTATCAAAATTGATGTGACACATTCTTCTATGCCATAGCCAACTTTCATTAATCTGAGTCATAAAGCAATGGCCATCAACACCTTTGAGTTGATAAACATTTCCATATGTCCTAGGAACAACCATAGTTTTAGATATTTTTATGATCTCACATCCATCATCCTAAAACATAAGATTATATCCTTTGCTACATATTTTTCCAACACTCAAGAGATTATGCCTTAAACCGTTAACATAAAGAACATCATATGTGTTATGATTTCCATCAAAACTAATTGAACCTTTTCCATATATCTTAGAAGATGTACCATCACCAAATTAACTAGACCTCCTTCATATTTCTCAAGTTTAACAAACTTACTATTGGCACTGGTCATATGATTTGAGCATCCACTATCAATGATTCAATAGTTCTTCTCTGAGCTCTAGAATGAAAAGTAGTCACCGTAGCTCCTTCAATATTATGCCATGCTTCAAGAGCATTTTCCTTCACATATCTCTCAGAGTTAGTAGAATTGGGTTTAAAATTTATAGCCATGAACATGCATTTACTATCATCATCATTCGCATAGTCAGATTCATCATCAGGTATACTAGAATCTTCTCTAACATAATAAGCTTTCTTAATTTTTTTACCTTTGTTCTCCTTATTCTTGTCATTCAAATATTTTTTTGGACATCTTTAAGCATAATGAACTATCTTTCCATAATTGAAACATTTGAAAGGTAACTTACCTCTTTATTTTCTAGTACATTTTTTCATTCTTCTCACAAAGTTTGCTTCTACTTCATCAAGATCCTCTTGATATGATTCCTTAGTCTTCTCTAATTTTCCAGCCTTAAATTTGTCTCAAATTTTGCATTATTTGGACCAAATTCTCTTGTTTCAAAAGTGGATAAAGCACCATACAATTGATCTCGGGTGAAGAAACAACAGTGGTTTACAATTGAAGTGAGGAAGAAAAACTCACAAAAAATGAATGCATGGAAAAAAACTTGATTTTAGGGGTTCATACGAACCTATTGGTTCGACCGAACCCATTAGGGGTTCGCTAGAACCTAGGTTCGGGTGAACCCTCTTAATAATTTCCCGCCAAAAAGCCATCAAAACCCCTTATAGAAGGGGGGTTTGAATGAACCAGGGTTTGAATGAACCTTGGTTTGAACGAACCCCCTTTATTCCTCATCCCTCCTCTGAGACAAAAAAACCCTGAATTTTGGCACTTCGGAGCTCGGGTTGAGGATGAAAATGGAGGAATCTTCACAAACCCAATTGGAATCAGATAGTCCTCGGCGAGCTATCCAACGAAAATAATTTTAATATGTTTTGGTTTTATTATGTATTTGTTTTCTTAGTTTTATTAAACATAGGTTTTTCATCGAAAATGAAGGTCTCTATGCATATGTGGAAAAATAGCAGATTATCAAAAAAATTCAAAAATATGAGTGCAGATATTGAAGTCCTTTATCGAACAAAATAAATAAATTTAATTTCGATATATACAAAAAAGTTATGCGTTATACGGTCGTGCTATGTCTGAATTGTAATTGGTTTGACTTCAAAACTTGGTTAAAGAAAAAATATTCAATAAAAAATTGTCTAACCAAGTGGAAGCACTAAATATTGGAGTTACGAATCTAAATTAGAAAGAATTAGAATTTTATCCTTCATGGAAAAAGAGTTATGTGTTATACGGTGTGCGTCACTTTTTAAAAATGTTGTTTTTTGAAAAAAACTAGTTTCCGTGGGAGATTGAAAAAGAAGTGTAATCTAATTCCGAAAAAATTGAAAAAAATATTTTTAGAATCTACAGACAAAATGTGACGAGACTCTAGTTTTCATCATCTTCAAATTCTTCACGGTTTAGCTGCTATAGGTGCCCGAATGTAAAGATTTAGTTTTAAAAAATAATTTCAGTGTCCAGTTTGGCCAAAAATTGTAAACCACTATTGTGGGATCACCCTCTCTAGTATATTTGCTTAAATCCTAAACTTCCTCAATAGTAGAAACTTTATGACTATAATCTTTAGGTAGAGTTCCCAGTACCTTCTTTACCAGTTCTTTTTTAAGCTTTCCACCAAGACCTTTGATGGAGTTGATGGTCTCATCCACCTTATTCATGTATCTTTTAATTTGTTTTCATCTTCTGACATCTTGATGTTCTCAAATATGATCTTTAGATTTTACATCTTAGCTTGTTTGACCTTATCATCTCCTTCATAAATGCTTTCCAACTTTGTCCAAATCTCTTTAGTAGCTTTTAGATTCATCACTTTCACAAGTTCACTATTAGAAAGACCACTTAAAGGAGCATGCCTTGCTTTACCAATTTTTATAGGCCTCGTTCTAATCATCATTACTCAGACCATTTGCAGGCATAGTGTATCCAAGCACAATAGACTTCCAAACTTACTCAAACCATTTGTAGGCATGGTGTATCCAGTCACAATAAACTTCCAACTCCATATCCAATGGATACTAGAAAACCTTCCATATTTCTCTTGCATAATGCATAATATGTTCCAAAAAATAGAGGAGCATTTCTCTTGTGTGCCATTGTAGATCTACCTCAACAAGTTAAGCTTTCTTCCAAGGAGCCTTGTTCTAATACTAATTTTTGAATGCACAAGACAACTAAGAGGGGGGGTGAATCAATTGTACATTGAAACATCAAAACCCTCATTAATATTCAAATCCACATCAAATTTAATAACCTTTAATCTGTTAGAATGATTTAACATGAAAACAAATAATAAAAATTGAAACACATCAACACCATGCACAATAGAACACCATATTTATGTGGAAAACCCAAGAAGGGAAAAACCACAGTGAGGATTTACTCACAATATAAAGTAATTGCAACATCAAATACAATAGGCTCACTACAGGAGGGTTCACTGCCTAATAAAAGAAGTGCTCACTACGAGATTACAAAAAATAAGAAAAAAATGTTACAATGAGAAATCCATCTCAATGCAATAGAAAAGTCCACCATATCATCACCAACACATTTGTAGCCTTTCTAAAAATTGTAGACACCTTCTGCTCACTGCTTCCAATAGTCTAACTCATTAAAGCTCACACTACACTTCACACCTCAACATTCACATCACACTCATTACTCACAAATCCTCCAACAACATAACACTGATTTATACCTTCTTCAACCTTGAAAACATTCTCCAAGGTCAGCTATGCACCTTAATTGTGCAAACTCAAATTAGGTTGGCACCAAAACATTCCCATGGTAGAAAGGAATGAAGGTAGACCATGACACACTTTAACTTGGACCTATATCTACTTTTACACACCACACCACACTTCCATAAAAATTGAAACAAATCCGCGATTAGTGTAAACACCCAAGGTTGGTCGAACCTGTGTAAACACCATTAAACAATTAAGTACGCGTTTCCTTTAATCTTGAGACAACTTGCAGGAAACAAATTTCACTTGAAAACAATCTGGAATATTCCACAAACACCCTAAAATCCAAAAGAATCCCTTGCAACAACTTTCACCTAAAGAAAAAAATTATCTTGTACACCCAACAAACCTTTTACATATTGTAACTCAAGAAACTAACTTGTTGAGCACAAAACCACAAACAAATTTAATTGAAGGTGGATATAAACCTTATCAAAAAACTTCTAGAATCACAAGGCGGAAAAATAACTACAAAGAAATGTAGAGCAAAAATATTTCTTCCAAACACCACTATAATGCATAGTTCACACACTGGTGACCACAATTTTCTCTTCATAATGATCTAGACCAAGAAACTTTAGATATACAACTTATGAAAACCTTCAATCAACATATCTGAACTGCACAAGCAAATCTTCAAAATAAAAGAAATACAGAGCAAAACCAAAACACCACTATGTATGCCAGAACACCTTTATAACACACTGTTTCCTCTTTTATTCAAATTTTCTCAAAATCACTTGGAAACCAAGCACCACAAACACATTCTCATCATCTGGAGCACCTCCGCATCACAACCAAACCAACTACAACATAGCAACTCAACCATACACATTCTTATCAAAGAAACGCTAGAGGTTGACACTAGTAACACTTACTAATAACATAATGCAACTAATCAAAGCACCATCTCAACTTTTCAACCATCAATAGACTTCCAACAATCACCAATAGTATGAACCAGTTGACATCAATGAAAACACTAACTACTCATACTTGTAGTTCAATACTAACACATAACATATAAATAACTATTTAATACTATCTATGTATCATATCAACACTTATCAAACCAATAAGTAGAGAATAATAATGATTAAAAAATTCATAAAATATTAAAAATACCAATGAATAAACATTTTGATAACTAAGAAAAATAACATATTAAATCAATGACTCAAGATAATTCAATAATTGGTCTCTAAGACTAAATTAGTAGCAACATGAAAATTATAGTGATAATAAAAAATCAATTCTATTCAAGATAATGACTCTATTGTTAACTAAGAAAAAGGATAATGACAACCTCAACCTTCTAATTCTAGAAATTAATGATCTATTTTTACTTACTACAAATGATATAATAGATTGTAAAGTAGAAAAAAATGAATGAAATTTTTGATGAAATATATTAGTAGGTTTTATACCCCAAGGTGAATAACTCCTTATCCTTATAAATAAGAAAAAAAAAATCACTCTTTTCCTAATACTTTAAATTTAATGTCCATACCCAATTTTATCAAATCTAAGAGATGATAACAAATACCATATAAAAAAATTAATGTAACTATGATAATGATATGCTCACAAGAACTAAAAAAGTTAACATGTTACTAACTATATATTATTGTACTACTACTACTAATGTACTGCCAAAGGTTAAAATACCATAGTCTTGAATTTAACTAAATAAGTAGGTTTCATATGCATGATGGTCCTTATCAACAAAGTTAAATGATACATAAAGGTCAAATAATAACCAATTAATAATCTCAACACAAATCTATGGATGGATAAAACTAAACAAATAGCTAACATGATGTGTTACTTCAAGTATTACATCACTGCAAGGAAATGTACTAATATATTGTAGTTTTTCTCCAAAAATTGAGACCTTTAGTAACTATTTACTATTTATTTTATAGTGCTTGTTTCTAGGCTCTTAGCACTACATGAGACTGTCAAACACAAACATCATCAAAACTTATTCAAGATATTTCAAAATTTTAACAGATATAATTGTGAAAATCTAAATTTTAAAATAACGTGATTTCAAATAGGAAGTGATTATTGTATATCTCTTACGTTTTTTAGTGCATGGAAATGTATAAATATTATTGAAGATATTCGATTAATAAATAAAATTATTTACACATTTGTATCCTTATAATGCATTAGTTACAAGATATAACAATTAAACAAAGATATACTCGATTTGTGATAAATTTATCCACTAATTAATTTTGAATATTTATTTAATGCTCAAACAAATTATAAAAACAAAATATATTATTTGAATCAATAATACATTATGAAAATTATAAGTCTTTAGCCTTTAACTCCTATAACCCACTTTAATCATTACTATTTCAAGAAGAAATTAAAACCCAATGCTTCATCTCAAGAAACAGAAAATAAAAATTAAAGAAATATAGTTGTAGCATTTATTGAACATACCAAGCTGTTGATGCCCTCTAGAGTGACCTAAGGCAGGATAGCCACCATATGGAGGACATCTTGGTGGTGGTGCACCTTGATGAGGAGGGTAACCATACGGTGCATTGTGCTGAGGTAGAGAATAACCTTGTGTGCTAGGATATCCTGAATGCATGCCTCCTATACCAACTATAATGCAACCGCAAGGAATGAGGCCTAGCTCTAATCCTTTGCCAATGATCTGCCCTCTTCGCCCATACTGGTATTTCTTCACCAAATCCAACTATGGTTTGTTTGTTGCCTCCTTGAGACCCATCCCCCAAAAAATATCCAAACCAATATGTTTTAAATCGTTGAACACTACTAAAACTTTCAGTCGATCCTTCATACATCGTTCACCTAAGTAGCATTTTTCTTCCTCAAGCCTGAAAACTAAATCTGGATATGTTTCCCATGCTATAATTTTTTCACGTGCAGCAGTATCAACAACCATAAAGACTGGCGATATTTTGTCACAACCTCCCCTGTATCTACTTCAAATGGACCCGCAACAAGCTTTTCACTATAGTCCAATTAAGCCATCTACCCTGCCAAGAATAAAGGCCACAATAAGTTCTTTTCTCCCTTGTATGGTATGGGCTATAGTGGAGGAGAGGCAAAATAATGTTCAAATACGATTGAATATACAGTGAAGTTGGGACGACCATGTATGCCCCAAGAGGATGGGGAAAGGCAGACTATATGCAACGTGAGTGGCTCCTTTTTTCCCAGGGAGGTTCAAAATCCAACATGGTAGGGCGAGTATCCCTCCAGAATTCAACACATCAATCTAAAATATAATTATCGTATCAATGTGGAGTGATTGAACATTTGATTACATTTATAGAAATAGAGAAAAAGAAAAGACCATTTTGTACGTACTTGATTATGAGAAAAGCTGATTTGAAACCTGAGCTTGAGCTCTTAAAACAAAATAGTGCAAATCAGGCCAACCTCCTTCTTAAACTTTGGGGACTGTGCAAATCGATGAAGATACTTCCCCCCCTTTCAATAAACTTCATTCAGAAATTTATTCATATCCCCCCAATGAAACTTTGATCATTCTCCCTATCTTCTTGCAGCTGACCACCACTACTCCCCCATGCGACTCCTTTTGGTAGCGATTTAACAAGGAATGACACCCATTATACGTGCTTGGTATTTACGTAGAATCTGCATGAAGTGAGAGTAGTGGCAGTCCCCATTCCACATAACTCCGGTGCATGGTGCCCATGATCCATAGCTTCCCATTAATTTGGTGATAAATCCATCATTGATCATAGTGGTCATGATTTTAATACTTAAGTCTTTACAACTTTTAAACTAATGTAAGAATACAATTAAAAATAAAGATTAATTTAAATTCTTCTGCCATTTTAATTTTTGCATCCAAGTTGCTAAAACTTATTATGTTATTAGGTTTCAAAGATTACAATAGTTATAGAATAAATCATCTTCTAGCTATCATAATTGATGAAATTGATTATATTATACAAGTGATAGAATATTATAATTTCAACATAATAATGAGATATTCCATATAATAATGATAACAATAATAATACTAACATATAATACAAAAATATGGTAATAATAACAACATAGAAAGATTGCACAGTTCATCAATTTAACTCAACTTATTATCACTTAAGAAATATACCCATGATACAAATATAATATTTAAAACTATTGAACAAAAGGGCGGAGCCTTACAACAACTAAGATTTATAGAAATATTCCTAACTTGCTAAGTAAACATAACATGTGAACATGTGTGAAAAGGTCCTAACTAAAAAATAGTTAGATAATGTACCTTGTTCACACTACAAAGGGGGGAACTAGATAAGAAACACCCTTATTCACACCAACATCACCTTAAGTTCAACTTAGGGAGAATGTTGAAAAAATCAAATGATGCAAAGATGAAAAGATGGGTCCTAACTATTAGGCCATGTAACTAGGTTACCATGTACAAATGCAATCTCTCACAAATGAAGAAATGGATAAAACCCAGTGGAACAAAAATCATCCCCAAAACAAAGAAAATACAAGAAATTGAAATTGAAAGATGGATGAATCAATATGACCCCCCAAGGAATACTTATATCACCAATATACAAAAAATTAACCCCGTAATGGGAAAAGGAGAGACTATGCAGCCCACCCACAATGTGTAATCTCCTATAGAAATGGTAAATGATTGAAAAAAAAAGATAATCCAATCCCTACAAACAAAATTTCTTCATTTGGTAATAAAAAAACCAAGTATAGATGTATGATGTATTCCCATTCCTAAAAGGAATATAAGGAAGAAAACCCAAGATGTATGAAGTCTCTAAAAATTTCTCACATGTTTCCATGTTGATGCCAAAAACTTCCACTGCCAAGTTAGGTGCTCCAACCCACACTAGTAAATATGACAACCAAAAATATAGTAGATATGTAAATTAATAATAATATCTAAAGAATCAATTATCTCCTTTGATGATAAAGATTCTCCTCCAAATTTTGTTCAAAAGTCTCCATACTCATGTCAAACTATGATGAGTGATCATTTAGAAAATAATAAGAGGGTTTGAATGTTCCCTCATAACAACTGAAGAAGAAACAACTTCATAAAAGAGAATATGAATTCAATCCACATTATCTCCAAAATCTGAAATATAAGATTGTAAAAATAAGTTTTCAATGTTTGTCAAGTATTCATCCCAAGTAGCCATATTTGGAAGACAACATATATCTTACTAGTTGAAATTAAAATAAGCCATGGATATAGCAACAACAATATCATCAAAAGAAATAGTATATGGAGGGGATGGAATCTCAATTCATATCATCAAAGTATATTGTTATCCCTAAGTGGTGTTTCCACATAAGATTCTTAAATGTAGATATCAAATATATCAATTGATGTTGGAGTACATGAAGTATGTGGAGGAAAAGTAAAAGATTTGATGGATCTTTTATGTTCAATACTTTTATAAAAACTTAGCATTTATAATGTGTCTTCATCATATGGAATATTATCACAATCATCTAGGGGATTAGAATATTCAAAATATGATAATCTAGGAATGGATCTATTATGCCTTGCACACACACCTTGTCCTAATGGGCACCCCCCTTTTCCTTTTTGTTGCTTTTGCAGGTTCCCTACCTTTCCTCTTTAGGAGAAAGGTGTTGGAAATATGTGCCTCAAACTATACAGGCTGAAACCTCCATTAGAGTCAAGTCGGTGTGACATTCTAATTATCTGGCCGACTAAGCAGGTTTGTTTTATTCAGTTTTGAACAGGTCGCTGTGACCTTGCCATTGTCTTGCCGAAAGGTTACACTGTGGAGTCTATCGCTGTAGCATGATGTATTCGTTATGACCTTATAGCGCTCAGGAGACCTCTGGCCAAAAGGCCATTCAATCGTGCATCAGGGAGACTCTTGGCGACTGTGGTCTTAGGTGAAGGTAAAGGTTTTCGCTAAGATGTCTCAACGAAGTGTTAATCTCTCACCGACAACGTATGTATTGAGGTCCTTGGGGTAACCCATATTGACTCGGTAAGAAGTCACTGCGAAAGAAAATGTTATGCCGACAGTGTTTGTTTTGTATTCATCGGGGAGACTTGGCCGAAGGAAATGTCATCAGTAAGATGTCCTACCGATGTGGATATGTCTCAGCGACAAAGACTCAAGTGAAAGCCTTTGGTATAACTCAAAGCTATCGAAGAAACCTCTTAGTGATGGCGAATTTCTTGGCGATAGCCGATGGCTATCGGGGTAGCTCTTTGTGACAGTTGGTCATCGGTGAAACATATGGAGATCGGTATGAACTCTCGGCGATAGATGTGAGTCTTGCCGACTATCCTTTGGAGCTCAATACTATGACTTGTGTCTTCGGTATAACTTTAGTGACTCGCTATGACCTTCTGGCGAAAGTGATAGGTTAGGGCAACTATGTGATGACTCAGTGTATCTCTTGGAGCTCGATATAACATCTTGGCATCTTTAGAGGCTCTTGGTGACATCGATATGAAGTATATGTGGCATTGGCGAGACACTATTAGTGTCTCATTGAGATGCTAGTGCATTGCAAATTCTGTTGACCGGTTGATTGTCTTATGTGGAGTCTCATGGATGAATAGGAGGAGGCAAAGGGGAACAATTGGAAGACAGTCATTTGCGATGGTTCTGTGAGGAAGTTCTACAAACATAATTCGACATGGATATAGTTGGAAGTTGCAGACACTTGGGGGTTGGATAGTGGTTCGATCAACAATGGAGTGTGAAGAATTCAAACTGTATCAGTAAAGGAATTAAAATCTGTAAAGGCTGTAACTTGGAAGTTTCTGTTTGAAGAATGTACATGATGAATGCTGCTATATAATGACACTAGAAAGATAAGTCTGGAAGTTGTATGTAATCTTCATTACTATAATACAAAGTGATTTCTCTTGATGTGGTGGGTTTTTCTCCCGTAAGGGTTTTCCCACATATATCTGGTGTATGTGTATTTTTCTAATACTCTGTTTCTGTAATCTATTTCATAGTGCATCTTAACTTTGACTGTAATTGTAAATTTAAAAGCACTTCTGCATTCTTTCCTGAGGTATTGACGTTAGGAGAATTGTTTTCCGCATCTAGTTTTCCTTACAAAAGGTCCTTGAAATTTTGATTTTTGATTCATCTTCTTGATATTTATCAATTTCACATCAAATGTGGAAGATCAGAGTATTTTTCCACTAAAAAGGTCATGTGAGAAGTCATTGAAAGTATTTAGAAGATCTTAAGTTCAAATATTCTTGCATTTCCCAAAGATTCATTTTTTTTGGGGATTTCTCCATCCTATAGAATCCCCAAAATACCAAAGTTTTGAAATCCATGTCCTCCTTGAATCCCAAAAATTTCCCATCTCCCTCAAATTCCCGAAATCCTTTACAGGGTTGTATCTTTGAAAATTTCCCAATGAAGTGCTCACCAACTATATTGTCAGTGTATTTATGGCTGAGTTTCGAGGATATAAAAGGTTTTTTTTAATTCATTTCATACCTTAACTTCATTTGCAAACAAGTAGAGTGTTGAGTACAGGTGACCAAGTGATCAAGAAACCCTAAGGAGAATTTGTAGAGCTTTAAGCACATCCCAAGATTGATTCAAGGTGATTTTTCTTGCTAAATCCAACTCAAAGGTCAGTAGTGATCGAACCATATGTACATTTGGTGACTCCCTTTGAATTTTAAGTTGAATTGTGTAGGATTAACATAGGGTTTAGAAGATTCAAGTTCATCAAGAGACTTCTTTATTTTTAGAAATCTTTGATGAAACATATAAATTGCCTTTTTTGGAGATTTCTTGATCCCCTAAAATCCCCACAAGTGATCCACCTTTCAGAGATTTCCATCATCCTTGGAAATCGCTGAGTTCTGCATAAATAAACCTTTTTCAAAGATTCCTTTTTGAGTTACAGATTAAGGTTTTATTTTAGTTTGGTTTAAATATTGGTTTGAATAGGATAAATTATTTTCTAATAGATTTATCTGATTATTAATTTTGTGTCAACCCCTACTCTTGGGTCACTGTTTTCCTCCATACGTTGTAGGTTAAAAATGAATTTTTGAAATGGTTTGAAGTGTATTTGTCGCCTTGGTGTCTATGATGGTGGCCTTCATGATCAAGCTAAAATGGAGAAAATTGTGGGTCTCTCTTTCACCTTTAAGGTTTAGGACCTAAAAGGAGAGAGGCAATATTCACACACTTCACTCAATAAAAAACCCTTGAGATTTCAATGCAAAGGAGATTGAAATCTTGCAAAGGGTCTATCCTAAAGGCTGAATGAAATCTAATGAGGGGTTCACCGCCAAGTCTAAACTTGGAAAAGAAAATGAAATGCAAGATGTAAGACAAAACCCTAGTTCAATGCAATGACTTAGAAAATTCCTTAGAAATGTAAGCAAAACAGAACAAAAAAGCAAAAAAAAGTAAATAATGTGTACCTGGAAACCTTGAAGTGACTGGAAACAACTCTGAAATTTTGGAAATTTTGACTTTTTGACCAACTCGGACTCATTCACCAACCTAGGTGAATCAGTCCTAGATCAGAGTTTCTGCAGGGGAGTTTGTTTAAGGAAAAAGGGTATCAGAATCCGCAAACGGATCTGGCAAACAACTATAGTGGGACTCACTCGCCACTCTTGGTGAATCAGTCCTGTTCCACTTTTTCAAAAATTGAAAGTTTTGATTTGCACTTCAACACCTGCCCTTTCCTTCCAACTTTAATTCTGGATTTGAATTTGCAAAAAACACCTGCAAAACAGAATTCAACTTGATTTTCTATGAGGGGTTTGCCTTGATCAAACCCCTAATGTCGTAATTAAATCTTGATAGAAATAATGAAATGTGCATGAAAATCCTAGCCTTAAGTGTGTCTAAGACTAAGAAATCTAAAACATGATGCAATCCTATTTTAATACATATGCAAGAATATGATGCAATAATGGAGATGTAAAGATGAATGACTCACTTGTGGTGATTTCTAATCACCCCAAATGAGCTCTAATGATGCATGTACCTTCCTTAGGTTGAATGTAGAGTGATAATGGAAGATGAAATCACTTAGGAAACAAGTCTTTAGGCTTGGCTTGATGGCTAGTTGCATCTTCCCAACCTAGAATCTGTCATGATTCACCATAGACAACCATGACCAACCCTTGACAATGCTAGATCTTGATTGAAAGTGAGCTTGAAGACCTATAAAAATACTTTAAAGCTGATCCAATGCTTCAACTTTGCTTGCTTTTGGAATTAGAATGCTCTTGTGAAAGCTTGCTTGAATATTCTTGATACTTATCTCTTGAAAAATGCTTAGAGTTGATAAAAAAATGACTTAGAAACTTCCTTTTATAGGTATTAACACCTAATTGACTGTTATTTAGATCTCAAAGGCTGACATCCACCAAAATTTGAATTAAAAACATAAATTTTCTACTCAAAATTGAAAAAGTCCCCAAATGGGACTCATTCGCCCAAGGTGGCGAATGGGTCCCACCTAAGGGGACTCATTCGCCCAAGGTGGCGAACGGGTCTTGGCGAATGAGTCCCACCTTAGCTTTTTGAGGTGGGTTTTTGGGGATTTGAGTAATTTTATGGGATTTTTGAGTGAAATAAGCCTCAAGATCCAAAATAATGGGTCTTAGGGGCCTATAAATGATGATTGAAAGGATAATTAATGCAAGGGTGTGAAAATAGGTCCAAATTAAGTGTGAAATTTCCTCGCTTTCAAGAGCGTACAATTTTCTACACTACATTTAGCCCCCACTCTAGCACCCATATGACTCTATGTGCATATGTAAGCTAAAGGAATCCAATGATGACCTTTGTTTCATAAAAGGATACACATATAAGCTCAATTATGATATGGGAGAATGAATCCCTCACTGTAGTCATCTACAAAACTGTAATGTTAGGAACTGCATCCTGCAACATGAATCCATTAGTTGTCCAAAAATCCTCTTATCAGACCTATATCTAGAAATCATATTTAAGGGTAGATGTATGCCCCCCTTGATTCCGCATATGAGATTACAAGCCTGTGAGATTGGACGTGCTGCGAGACCAGGTGGTATGCGGCAAGCGTCATCATGAGGTGAGTTGATTCTTTTTCCTTTTCTTTGTCCTTACACAGTTATTTTATGATTTTTATGCATTTCTAGGTTAATTTAGGGCCTTGGAAAAAAGTTCGCAAAGTGTCCCCCTTTTTCCCAAAGTGTCCCATTTTTTTGCAAAGTGTCCCTTTTGTTTGTGAAGTGTCCCACTTTTTTGCAAAGTGTCTCGTTTCTTCACGAAGTGTCGTAAAAGGGTTCTAAAGTGTCTAGGACCTTTAGGAAAGTACACTAGAACAACTTTAGTACACTTTTATGATTGTTGATGTAAAGATTTAAGAGTTTAGACTTCTTATAGGAAATATTTTTATTTTTTTGTTAGCTTCCCACCTGGTTGTGGCAACATCTGGGTTGCAAACATATTAGCCTTCCCAGAGATTTAGCCCCCACTCTTTCAGTGGAGGATACAAAGTTGTTACAGACTGTAGGATTATACTGGGTGTACCTCATGCCCCCCATGAGGTACCATGATGCATTGTTGATGGCGCTAGCAGACCACTAGGATGCTAATACATGCACATTCCATCTATTGACTAATGAGATGACGATCACGCTGGAGGACGTGCAACACATACTCCAAGTTCCTATTCGAGGTGAGCAAGTACATTTTCGAGCGGAGTGAACATTCCACAAGATGAAATTGGACATGTAGTATTGCCTTTGTGGAACAACACATGATGAGAGGGTGAGGGCATAGATTGATCTAGAAATGCTACTATATTCATGAGCCCCATTGGTGAGACAAGATTATGATGCTTATAGTTGCACTAGTACTCATCCCTAATGGTCGGGGAGGGCACTTGGAGGGAGGACTAGTACACTTAATACAAGGGATGGCAGAGCACACTAGATAGTATACATTTGGGGGCGTTGTATCCTAGCACACTTATATTATGATCTTGGGAAGTTTTTCTTTCAAGAGGTAGATAGTATGGTACACTATACGCTTCTACAGGTTTGGTTCCTTGAGCATATTACTTGTACCAAACCTACCAGCTTCCCATGTATGACAACCTTGGGGTATCCTTGGGCCTTCATCTATCCTCTATGATGGTTTTGGCAGTATGGTGATTTATACTTCTGGAGAGTGTGATTTGATTGACTAGACGAGGATGAGATCCTTTGGAGACCTTATCAACTTGTGCTTCAATGGCCATACCACACTTGGCAGATGAGGAGATTATAGCTTGACAAACTTTTGATTGGAAGACACGATTACATAGTGCATCCTTTCTACTATGATCGGGTCATGCAACAGTTTGGGGAGTTCCAAATAACACCTAGGGTACAACCCTTCTTCAAGAGATCAGTGTGGAGTGCCCGAAGACCTGGTGATTTTGTATGGTTCACTATAGAGGTTTCTATCTACAGTGAATCCGAGTACTTGGATCATGATATGCCTCTAGTCTTCGACACGGATGACGTCGATGTTGTAGATGACTATGAGGAATAGTGGATAGTATCATGACCATCTCCCATGTTTCCTATGGAGAAGTTGATAGGTGATGCAGGACCACTCTTAGATGAGGGAGATGAGGTAGAGGACAAGGGCGAGGAGACATGCTACAGGGCTACAAACATATTTATAGATGTCATAGATGAGGAGTATGATGAGGATGCAAATCCTGACTATGACGGCTAGGATAGAGGAGATGAGGAGGATGATGAGGAGGACTAAGAGGAGGAGTGGCCCATGAGCAAGGGTGGTGAGGCAACATATGAGGATCTAGTAGGGCACGAGTGGGGAGAGCCCTCTCTCATTTGTATCACTCGATCACGAGTAGCAGCTGCAGCAGGCACCAATACCCACAGTCATGGAAAGGCTAGCACATCCTCCATGCCGCTACCCTGGAGGAGGCTGATGTCTCATAGCCTGCCAGAGAGCTAGGTGATGATATTTTAGTTATTGTTATACTTTTATACTTATGCTTTATGTATATATATATATCACATATTGATTTTGTTTATGTTTTTCTATCTTGTAGGAGCTGTGAGAGACCTCCAAGATCTCTACCGTCAGATGGCTGCAGAGATAGTGCCACCATTAGTGTACGAGGAGGCCACAGACTCAGACTATGTGCCCCCACCCATTGTGGAGTGGGATCTAGAGTTGTTCGAGCCTTACGTCATATTGTAGAAAAATTATGAGAGTGTTAGGAGGCGTGCCCATCGAGCCGAGGCTACCCCAAAGGCACAATCATCTTGAATCAAGAGACTAGAGTCAAAGGTGACCAAGTTGCAGGTGGAGAGAGAGCAGATAGCAAGAGAGCATCGGGAGGCCCTTGGACATATACGAGGCTTACAGTTTGATCTTGGTACACTTAGTAGATCACAATCACGATTGCACACCACCATCTCCCAACATACTACTACTAGACACATGCGAGCACCAGATCCCAAGGCATCTGGCAATCACAAACCTTAGTGACATTGTATATATTGATGACATGTACACAAAACTAAATTATATATATATATATATGAGCATCTGATGTTTTATTTTTTGTGTTGAATGTTAAATGGCAATGTGATTAATTAAATAACCTTTTTAAGATTATTTAATGAATGACTCCATGATTTAACATGCTTTATGTGATTTAATTAAAACTTATTATGTAGTTTCTCTTAGATGCAACATATTGATTCTGTTATGCTAAATTAAATACACCTATGGTCTAATTAAAGAACATTAAATGCATACAAGGATCTAATCTAACATAACACACAAGATGAACCCGAATAGCATGAAACCTAAATTAATTACTTAAAAATGAATTAAATAACCACTTTAAGATTCGAGACACAAAAATAACTATTTTTCAAGAACAAAGAAAAGCGAGAGCACATGGAGTATTATCCACTAACTCTAATGCCACTACATTATCATTCATACTATTCAAAAGGATTAGACATAATACCAGCGCAAATGGGCGACATTAATGGGATCTTTGAGAGGTGTGCCATCCATTTCGATTAACGTGTATGCATTGGACCCATAGCTTTCATTAATTATGTAAGGTACTAACCAATTAGGACTGAATTTTCCTTTCTCAGTCAGGTTGGCATTAACATTTCATTTATTTTCATATAAGATTGTCACCTTTACTGAATACCTGAGCGATCACGTGATCACTATAATTACGTTGTAATTGTTTAGCATAATATTGGAGATGCTCAAGATCATTAATGCATTATTCATCAAGCATCTCAAGCTAGTGTAATCTTTGTTCTTTATAAGAATCGTCATCAATAAGTCCTTGAAGAGCAATCCTTAACATGGGGATTTCTAACTCCAAGGACATAATCGCTTCAGTACCATAGACAAGGTTAGAGGGTGTTTTTCCAATGGATGTTTTGATGCTAGTACAGTAAGCCAATAACACATATGTCAGTTGTGTGTGCCAATCCTTGTTATGTTTATTTACTGTCTTCCTTAATATTTGTTCAAGAGTTTTATTAATTGCTTCGGCTTGACCATTAGATTGTCAGTAGTAAGGTGTTGAAAAGCGATGTTGGATATTAAACGTGTCGATGAACTTCTTCATGTTATTGTTCTTAAATGGTGTCCCATTTTCTGAAAATAACACGAAAGGAAGTCCAAAGTGAGCAATAATGTGTTCCAATATGAAACAACATATTACATCAACATTTGTGGATAAAAGAGGAATAGGCTCTTACCATTTTGTAAAATAATCTATCGCTGTGATTATAAATGTATGTCCAAAAAATGAAGGTGGTGAGATTTTTCCAATTAGATCCAATCCCCACATTGAGAATGGCCAAATAGTAATTTGGGCATGAATCTCATAAGCAAGAGCATGAATCAAATTTCTATGTTCCTGACATTTATGACATTTCTTAACATACACAAAGCAATCTTTCTCCATATGTCTCCAGTAATATCCCATGCAAATGAGTTTTTGCACTAAGGATCTCCCTCCAAAATGACCTCCATAGGCACCTGCATGAGCCTCTTCAAGTGCTATAGGGATTTTGGATTCTTTAAGACATCTAAGAAAAATATCATTAAAGGATCTTCTATATAATATGTTGGCAAGGATGATGTACACTCGGTTGCTAGTTTTTGCAAGCGAGTTTGGGTGTTATTTGTTGTTGGCTCAGGAATGGTACCCTATTTCAAATAGTTAAATATTGTATCATACCATTCACTCGAGTCTTCCTTGGTTGATGCTAATAATTATTTGATTTTACCATCGCTTGATGGTTTCATGATTGGGTGAACAGTAAATGGGAAATCCTTTGAAGGATCTTGAGGTGATATAAGAGAAGTTACACTCACCATTGCATCTTCATGCTGATTATCTTTTCATGGGATGTTGTCAATGGTAAAAGATTCAAACTTCTCTAACAAGTTCATTGCGAGATCCTTGTATTTTGATAATTTGTCATGCTTTGCTTGATATGTCCCATTTATTTGCTTGATTACTAATTGTGAGTCACCAAATATCTTAATGTCTCTTGCACCCATGTTTAAAGTAGCACATAACCCAGCAAGCAACACTTCATACTTAGCAGTGTTGTTTGTAAATAGGAAGTTTAGCCGATACAACAATGGAATAGGCTTTCCTATGAGCAAAATTATTATAACCCCAGTGTCAGAGCCTATTCTACACTTAGATCCATCAAAGTATAATTCCCATGTATTAGTTTCAATTTTCAACACATTACCATCAGGGAAAGAGTCATTGCTAAGTAATGTCGAAGGGGAAGGAGCGTCAGCCAATCAGTCAGTCAAGGCTTGACCCTTAGTTGCTTTTTGTGGAGTCAAACTTAGTCAACAATATCACCCACTTAGCTAGATGTCCTGATAAATCTATTTTATTGAAAAGATGTTTGAGAGGATCAAATTTCCATCTCACGTATCCCCACATTTAGTAAGTAATGTCACAATTTACTAGTTGCGAATACAAGAGCCAAACATTATTTTTCTATTGTTGTGTATCTTTTCTCATAATCTATCAAGGTTCGACTGATGTAATAGACCAGATAGTCCTTACCATTTTTTTCCTGTTGAGCCAACAATGTTGCAAGGGAATGGGATGATGCGGCTATATAAAGTATGAAGGGTTTGTTTTGCATAGCAGGTTGTAAAATATGTGGAGTTGCAAGGTATTCCTAAACTCTCAAAATCCTATTTTCAATCTTCATTCCAATCAAAGTGCACATCCTTTTTGAGATGTGTAAATGGTAATGTTCGATCAGCTAAAGATGCAACAAAATGACAGATGGCTTGAATTTTTCCTTGTAACGTGCGCAATTGAGAGATATTTTTAGGAGGTGGCATGTTGACGATAGCATTAATCTTCCACCTCGATGCCTCTGTGAGATACGATAAAACCTAGAAGTTTCCCACTATCTACACCAACGACACATTTTTTTGGATTCAATATCATGTTATATTTTCTCAACCACTCAAATATTTTCTGAAGGAAATTCACGTTGTCTTGTCTTGTTAACGATTTGGCTAGAATTTCATCAACATAATATTCCAAAATATTATGTACGTAATCATGAAATATCAATGTCATTGCTCATTGATATGTTGCGCCCACATTGTTCAATCTGAAAGGCATCATAATCCAACAAAACATTCCCCAAACTATTGTGAATGTTGTCTTATATTGATCTTGAGGGTTGATGAAGAGTTGATTGTATCTAGAAAATCCATCCATGAATGACAACAAAGCATGTCTTGCAGTCGAGTCTACTATCATGTCAATATTAGGAAGGGGAAAATCATCTTTTAAAGATGCTTTATTCAGATCACAAAAATATGTACACATCCTAATATGATTGTCAAGTTTTGTGACTACGACAATATTTGAGATCTAAGGAGAATAATCTATAGGTCTTATGAAACCAACGTCAAGGAGTTTTTCGAGTTCTCATTTAACAAGCAAGGCTATCTTAGGATTCATTTTTCGTATCTTCTGTTAAATAGGATTAGCATATTCAACAAGGACTATGTTGTGTGTCACTATCTTAGCATTGATACTAGCATGTCCGAATATTTCCAAGAAAAAAGTTCGGGAAAGTCATGAAGTAACAATGTATGATCCTCTTGTTCTCCATCATTGGTGTAGGAGCACCTTGCTCACTAGATGCCTTTAATTGGGAAATTTGTAAAACTTGAACTTTCAATTGTAAAATCATTGTAAAAAGGTCTTGGGAGGTCATAATAATTTATTTGAGGTCACAAATAGGTCACTAGGTGGGAAAAAGGATGGAAAAAGAAAAATTTGCAAAAATGCTAAAAGTTGCCAATTATGTAAAATGCAAAAAATTAGAAGATGAAGAGTCTTTGTGGGAAAATTGAAGGGATAGGTCGATGAAAGAAGTTGTAAAGGTAGTTATTGGTTGGGGAAACATCTATAAAATCCTGTCGAAGGCAATAAAAAGATCATCTTTTGTATTCTTGAAGATTACCATCAATAAAATGTACCATGTTTAATAAATTTCAGAGTTTCTTTTTGTTCTTCATTAACTTGTACGGTCTGTACAGTAGTTTAGGATTTTAAATCTTATTTTTCTTGGTAGATCAGAGAGTTAGCATCCATTTAAATCCATTTGGGAGATATTTTATTGAGTAGAACATCTGTTTGAGGGAATTCTTTGTAGTTTAGTCAGAAACCCTTAAAACAGGGGTTTTGAGAGTCAAGTAAGTAAATGAAGACTAATCCACCGAATTAGGCCTTGTAGATTGATGGAGTAGAATTAAATAGGATTTTTTATATTGTGTGTGTTGATTTGTGTAGGGGAAACAAGAATTCAATGATGGAGTTGTTGCTACAGGGGAATTTGAAGAATTTCCATACATTTGTTGTTGCTACAATCATGGGTTTGAAGATATATCAGTTCCAGAGGCTTGGAAATGGTTTCTAGAGCATATGCAGACCTAATCAAACATGAATGAAGTAGTGGTAGTTTGTTGTAAGGTTGGGAAAGGTTATTTTCATTAAACCCTTACTCTTTAAGCCTTATTTAGCCTATAATCAAGGGTTTACAATTTGTGACTCAAAGAATGGTGAAAGTGTTCAAGAGTTGATTGATTCTGTCATTTTAGACCCTATTCTAAGATTTTTTGTGGGTTTTGAGGATTGATGAGTTGTTTTGAGATGACTTGCTTTTATAATTTGGCCTATTTAGTAGTTTAAATGCACGGGACAGTGAATTGTTTTGATGATTTTACTAAAGAAAAGATATATAATGTTGAGATATGTCTAAATTGGTATTAAAGGGTCCCTGAATGTGTAATTAGTTTGTAATGATACATTGATATTGAAGTGGAATCACCCAATTTAAGGGTATGGTGACCTACAAGCAATGTTAAGCTCTGACTACAGAATAATATGGATTTGTTCTCATAGGGATCTGATGATTGGATTTGGTTAGAATCTGTCTAATTCATGTAGTCAAGGGTGTCTCAAATGTTTGGAAGAGGTTTTGAAGGAAAGTTTTTTGTTTTTGATGTTTGAGTAAAGATAACTCAATGTGTAGATGATGTTTTGACTGCAAAAATCAAATAATTTTCTAGAATAGTGTTATGTGAGTAAGTTCTTGGTTTGTTTCAGTAAAAATGATCTTTACTATGAATTGGAAGTATGGTGATGGTTTGAAAGAAATAATGTATGGTTAGTTTTCAATATGCCTTGAGGAGTGAGTAGTATGGAGGAGTGTATTGGTGAGCATTGAAAGAATTGGTTGGTTTAGTACCTTTAATTGGGTTATTGTTTTGATACAGTCATGTGATGCTGGTTAAGTTGCATTTGTATCTGAGAATGGAGTGGATATTGATTTTGTGAAACTAATGACTGAAATCCTTGTGAATGGCTAGAGAATTTTGATGGATAGATAAGTGAATTTGGTGAAATGAATAATGGATTTTTGGGTGATTGTTCAATTTGATCTTCTCAGTTGAGTTTGGGTCTTGAGTACCCTGGTTGGTTTGGTGTTTTTGGTAGATGCTCTTGCATCAATCATCAAGGAACTTCCCTATCTTAATGACTTTCTCTTTATCATTTATGTCCATTGGTATGTCAATTTTATCTCCTAGAGGGAGTGCACTTGGCTTGGGAAATTCAGGGTTGTATTCTTCTATACTTATGTCCAACTCATTATTTTCATCTTCTGCATCTTTTTGCTTGGTGCTATTCATAGTGCATGTGACCTTTTTATTTTGAGGAGTAGTAGGCGACTTGTCATAAACTCCTAACATGTGCTTCAAGGCTTCATCATCTTCAAAGCATTCCCATGATGGTTCATAATCCATATCAAGCAATTCAGGATGTTTCAAAATGAGGTTGATTTTTGTTTTGTACATTATAGTTTTGATGTTTATCGATGGTCTCTTTGTTGCTTGTGTAATGTTAGAAGGACAATATCCCAAACCAATCTTTGTCTATTACGTGTTAGGCTATATAGGAACTCGAATTCCTTGTTCTTTCTTTCCACATCCTTTACCATTGTAACCCAATTGTTTCACAAGATCATAACCTCTCCCATAATTTTTTTCCATTTCTTTCGGGTTTGGTGGTTGTTGATAATCTATCTCATCAAAGTTAGTTGTATAACTTGTGTCTTCTTCAAGAGTGGATGAGTTGGACGCTTGTGAATTTTCTTCCAAGTTCTAAATTGACATGACCATTGGTTGCTTTTATTTCTCATCTTCTTTTCTTCTGATTATGTATTCTCCCATAAACAAGAGTGTGAACTCCAGAGAACCCCAATTATCATCTAACAATTTTGACAATGTTTCCATTTCTTGCTTGTCTTCTTTTAAAGGTTCTATGTTGGATGTTGGAATCAATGTACTCAGAGGACTTGTTCCTTTTTCAACTTGTAAGCAACTTTCAGGCTTGGGGTCTATTTCAACTTGGTATACCTTGTTGTCATAGACATATTTCATGATACAATGAAGATTCAAAGGCACCACATGCATCTCATGAATCCACGGTCTTCTCAAAAGAAGATTGTATGGAAGGTCATGAGGCATAACATGAATATGAGTTTGTAAGGTAGCCTTTCTGACTGTAATAGGTAAAGTAATCAAACCGAACAGTTGTTTCCCTAGATTTTCAAATCCTTGAATTGATAAAGAGTTAGTTTCCATCTTTGATTTGTCTACTCGCAATATATCTAAGAG
This sequence comes from Sequoia sempervirens, assembly GCA_007258455.2. Taxonomy (NCBI): domain Eukaryota; kingdom Viridiplantae; phylum Streptophyta; class Pinopsida; order Cupressales; family Cupressaceae; genus Sequoia; species Sequoia sempervirens. Next base: position 39,340,183 of record VDFB02047144.1, read on the forward strand.
TTTTACACTGCACACATTAAGGGCTGAGCCATTATCAACAAGGGTCCTTTTTATGCCTATTCTATTAAATTGAGCAATTATCATGAAGGAATCATTTTTCTTTCTCAATTCCAAAGTAGGCAGCTCATGTTGGTGAAAGGTTATGTCTACATTAAATTTATTCATTCCTTGTATGAGAGCTACTACATCATTTGCATTTATACTAGGAGGAACCACTACTTTTTGTAGAGTTGTTTGGAGCATAGTGTGATAGTTTGGTGAATTCTGGATTAAATCCCATAGGGATATCTTTGTAGGAGTATTCTTAAGTTTTTCAACGAGGTTATACTCCTTCCCATTACGTGAAGTTAAATGAGAAGCACTAGGAAATATGGGATTAGGCAAAGGTAAGAGTGTCAGGGTTGGTTGTTGTGGTTGAAAATTATTTCTAGTGTTGTATGTATGAGCAATGGTATTATGACTCAATTGCTGCAAGACATTATTCTTAGGTGGATAAAGGATAAACTCAGGCTTGATTTTAGGTTGTGGTTTGTGCTAAGGTGGGTAAAGGATGAGTTGAGATTGAATCACGTTAACTTCTCTTGGTTTTGGTTTCTCATAACAAGCCTTAGTGGATGAACCTTATGAGATGAATTCTTCAAGGGCTTCATCTAACATGTCAAAGTCATCATGACTAAAAGGATTGAGGGTTAGGTTAACTTGGAAAGAGAGATTTGACATTGTCAAATAACTATACTTTCTCAAAGTGGCTTAGGTGTTTTGGTCTTTGTTTTTGGTTTTGCTTTCTGATCTATATATAATGTAGTCTAATCTAAATGCTGGAAATGAAAAATGAAAAAATCTAATTCTATCCACAATTTCAATGAATGTAAATGATGTTATTTCTAATGATTGTAATATAACAGAAAGAAATTGGACTAAAATAGAAAAGTAATGAAAGTAAACAAAAGCTTAAAAATGGAAATTTAACTCTGTAAACAACAATTCAAAATTTGTACTGGGACTAATTCACTTAAGGTGGCGAATGAGTCCCAATAGGGATTTTTTTCAAAATTCTCAAATTTTTTTGGTTGTTTTTTATGTTTTGGATGTTGTATGACCTAGATCTAAGATGAAAATGTAAATTTTGATTCATTTTCAATGAAATTAAATACAAAAATGCAAGATAAATGAGCTTTTTCACTAATGCAAAATTTGAAACCCTAGAATGAAAATTAACCAATGCAAAACCTAATGTAAATGTTAATGCAAGATAAATATAGGATGTAAATGCAATCAAAATCAAAGTTATGATGTTCTATATGCAGGTTTACAAAAATGAAATGGAGAAAATTATGGGTCTCTCTTTCACCTTTAGGGTATAGGACCTAAAAGGAGAGAGGAAATCTTCACACACTTCACCCAAGAACAAACCCTTGAGATTTCAATATAAAGGAGATTGAAATCTTGCAAAGGGACTATAGTAAAGGCTTAATGAAATCTAATGAGGGGTTCACCACCAAGTCTAAACGTGGAAAAGACAATGAAATGCAAGATGTAAGACAAAACCCTAGTTGAATGCAATGCCTTAAGAAATTCCTTAGAAATGCAAGCAAAACATAATAGAAAAGAAAAAAAGTAAATAATGTGTACCTGGAAACCTTGAAGTGACTGGAAACAACTCTAAAATTCTAGAAATTTTGACTTTTTGATCAACTGGGACTCATTCGCCAAACTGGGCAAATCAGTCCCAAATTTAGGTTTCTGCACAGGAGTCTATTTTGAGAAAAAGGGTATCGAAATCCACAAATAGCTACAGTGGGACTCATTCGCCACTCTTGGTGAATCAATCCTATTCCACATTTTTATAAATTGAAAGTTCTAATATGCAATTCAACACCTACCCTTTCCTTCCAACTTGAATTCTAGATCCGAATCTGTGAAAAATACCTACAAAACAAAATTCAACTTGATTTGCTAATGGGGGGTTTTCCTTGGTCAAAACACTAATGTAGTAATTAACCCTTGATAGAAATAATGAAATGTGTATGAAAATCCTAGCCTTAAGTGTGTCTAAGATGAAGAAATCTGAAACATGATGCAATCTTATTCTAATATGCAAGAATATGATGCAATAATGGAGATGTAAAGATGAATGACTCACTTGTGGTGATATCTAATCACCCCATATGAGCTCTAATAATGCATGTACCTTCCTTAGGTTGAATGTATAGTGATAATGGAAGATGGAATCGCTTAGGAAACAAGTCTTTAGGATTGGCTTGATGGCTAGTTGCATCTCCCCAACCTAGAATCCATCATGATTCACCATAAACAACCATGACCAACCCTTGACAATGCTAGATCTTGATTGAAAGTGAGCTTGAAGACCTACAAGAATAATTTAATGATGCTCCAATGCTTCAACTTTTCTTGCTTTTGGAATTAGAATGCACTTGTCAAAGCTTGCTTGAAGATTCTTGATGCTTATCTCTTGAAAAATGCTTGCTAAAAAATCTTAGAGTTGATAAAAATGACTTTGAAACTTGTTTTTATAGGAATTAGCACCTAATTAACCATTATTTAGATCTCGAAGGCTGACATCCACCAAAATTTGAATTAAAAACATAAATTTTCTGTTCAAAATTGAAAAAATCCCCAAATGGGACTTATTCGCCACCCTTGGTGAATGGGTCCCACCTTAGCTTTTTGAGGTGGGTTTTTCAGGGATTTAGGTGATTTTATGGGATTTTTGAGTGAAATGAGACTCGAAATCTTAAATAATGGGTCTTAGGGGCCTATAAATGATTATTGAAAATATAATTAATGCAAGGGTGCCAAAATAGGTCCAAATTAAGTGTGAAATTTCCTCACTTTCAAGAGAGTACAATTTTCTACACTACACAACCATCATAGATCGGCCTCAAAGCTTTTAATTTTTTTAAACCTTTTAAACTTAATAAAATTTGTATATATATTTAAGTTTCAATTTATAAAAACATTAGTATTTATAATGATTATTAATTATTGTTTATAATTTTATATTATTTAATTTCAAATATTTTCTATAGTATAGTTTATATTATAATTATTTATTTATGTATATATAATCGTTATTAATATTAAATTCAAAACTAATTTGATTATATTCATATGTGAATGCAAATGCATTTGAACTCTTCATTAAGTCATGTACTAATGTGACATACTGGTTTTTCTACAACTCAAGGCTAACTAAAAAAACTAATTTTTTTCCTTTTTCCTCTAAAAAATAGATTTAATAATATTTTAACATCTTGGTAACAATAAGTTGCACAAGTAATAAAAACTAAACTTTTCTTTTTCAATTTTGAGCATAATAGTTTCCTCAAAATTGCATGATTTTAATTAGACTACATGAATTTACAAGATCAACTTTGTGCTTTTATACTGATCTACTAGACAATAAATAAAAATTCTTTTATCTTTTAAAAGAAACATATGCATAACCAATCATTAGAGCAATATAGTTTTCTTGTTAACTAACTTGCTAAACAAGGTAAGCTTTTCTTTCTTTTCTTCAATAGATACATAGTTTCATTCTTTTACATATATGCTTGGAATACAACTAAATAACACAATTTTACAAATCTTTTTAGGAATAAATTACAACACTTTTACAATTGTTCAAAATATTTCTAAAATATATTGTATATCTTCTTTCATCCTTGCAATAAATGTCAAGAGACCTGAAAATAAAACAACAAAAAAACTTGGAGAGATTTTTTTTTAAACCAATGGGCTCTCCACCCAACCATAGGGTTGTGAGACAACCTGCCCCCAAGCTTAGGGGGCATTAAGCCACTTGGGTAAATTCATCACATATCAAGAAAGAAACCTCAACAAGAATGACATTTACACACGTACACATACTTGGCTCACATAGAAGAAAATTACAAACATCTAGTTTATATTTCTAACACAAAGGATTTCCTATATGGAATCCACTTGGGAGTAGGGGATCAACTCCCCAACTAAACCACATAAAGAAAAGAACACATAAACACAGTAAAACACATATTCTAAAAAAAAAAACCTCAAAAATCCCCAAGAACAAATACATCACAAGACTGTCATTTAATCAACAAGAAGGGAAGACATCCTACCTCAAAATCGCATAATCCCACTAATGGAAGAATCCTTGGAAAAAATTCTTCTTCCCTCAAGCCTTCTCCTTCCTTCCTCTTTTCTCCCTTGCACTCCTCTCTCTCTCTCCTCTAAGAAACTCAAACATAATAATAAAATCACAAATATGCAAAAAGATCAAGAAACTCTCTCCACTCTATGGAAGAAGAGTTTTAAAGAGAAGGAAGGGGTAACTTCCTACTAAAACTAACTCAACTACCCAACTGCTTCCCATTTTTTCCACTTTTGAAAGTGGGGCATAAAAGAGGGTCATAACACCCCTTTAAAAGTTATAAATGATCAAAATAAACTCCTAACCCATATACCCTATGAAACATAAGAAATTGGGTGTTTGGGGTAAAATGGGTTGAATATGATGCACCTATTTCCCTAGTTTCATTAAAAAATGTATGTTATAGAAGACAGATCTGAAAACTAATAGAACTAACTATCAAAATGTAGATCTAGAAAGGTGAGAATGATGTGTACTTGTCACCAAAGATTCTTTTTCAGACCTTACTAAGGACTCATTCACCCTATGGCGAATGGGGCTTGGCTAGGGCTCTTGGAAGATGCTTTCTAGGTTCTATTCTTCTATGTCTACAATCCTAGATTCTAGTTGTTCACTATCAGAAAGTCAAAAATAAATCTTGTGGATCATTTTCTGTGATTTGACAACTTTTCTTCCAACTTTGACAACTTTGCAACTTTCTTCAAATTTTCTCTTCAAATGATCATCGACCAAAAATATGCAATCACACAGCAAAGAGGGAAAAATGTTGTTTTGTTAGGGAATGGGGGTTTTCCTTGGTCAAACCCCATTTTGGTAATTAAACCTTGAAATGAATAAAAGAATGAAAGGAATGATGAATGAACAAATCTATGTAACAACTCACCAAACCTTAATTGAAACCTTGGATAACAAATTTGCAAACTTGCATGAAGTGGCCTCAATAAATGTAGATCTTGATCATGAACTTGATTAGAGATAATGCGTTTGAATATGCTTGATTAGATCTTGAACACTACATCAACATATTAGCTTAAACAACATGCATGATGCAATACATCTTTGACATGATGATAGGAATCTTGATTGCTACAATAATCTTCTATAAATATGCTCTTGAATTCCTTGAAAATGCTCTTGAATTCTCTTATGAATGCTCTAGCTTTATCTCATGAAGTGTCACAAAAGTTCTAGGATGAAACATAGTGAGATAACCTTGTATTTATACATATCTTAACATTAATTCCCAAAATTTAAATATCACAAGTCAATGTTGAATTGTAGTTTTTAAATCCTTATAATACCACTAGAAACATATTCCAAAGAGGGGTCCTAGGTCTAAGTGAGGACCCATTCGCCATGGGGTGAATGGGTCCTAGGCCACCTACCTAGGACACACATCAGGCAATGTTAAACATTATGTAAAATCAAAGTCATAGGACTAAGTGAGGATACATTCATCCTATGGTGGATGGGTCCTAGGTCACTTACCTAGGACACACATCTTCTAATGTTAAGTCTTGTGAAATGGAATTTATGAATGTTGGGTTTTATCCCTCAGAATTTGCATTTAATTAGGCTTGGATTTGAATAAATGGGGCCAATTAAGGAAAATTAACATCAATCAATTAATAATGCCCTAGATTAATGTGAAAGTGCAAAGGTACACCTTACAACATAAAAAAAAGGCACATTTAAGTCCATTTTATTTAAAGGGGCCCTAAACTTAATGTGATTATATGAAAAAAATATTACAACACTAAATTAAGGCATCATTAAGTTCATTTTATTATTAATTATTCCCAAATTAACTGTGAAAATGAGATAATTTTTCCTACACTACACCCTATACCTAAGCTATTTTTCCAAACATAAAATACAACCTAAACCTCTTAAAATAAATTTAAAATCACAAAGTTAAAACTTACTCAAGAAAATAACTTTAAATCAAATTTCACATTAGCACATAACACTAAAAAAACCACATTTTTACATGGGCCAGTAGACCTTAGGACTCCATGCGATTATAGGTTCGTCATCACATTGGAGAGACATAAAGTGGCTAAATGACCCCATCAACCACTAGCACTATAATCCACCTGTACACTCAACAAGAAGTGCCAATGTGATATCCATATCATATAGCCAAAAAAATTCTATCATATAAGATCACAAATCATTACTAACAATCATAGAATAACATATATCACTCACCACTCACATATACATCAATAAAATTAATCTCATCATAGGATATCATAAGAAATCTCATAATCAACATAAAATATAACATCCACAAGTATATTCAAATACCATCCATGACAAATAAATGTGCATCATCCATAAAGTAATAAGTATCATAATCATCAAAATCTATCTAGGTGTTGGAGCTAAAAAATCCACCTTGGTTTTCACATGCCTCCATTCTCATTTATCATTCCATATCCATCATAAGCCCCATTGATTTTGATTTTTTACTATATTTAACATTAAATTTTTTATACATAGCTCATAAAATAAAGCCTTTGATTATCACTTTAAAATAAATCCCCTTCTTAAGATACTTCCTTGACAGCACAAGGCATGTCACCAAGACAATGCCATATTGAAGAAAGCTTCACTAAGGTCTCCTTAACAAGATCAATAAAAGGTTGATGAAAATGTTGCTGAGACCCTCATGCTTTGAGGAGACATACTCAAATGTCTCTTTGACAACCTAGAGAGCAATATGTCAAAGAGACCTGGATGCTTCGAAGAGAAAAGTTAACTTATCTCTCCGAAAAGACACAGTAACACCGATACTCTAAGGATACAGGATTATTTTGTATTCAAGAAACAAAAAAAAATCTCTCGGACATTGAGAGATTATTATAAAATAAATGAAAAATTACTGACAGAACATGGTCGGGTGAGTACAATGGCAATATCATAGAGACATCAGTGTGTTGGAGTGAGAAATGAAGAAGTCTCTTCGACTTTCTAACAAAAAAAACTCCATATTATCGATGAGACTATGGGATATCAAAGAAACGTAACCATGGGTCTCTCCAACACTTTAAAGAGGAAAAAGGCATCTAAGAGAAAAACTCATATCGGGAAGACACAAAAGAAGTTATTCGAAGAAACACTGTTGAAAGGAGGAACATGAATATGTCAAGGAGACATAAGCTTATCAGTAGGAAATGTTCACCAATCTCATTGACATTCAAATATCAAAAGTAAAAGGAAGGGAGATCTTGAAGTATAGCCATTGAGGAGACCTTACAGGATCAAGGAGAGAAACTCAAATTTCTCTTCGACATTTCGGAAAGGGGATCAAAGACACATCAAAGAGAGAAAAGGACATCCTTGACAATATAATTAAGGTCTCTTTGACATTATGAAATAATGTATCACCCAGTTGATTTCACTAATCAGGTCATCGAAGAGATAACTACCATTAATATTGCAGCTAATTAGAAAGGTGGTGCAAGCGCCGTTTATGAACCAAAGCTGCTTCAAGTGACCCAAATCTCGATATACTTGACTCTTGAGAAATTAAAAAGACTAAAAATTTTGGCTGAAAATTGAGGAGGTGGAGTTGGATGATAGCAAGCAGCTCAAAAATGCAACATTCATTCAAGTAAGTGCTCTTGGCTCAGCTAAACGTGTTCTATAGAGATTTGCTTGAAGTACTATGCAAGTAGCATTTTGAGATGGATAAAACCCCAGGAAAACCAAAAGTAAAAAGGCAGAAAATAGAGGCTAGACCATTAAACCAAGACTTAATAGATCAATGTCCTAGGTTTGGACCAAAATCCGGGAGAAAAACTCAATTGAATCCTTCGTGCAAAACATTGGAAGATAAGCATAAAAATCTTGGAGATGTGTGGACTCCGCAGAGAGGCTATGAATTATTTATATATCATTACAGAAAGAAGTACAAAGATAGACCTATCTTGAATCCATGGAACATGAATTTGGAAAAGCTTGTACTGCCTAATGTGTGTGTCAATGTGGAACTAGTTAAGGCACTGGCTAAAAACTACAACCCTAAAATGAGGGCAATCTATTTCCATCATGGTTCAAAATTTATTATCATAGCACGAGATTATATATGTATGGTTTTTCAACTTGACACATCCATGAAAACAAAATTGAGGATAAGAGATCTGTTAGAAGAGTATCAGACAATGGATACAAGTTATAAGAGGTGGAAATTACCTTTGCACAGACCTAAGGGCCCATGAAACCAACTTAGAAGATTCTCTAGTGATGAAAGACCCACATTTAATGTGGATTCGTTTGAAGAATACTACCAGTACACCTACTATTCAGCTGGCCAAGTCCTCAGGATTGATGCTCCTTCTACGAAGACTAGCTCCCATGGTTCTAGCCACATATGTCCAAAGCCAAGATGCTAGGCCTTATGATTATGTAGAATACCTATCTGAAGTCATTAATACCTCACTAACTGCCATTAAGAATAATAGTGATGCCATCAAATTAAAGCATTATTCTCTACTCATGCATATGATACTATATGAAGGAAAAGCAATGGGAATGTGGGGAGAGGAATTATGAATCAAATATTTGGATAGTGATGAGAACTATAGACCAGTTTAGATGTGGACGTCCATATGGGATAGTAGATATGGGAGATCCCACTATTTTTATTTTGAAGAATATTTTATCAAACCCTTGTATAAGTTGCTTGGCCATAAATGTGATTACAATTTTTTCCCATAGATACAGAGATTCCTTAGGCCAAAGGAGAAAAACCTTGAGGGAAAGGTAAACCATAATTGGGGGGATTGGTATGCATTTGAGGATTGTACTATGATCAGAGTATATGGATTTGAGGAAGCTCCATTTTTATTGTCTAAAACTATACTCGATAGGGTTGCATACCTTGAGATTGTAAGGTAATTAGCCTATTTAGCCTTCATGCACCTCAAAAGCTATGGAAGGAAAACTTTCATGCCTTCTACTCTATGTTTCAGTGACTTTATCATCATTGCTGAGGAAGGGTATGAATTAATTAGCAGCATAATAGATTATTCTCACTTGCCATTGGGAAATAAGAGGGAGAAATTTGACCCTGAGCACTTTATTTATGATGCCAAGATCTCATGGAGACTAAAAGGATATGAACATGAATTCTTCATGGATGATGTCATTAGGAATTGTGATGAAACTCAAGTGATGATGAGGAAGGTTGCTTACAAAAGAATAGTTATGGCTGAGGCTTGGAGAAGAAGCAATAATCCATTATATGTAGAAACCTTTCAGGAAATACAAGATCCTATGGAAAGGATTAAGCAATTGATCCTACACGAAGAAGAATTGACTAAAGATGTACCTCTCATAGCTTTTGAAAGAAAAAGAGATACTGGTTTTAGGAGACATGCTAAGAATATAGCACCTTTAAGTCATGTATCACCATAGCCTACTCCAGAGGTGAGCTTCTCAGCAGATACTCCTATTATTATCAAAGATGACATTGAGGAAGAGAATGAGGTTACACAAATCACCATTCCCATTGTTCCCCAATATGAAGTGCCACTAGAGAGGAATGTGATCACCTTTGAGGCTTCTAATGAAATTTCTGATGATGTGAGACATCATGCTAGTCAGGAGTTCATTGCAGATGATACATTTGTTTGAACCTCTAAGTTTAAAACCTTCATCTATGGGTACAAAAGAAGAATGATAAGAGAAAAGCTAAAAGAAATCAACCCTGAGCAAGAAGATGATGCCTTGAAAGAACTCAAGTATGAGGATGATAGAGAAATGGATAATATGATTCCTGAAAGAGGAAGAGCATTACTACAAGAAGCTAGGGTCATGCTTCTTCGAGGGTGGGACATCAGCTCGGCCATAGTATTTGATAGTTTCCTGAAAAGAGAAAATAAGGCCTTGCAATTGACAGATGAGGCTAGTGATAAGATATACTTTGGATCAGGGTATAATCCTGATAACACTACTTTGCAGATTTGGGCCCTTTACCCACCAGGAAAGAGGCCTTCCCTTATCAATAATCATAATCATATCTTTGGTCACCTTTTAGTATAGAGAGTAGGGAATATAGATCCTATTGAGACTTTTGATGTAAATGTGGCCAAGTTTACCAAGGCTCAGATTCAGAAGTTAGTTAAAGATAATAAGGGGTTGATTGAGGAAAATGAGAGGTTGAAGCAAGATGTGATCAATTACAGAGATAGATTGCTTTCCTCCTCAGGACCTTACTCATCACTAATTGAATGTGAAAGAAAGGTGCTTGAAGAAATGTCTAAGACTACCTATTGGAAGCATAGATATGAGATGATTCAGAAAGGGCAAGAGGAACTAAAGAAAAAACTAAAAGCTACTATATTTGAAATGGCATCAGAACTAATGTGTAGGAGGTTTGATGATATGATTATGCTTGCTGAAAAAGTATGGGTTATCCATGAAAAAACATATGTAGCTTTACAAGAACATAATAGGTTATGTGATAGAATGAAGGAGGTGGGACTACAGATAAAGGAAAAGAAAGGAGATAACAAGAATTTATTTCAAGAATATTAAGAGCTTATGAACACACATGACAACTTCCATAACATATTAACACAAGAATTGAGTGACTTCAGTCAGTCACTAAGTATGGCTCTGCCAAATTTATTTGAGGAAACAAATTTTAAAAACTAGGATGTATGGAAGGATGAGATAGCTCAGTATCCGCCAATAGCTCTTGATGAAATTAATGATGAAGATAAGGTGCTCAAGAAAAAACATGTGCAGCTAGGAAGAATATTTGAACTTGAATATGCAATGAAATATATCATAAACAATGCAAACACCTATGCAAAGACAATATATATTAAACATGTGTTGAAGATTAATATGTTCATCGCATAGGTCAAGTAAGGAGTAATAGGGTACCAAAGTTTTGCAGCCATGGGTGCATTATCATGGAGCATGAGCCTTGAATAGATCTTAGATGATCATGAGTGCTTGCTTGGGACTAACAGAGTGTGGTGCATCCATTGTAAAATTACTAAGTCTTTATGTTTATGTTAATCAAGTTTTAGTTATCAAACGACATACCTTTTGTAATGGGTTTGTAGCTTGTTACTTCCTATATTAAAAAAGGAAATCAAGGCCCAGTTTTGATATCATCATTATCATCATCATTAGTAAATAGTATATAGGTTCATTTGCATATTCCACTTATCCATTTCTTCATTTCAAATACTTTTGCTATAAATGTACATCTTTTGAATCAATATAATGGAGAATATTGCTTATAATCGGTGATTTACTTCCAATGTTCAACTGTTGTGTTAATATTCATTCTTATGTGTTGATGTGTTGTCTCCAAAGTGGTTCACTTAAGTTATTCAAATTTATACAATTTTTCAGGACACATTTGTTGTTGTTGTGTGATGTTTTGACTAGGTTTTGGTTGGAGTGAATTAAAATTCTTTCAAGTAATTCATTTTAATTGGTTCTTGCCAGGGATTAAAATCCTTTTAAAGTCATTATTCTGATTGGTTTCCCTCAAGCTAAGAATTAAAAATCCTTTCATGCTATCACAATAATTTGGGAGGATAACATTGGGATTCATTAAGAAGAGTACAATAACTGACAAACCTGCATGTTTGTACAAGGTGCAAACATCTAAAGTGCCCAACAATTAGAGTTAAGCTGAAAAGTAGATCTACCAATCTTACATATCTGTCTCCATCATCATAATCATCATTCACCCATAGAATTCATTCTCGCAATAGGATTAGGCACTAGTAAAATCTAGAACATCTTATACAAACTCTCTTTATACACTTGATTCTCGAAGCATACAATAGGAACTAGTCATCAAGCCTTGCATCTACTTCACACCCATGTGCCATTATGAGAAGATTTCACAAATTATAGATCACATTTAAACCTTCAATCTACCTAATCATTCAGGTACACCCACCTAGGTTTACCAGAGCTTGAAGAGCAGGGGGTTAGCAATTGGATTCACCCTGTTCATTAGCAAAAAATGTACTAAGAGACTGGCACCCTCTTTAGGTTCAAAACCTCCGTTTTTGAGACCTAACAAATTGGAAACTCTATTAGGGATAAACTAAGAAGATCTACACCTTGGAAGAAATTATCATAGAGTCATTCAAAACTATTTCATTGTATAAGTCATCAAAAGACTCTACTAGGAACAAACATAGAAGATTGTAAACTTTTCTCACTTTTCATAAAAGTGATTGGCGACTCTATCAAAAATCTATAGGAATGAGTACATGATCGAGAAATTAAAATACACATCAAGAAGAACAATCCCTAGAGTTAAAAGCATCAAAGAATCCTACAAAATGAACGACGAGAAATCTCTGTACCAAGAAATTCTGAAGAAGAACAATGGAAAGTGGACAAACAAGCATGGATCCCCTCCTTCAAATACCAACACAAATAGGAATGAAGTGGCATCTAATCAATCAGATGTCATGTGTGGAGATAAGGGGAATACCTTAGAGCAACCTTTTAAAATGCATAATAGTCCTTTTCACATTGATGAAGGACATCATTCAATGCCACTTGAACGAAATACTCTAACTGACAACATTCTCAATTTCAAGCCAAATCTTCAACAGGAGAATGAATTCCTTGCACGTGTAGATGAAGAAAAAATTCAAAGACAAAATGAGTATGACTAGAGGTTTTCATCATAGTAAGGAGAAGAAACCTAGTATGGATTCATGGATCACTCTACCCATGATGAGAATTATGACAAAATGACCAATCAAGAGTTGGAAGAGCATGTGGAAAGATAGAGCGAGGAAGTTAGGAGGTGGCAACAGTTGATAAAAGAAAGTAAAGAGCTACACCAAAAACTATCCTAGATGAATATTCATCCATCAAAGCCACCTAAATATGTCTCTCCCCATAAGCAAGGGGGTAACATCAATCCGCATGGGTCATCTCATAATACAGGTGTACCAACTACTTCAAAAGCATCTCACAACATAGCTGGTAAACCAAATCAAAAAATGCAACATACTATGCCACCACAAAATTCACAATCACAAAACACCAGCAACATTCCACAATCTCACCCACCACCAGGAAAACAACATGTTCCACACTATCTACATCATGTGCCACAACAAAATGTACACCAACCTCAACATGGATTCCAATATTACCCCAATCCACCACCTCAGAATCCTTATCCACAGAATCCTGCAAGTATGAATAGACAATTTGACCTGTTTGGATATCCAATATACCCATACCCCATTGATACTAACTTGAGAAATACCATCCCAAAATTCATTGGGAACAATACAACTACAATAGAGGAACATGTAAGAAACTTCGATGCTTTCATTCAAGACTTGGGCATGGAATAGGAAGATGTCCTCATGAGGCTATTCATGTTGTCCTTGATTGAAGAAGCAAGGGATTGGTTCAACAACCTACCGAATGCCTCAATTACCTCTGCAACAAACTTCAAAAAGCAATTCCTAGAGAAATATGGGAATCAATGTGCTCTTGAATTTTCCTTACATGAGTTAATAAGCATTCAAAAACATCATAATGAATCTGCTTTTGACTTTAATCAAAGGTTCTCCAAGATTAACAACAAGATACCACATGGATCTAAACTAGCTAACTGGACAACTTTAAGTATCTATTTGAGAGCCTTTGATCCTAAAATAGGGTGTCAGCTTAGAAACATATGTACTAGCAGCTTGGCTAAAGCACAAATGGTTGCTATAACCATTGACAACAATAGGAAAGCTACTAACATAATTGGAAAAAGAGATAACCTTAGGATCCCACAAAATCCTAATAATCACCAAAATAGACAAGAGAACCAATACAAGAATAAAAGGCCAAGATTGCATGAAATGCCCTATAACACCACTTGGAAGGATGGTTGACCAGTGGGTAAGCCAAATTGGAAATATACTCCAGATCCTTTGAAGAAACATGGAGCACACATAGTGGATACTACACCATGGTGTCCACCATGTCATAGGCCTCTTGCCCCATAACACTATGTGGTGGTTCAAACTTTCTAGGAAGATGAATGTCATAGGAACATGATAGAGATGGCCACACCGTGAATATGTTAATATGGAGGCCCCATAAAAAAAATGATGGATACTCATCCTCTGAGGATGGATGTGAATATGATGTTAGCAATCAGAAAAAACAATGTTAATATGGAGCAAGAAGTGTTCTCTAACTTAGAAGAAAATACAAAAGAAGCAACCTATGCATACAATACACCACCACAGTTTCAGTTGAGAACACCAATAGAAGAAGAGAAGAGGGCCATCAAAACAAAAGTTATGGCTCAAGCAAAAAAGAATAGATACAACCTAAGAAGTAAACTTGTAGATGTAGACTAGGGACAACCAAGAGTAATGTTTATAAATTAATAAAAGAAGAAGGATAATGTCTCATTTGATAAAAAAAAGGGTGAAGCAAAGAAGCCTCAGAAGATTGCTCAAAAGGAGGCTGAAAATTTTGAATCTGAGAAAACACCAAACAATAACAAAGTTCAAACTGAAGGGAAAAGGGTTGCTAAAATAGAGAAGATTAAAGAAGGGATGACTACCCCTTCATTCAAAATTACCCAAGCACTAACTCAGATGAATATGGCAGTGCCCTTGATGGAGTTGATGAAAATTGATGAGTACAGATACACAACCCTCAAATTGATTGACAATACATCTCACAAATAGTAGGACCAAAACAAGGAGGTTAATGTTGTTGAGTAGGAAACTACAAAGGCACCAAAATTTTATTTGGGTCATGCTCTTACAAAAAATACCTCCCAGGTGGATCCATTTTACACCACATTGGTGATCAACAAAAAATTGGTGAAAAATTATATGATTGACTCAGGGGAAGCAATCAATATCATGCCTTTAGCTGTCATGAAGGAATTAGGCTTGTGGGTAAACACCACCTATAGGAAGTGCTATGCCATGGATAACATATCAGTCCCAGTAGTTGGAGTGATATGGGACGTAGAATTAAAATTAGCATCATACCATGAGGCGACATATAGAACATACATCACTGTGGTGGAAAATCCCCCTTACTATGGAATGTTATTATCTAGGAAATTGACTATAGCAGTAGGTGGAAATATCCAACTAGATTTATCTTATGCCATAATACCTGTGAATGGAAGGGAAGTCAAGTTGTACAAAGAACCTAGATCAGAACATTTCATTGAGCTCTTTGACCCTAATCAAATGAATTGATTTTGTGATGTGGATCTTGGGAGTTTTAGAATTGCGCATTCAAACCCTAAATTGTTAAACGAAGATCCAATTTCTAGAGATGTTTCTCAAAATGAACAAGGCATATGGAAGATATATTTTGATGGAGCCTACAATAGAGAGGGGAATGGAGCCAATATTATTTTCATTTCACCAAATGGAACAACATTTAAATACTCATTTTTGTTGGCATTTGAATGCACAAATAACATAGCAGAGTATGAGTTAACTATTTTTGGAGATTCAGAATTGGTTGTTTCACAAGTAAGGTCAAAGTATTCTACCAAAAAAAAAAGATTGAAGCAATACAAAAATACAATGTGGGATACTATAGAGCTCTTTGATTCCTTCTCCATTGATTGGGTGGATATATCAAAAAACTTAATGGCTGAATTCTTGGCAAATGTGGCTTTGAAAAGGGATGACATCACCTTAGCAGGTATCTCACAAGTAGAACTCAAGACTAGACCTGCATTTGCTGACAAAATTTATAGTTGGAAGGTCTTCAATGATGACACAGATTTGATCAAGTTCTTACACTGCATTGATCAGTATGAGGCTCAAGAAATTAATTTCAATGCATTTGTTGAAGAAGTGGATTGCAAACAAACTGTGTTTGGCCAAGAAGAAGTGCATCTCAAAAAAAAAAAGATCCCCAAAGGATTAGTGGCATCAGAAAGGGTGTTCGATGGGAATGACCGAGTAGTTATGAAGCAAACACTAGTAAGAAGGGAAGATATTGACGAAATTAATCTTGGGACTGAATTGGCTCCAAAAAAGGTGTACATTGGAAAAAGATAATCCCTATAATTAGAAAGATGTTGATCACATTGTTGAGAAAAAATAAGCATGTTTTTGCATGGTCATATGATGACCTTATAGCATATAGAGAAGACCTATTTCAACATGAAATCTGACTAAAACCTGATGCAAAACCCTTCAGATAGAAAAAAAGAAGAAAAAGATCATTAAATCCTACTTTAGAACCCAAGATGCATGAAGCACTCATGAAGCTTAGAGAAGGAGAAATTATTAAGCCCATCATACATTCTACTTGGGTTTCTAACTTGATGCTTCACAGGAAGAAGAATGGAGACATAAGGTTGTGTGTGGATTTTTGAAATTTGAATGTCTCCTCTCTTAAAGGAAATTATCCCCTCCCAAACATGGAAGCTATGCTGCAAATGGTAACAAGATGTGAGTTATTGTCCATGATGGATGACTTTTTGGGATACAACCAGGTGAAAGTAAAAGAATCAGAACAGTATAAGACTGCATTTACTACACCTTGGGGCATGTATGTATATGTAAGGATGCCATTTGGCCTCACAAATGTTGGTGCCACCTTCCAGAGAGCTATGGATGTTGCCTTTGGTGACTTGATTAATACAATAATGGTGGTATATCAAGATTATCTCACAACATATTCTAAGAAAGCAGAAGACCATGTTGAACATCTAGAGAAGATCTTCCTCAAAGCTTTGGAGTATAGTATTTCCTTAAACCCTAAGAAGTGCCATTTTTCTATGACTAAAAGGAAATTGTTGGGCCACATAGTATCCAAGGATGGAGTGACAATTCATCTTGAGAGAGTGGAGGCTATAGATAAGATTCCTATCCCAAAGAAAGTAAAATCCATTTAGTCTTTCTTTGGGCAGATAAACGTTGTAAGGAGGTTTATATCAAATTTTGCTGAGATTGTCAAAGCCCATTTCAAAAATATTGAAGAAGGGTTCCAAGATTGATTGGACAATAGAAGCAATTGATGCATTCATATCTATTAAAAGAGCAATCAAGGAGGCCCCAGTTTTGAAATCACCTGACTGTTGATGTATTTTTTTGCACACTTTCTCAACACAGGCAGTACATGGATGCACTACCTATCTTGAAAGGAGACTTCTAACAAAAAGTTGCTGAAAATCACCCCAAGGTATCTGATGCAGAGGGTCAGGGACTTTGAAAGAAACACCAAGTTACAAGACTAACAATGATTCACTCTCAACCTTTCAACTAGGCACCAACATGGAGATAAGACCTCAACTTTGCATTCATGACTTATTTGCCTTCCTTATGGACCCAAACCCTAGGAACACTCTTAAGAGACCCAAACAAACTTGTTTTGAATGATTTCAAATCCCAACCCTTTGACTTAGACACAAAACCAAATTTTCACCTTAACTAGGCTACTAGCCCAACTAGGCCTCTAGCGAAGGATTTTTGACTTTGCACTCAAACTTTCCAAAGGAACCTCCAAAATAATGATTGAACCAGATGTGGTTTGTGATGATACATAACATACTAGATTCTTGATGGCACTTGTTTTGGAGCACACCAATCAAAAATCTGTTGTTTCCTCAAATTTAGGCCTAATTAGCCCTCTTTTTCAAAGCAACCCCTCTTTAAACTCAACCCCTGACCATGAAACTTTCAAAAATCTCCTAAAATGACTCAAAACCAAGGAATCCAAGTTTTTAGACCTCTATGACACATCTAACATGCTCCAGCACAAACCCCTCCTCAACTTGCCTCAAAAACTAGGGCTTCTTGAAAACTAACCTTCCAATCACTTCCAGAACTTGCTCATTGACTCTACACCATTAGGACAACATATTTAGTTCGATCCAAACTCAAAAACATGCCCCTCATTAAGGCAGATCTTCTGCTGCTACACCCTAGCCTCCATCTTCAAGCATTTTTCACAATGAAATCTTGGTGTACACCATTTGATTCTTCTTCCCTGCATGTTAGTTTGTTAAATATGTATGTCACATGTTAGGAATGATCCATTTCATAGGTCACAGCAGCATTCTACCTTGAAATGGATCAATCATCCATGAAAAACCTCAAAATTAGTGAAAAATCTGCACTTTCTTGAGGACAGTCAGAAATAATATACAAAGAATTGATTGCTGTTGCTTTCAGGACATTCAAATGACTTAAAAAAAAGTTGATACAAGTCCCTAAACCATCCTACTAAACAAATCTTCAATAGAAATCAATAAAACATCAAAAGAGCACAAGAAAAATGCAAGAAATTGCTGTTTTTTTGCTTTTTCCTGTAGCAGTCCGTACAAAATCCATACCAGCAACCCAAACTCCGTAAAAATGACTTCTATGGCCTTGAATAACCTTTCCCCAAATTATCAAACCGTTTTGGATTGATTAGTTTACATTAAAGTGATTAAAACATCAAAAAACTACTTTCCCGCCCAATGTTGGAATTCAAAAATTTGAATTTCCAATTTACAATTTATTAAACTCTACTATCCAAAAACTATTGGATCCTTACTATCCAATCTTATTTGAAAAAATTAAATCATAATAAACCTACCTAACCTCCTAGAACATTATTTTTCCATTTACAAAGCATTTTGGTCCTAGGATCCTTATTAGGAACCTTAGGACTTTTGACCTCTTTAATGTGTTCACCCATTCCAAAGGCCATTATAGGCTCCAAGATATCATAATTGATGCTTTGAGGTGATTGATAGGTCTTCAAGACCCCTACATTCTCCTGTCTCTTGAAGAGTTCCTTGAAGAGCTTGGGTGCTCCTGCACCATTCTCCCCAAGAAAGAAAGAGTTCTTGCCCCAAGAAGCATCCAACTTGCTGCCACCAAAAGACCCCTTACTCTCATATGTTTTCATCTTCACATGACAGGGCATGTAATCTCCCAAAGTCACTATCTTCCTCTTCTTCCAGTCTGCACTCATGTCATTCATCATGTTACTATCAAAAATCTGTTTTGTTTGTCCTTTTTGCTGCTTGATAACAACCTATCCTTGTACCCTGTTTCTGCCTTTATTCCACTAATTTCCTTGTGAAAGAACACCACTCCTATTACCCTCAACAATAGGGCATTCAATACTCCCAATCTTAATACTATCCAAGTCCCAAATATTCTGATTTTTAGGACTGTACTCTTCATATATCTGCTGCAACTCATCATTCCTCTTCCAACCAGTATCTTCCCCTGTCTTACCTATCTTACCCTGCTTATTCACCTGCATAAGTTTCTCAAAACAGATCATAAAACTTTCATTTGACTGCTCCAAAGGCAAAGGCACTAATTTATATCTAACATCTCCTTTATGCACCAAATATGTATTATGGAATCCATCATGCAATGTCCTTCTAGCATACTGCCATGGTCTCCCCAAGATGATATGACCACAAGTCATTGGAATGCCATCACAAAGTACTCTATCATGATATGATCCAATTGAGAAATCTACATAAGCCCTCTTACAAATCTCTACATGTTGTCCTTGAGTTACCCAAGTGGCCTTGTAGGGAGTAGGATGATCAAATGTTTCAATCCCCAACTTGGTTATCATATCAAGTGAAACTAAATTGCTATGTGACCCTGAATCTATGAGCAATCTGCAGATCTTACCATGACTGAGACAATTTGTTTTAAAGATAGTTACCTTTGGCTCTTGATGAAGTCTTTCTCCTTGCTTGACCATAAGAAATTCACCATCAGTCACAGGGTTTGCCATGAATGTTTTTGACTCCTCCTTCTTGTCTTCTTCTTCTTGTACCAAGTTAGCTCTCCTTTCTCTGCCCCTATCAGCTTGTTCCCATTTAGGACACTTGAAGGAAGGATTCCCTGGTTCATTGCAATTGAAACATCTACCTGTGAATGGTCCTCTACCTTGTCCAAATTTGCCTCCTCCTCTAGGAGTGTATCCACCTCTTTGATCAGAAAATACCTCTTTACCTTTGTCTTTGCTGCTCTTGTCATTGCTACCTTGTCCTTATTCTCTATTACCTCTGCCCCTATTTGAACTACCTCCTCTTCCACCATTGCTTGATCTTTCTTGCTTCCTCTTCACCTTTTCTTCTGCTCTAATGGCCAACTGAAAACATTCTCCTAATGTCCTTGGCAATTGCAAACCAATCTCATCTTGTAGATTATACCTCAAGCCATTGATATACCTGGCTATTTTCTCATCCTCTTTCTCATAACCTCCTCTAATACTAAGCTTGTGAAATTGCTCAGTATAGGACATCACATCCATGTCCTTTTTTCTTAAATTCTGCCTCATCCTCTTCACATGAATTGTATTATCAGATGGTAGGAATTGCTCCTTGACCAAACTCTTCATCCTAGCCCATGTAGAGACCTTTTCCAATCCTCTAGCCATCCTATCATTCTGAAAACTAGTCCACCATGTCAATGTTGTGCCTCTCAACTTGGTTTTGGCAAACTTAACCTTCCTCTCTTCATCCATCTCCTCAAACTCAAAATAGTTTTCTAAGGCATCAAGCCATCCCAACACCTCTTCACTATCCATCTTCCCTTGATAGATAGGCAAGTCTATGTGACTCTTTCCTCCATGACCTTGTACTGCCTTCAACAATCTCAGTAGCCTCCTTTCCTCAGGGTCCTCTGTCTCATCTGCTTGTTGTTCCTGATTTACCCTCGCATGCTCTTCACCTTCATCATTGTCTTCTTGGTCTTCTTGGTCTTCTCTCCTCCTACTCCTCTCAAGGTTATTTATCCTTGCTTGCATGGTCTCTCTCTCCCTTCTCCATTGCATTTCCTCTCTTGCTGCTTCTTGTTCCCTTCTTTCTCTTCTCTCCCTTTCCAAGATTTCCTTCAACTCTTCCAACTCTCTTGCCAATTGATTTTTTGGTGCCATTTTTGTTTCTTCAATCCCTAAAGGACCTACTCACTACTCTGATACCACTCTGATGTAGAGGGTCAGGGATTTTGAAAGAAACACCAAGTTACAAGACTAACAATGATTCACTCTCAACCTTTCAACTAGGCACCAACATGGAGATAAGGCCTCAACTTTGCATTCATGACTTATTTGCCTTCCTTATGGACCCAAACCCTAGGAACACTCTTAAGAGACCCAAAAAAACTTTTTTTGAATGATTTCAAAGCCCAACCCTTTCACTTAGACACAAAACCAATTTTTCACCTTAACTAGGCTACTAGCCCAACTAGGCCTCTAGCGAAGGATTTTTGACTTTACACTCAAACTTTCCAAAGGAACCTCCAAAATAATGATTGAACCATATGTGGTTTGTGATGATACATAACATACTAGATTCTTGATGGCACTTGTTTTGGAGCACACCAATCAAAAATCTGTTGTTTCCTCAAATTTAGGCCTAATTAGCCCTCTTTTTCAAAGTGACCCCTCTTTAAACTCAACCCCTGACCATGAAACTTTCAGAAGTATCCTAAAATGACTCAAAACCAAGGAATCCAAGTTTTTAGACCTCTATGACACCTCTAACACATTCTAGCACAAACCCCTCCTCAACTTGCTTAAAAAACTAGGGCTTCTTGAAAACTAACCTTCCAATCACTTCCAGAACTTTCTCATTGACTCTAAACCATTAGGAAAACATATTTAGTCGATCCAAACTCAAAAACATTCCCCTCATTAAGGCAGATCTTCTGCTGCTACACCCTAGCCTCCATCTTCAAGCATTTTTCACAATGAAATCTTGGTGTACACCATTTGATTCTTCTTCCCTGCATGTTAGTTTGTTAAATATGTATGTTACATGTTAGGAATGATCCATTTCATAGGTCACAACAACATTATACCTTGAAATGGATCAATCATCCATGAAAAACCTCAAAATTAGTGAAAAATCTGCACTTTCTTGAGGACAGTCAGAAATAATATACAAAGAATTGATTGCTGTTGCTTTCAGGACATTCAAATGACTTAAAAAAAAGTTGATACAAGTCCCTAAACCATCCTACTAAACAAATCTTCAATAGAAATCAATAAAACATCAAAAGAGCACAAGAAAAATGCAAGAAATTGCTTTTTTTTGCTTTTTCCTATAGCAGTCCGTACAAAATCCATACCAGCAACCCAACCTCCGTAAAAAGGACTTCTATGGCCTTGAATAACCTTTCCCCAAATTCTCAAACTGTTTTGGATTGATTAGTTTACATTAAAGTGATTAAAACATCAAAAAACTACTTTCGTGCCCAATGTTGGAATTCAAAAATTTGAATTTCCAATTTACAATTTATTAAACTCTACTATCCAAAAACTATTGGATCCTTACTATCCAATATTATTTGAAAAAATTAAATCATAATAAACCTACCTAACCTCCAAGAACATTATTTTTCCATTTACAAAGCATTTTGGTCCTAGGATCCTTATTAGGACCCTTAGGACTTTTGACCTCTTTAATGTGTTCACCCATTCCAAAGGCCATTATAGGCTCCAAGATATCATAATTGATGCTTTGAGGTGATTGATAGGTCTTCAAGACCCCTGCATTCTCCTGTCTCTTGAAGAGTTCCTTGAAGAGCTTGGGTGCTCCTGCACCAGTATCTCAGGTGTCAGGTCATGGCTTGTAGGAATTCCTCAGTTGATATTTGATGTGATTTTGTTGGTAATCACAGGGAGGACTTACATAGCTGGATTGAATGAATTAGATCTTGTGAATTGAAGTTTCTAGGATGGAGACTGATGTGCACTTCGCTGGAGCTTCGAACAACAATCTGGAACTCCAATGTTTTCTCTTAATTTTGGCTTTACAATGTGAAATGAACCTTAACATAGGCTATTTCTAAAAAAAAGAGAAAAATAGCAGGGAATAGGAGAGTGTCTTGGATCTGCAACTAACTATGAACTGTGATCATGGAGGTTTTGACATAGACAACTTCCTTCAAACAAAGTTTCACTTAACCAGAAAAGTCATAGTCTCATGAAATTTGTGCTATCTTCTAAGGTCTGCAAATATTTCATCATTCGTTCACCATCATGCATGAACAAAGATAAAAGTTTGAGGCAGCTTCAATTCTAAGTCTACACTAACTTTACACAGCCATTTACCAACAACAAACAACAAAAAGTATGGACTAGGAAGGCATCTACATAGCAGAAATCTTCATAAACACAAAACAACATAACCAAATCTATCAAAGCAATCTAAAACTAACTAAGAGAACAAAGTGAATCTAACTAAAACATTCAACTATGGGAGATTGAATCATGAAACATGTAGAGAAACTCAGAAATGCACCAAAGTCAATGTATTTCCATTAAATTTTTTGTAGCATGTCATTACAACAACTCAACTCCCTCTGAAAATGAGAGGAAACCCCTCCATTTATAGTGTCCAAAAATTAGAATGAATGGCCAAGATTAATTTGCATTGTGTGGCCAAGATCCACTACAAACTAGGGTTCTACCTACCCCCAATATATTACATTTTAAAATATAATTTTGTCCTTATCCCTATTTTGTCTTCTAGTTGATTTCTCTTTTAATGTAGCTACTCTATCAAGAATTCTTCACCAATAATAGGGTTGCCTTTTTTGTTCTTCAAAGCAGCATACTCTATGAACTTCGGAATTAGCGGTTGAAGCTTATCAACATCAATGATTTCATATCACAACACTTGATAACTCCATTCTTGGGATTGTTCGGTGAGCTTTTCCCAGTCTTCATCATACTTGGTAGTGTGGTCTCATAATAGTTCTGACTAGGTGAAGGATCGAGTAGCAAAGCTCATGAAATTAGTGGTAATTTCATCTGAAATCTTGTCCTCAATCATCTTCTGGAAGTGTGCTTTATCTTCTCCAAGTCCATCTGTACAATAGACATATCATATCCTGTCATTAGTCTCAAGTACCAGAAGCAATCAGCTCTGATTTCCTTAGCGCATTCAATGTTTGGATCCACTTTTTCGAGCACTTGCTCCAACCTTTCCTTTCGGTTCATGAAATCACGCTTCCATACATTCACCAGCCAGTTGTCATCCTTTTTGAATGCAATATATTTTTCCCAAGTTGTGCTTGGCAGTTTGAGAATAGCCTCAATCTTCAGGTAAGTGGAGTCGTATCTCCTTGGGAAGTCAATGCAAAGCTTCCTCGTACCCTCAAGAGACTGTTGTAAATCCAATAATTTGTTTGTTTTCCTAACAACATGGTCGATGCCCATGTTCCCTATGTACAAGACTTTCCAGAACCAACTCTCTGTGGTCTTATCCAAGTTCTTCCTCTTTTTGATCTTGTCTATTTTCTCCTTTGATAGCAACTGCAGCTGGGCCAAAGATGTAGTAGGCATTTCCTCTATTGAAGACCATTGTTGGATGTAGCTTGTCAAATCAACCACCTGTGCCTTAAGCTCTTCTTTTGAAATCTTATCCTGCTGAATTAAATGGACCACTATGTTGACAAAATCCTGGAGGTGCTCCACCTTCTGGTCTCTAGTAGTTGTTCCCAAATCAATGGTGGAAACGTTATAGGTTATCCCTTCATTGCCCACCACTGGCATGGCTAATTGCACGGTCCTTGATCCAGAGGCGTCCATTGTCACCTTGGATCTGACTTTGGGCTTCTTCTCTTTCTTGGTAGTGATTTTTGCTCGGGCTAGGATAGTCTCCAGTCTTGCTTTTGGATCACTCGGGACAAGAGCCTTTTTCTCAAGCTGGTTTTCCAGCCATTCAGACATTTGAGTCTTTCCTTTGGGTGATTCATCATCACCTTTTCCTTCATCCCTTATGACTTCAATTTCCTTATCTTTGGAAGTTTCCTTCTCCACCCTAGTGTCTTCTCCCTCTTTTTCATTAGTGTCTCGAGTGAATGTTAGGCGCTTGATTGGGGATTTGGTGGGCAAGCATTCTTTGGGACTTTCTTCCCTCTCAATTTCCTCTTCTTTCTCTTCGTCATCATGTTCATGTTCATTCCTGTGCTCCTCGGGCTGGTCTATTTCAGGACTCTTATCAGTTCAGATCTCCATTTTAGGCTGATCTTCCTCTTTATCCTTTTCTTCCTCATGTAGAGGTGACTCATATCCATGTTCATCCTGCCCCTCGGAGAGAGGCATCTCCTCATCATGCTTGGGGCCTTCTTGTTGTTGTTCACTTGTTGGAGGTTCCATGATTTCCTCCATCTTATCATCTTCTTGTCTTCTTTCTTTGGAAGATGGCATTTCTACTTCTTCTCCAAGATCCTTTAATTGTCGGGCCAACTCTTCCTCAAAGTCAGGATTGAAAGTTTGCACAACTAATTTTCCCTCGATGGCTTCTTCTTCATCTCTGCTTTTAGAAGATCATGTTTGTTCTTCACGAACTACTTTGTCAATTCGGAGGTACTCATATTCCAGATGTTCGTGGTACTCATCTGCTTCCTCCTCCAATGCTTTTGTTACTTCTACCTCTCAGCTTTCCCATTCTATTGATATTGCCATTGTGGCCTTCATCTCTAGGGGCTCAGTTGGAGGCTTTGAAATTGGAATATTGGCGAGGACTTGCACCAGGGCACCTTGGATGGCTAGATTCAGTAATACTTCATAAATTTCTGAAGGAGCAGTTTGCATGTATCGAGCAAAATACTCTGGAAGCAAGAGTGTAGGTATTGGAATCATTGTTGTTGCTAGCGAGAGTGATGTGGTTGGAGATATGAAGGTGAAGGAGAGCTGAGAGGTGGTGGAAAAAGAAGAATCAACCACCACGACTGGCCCAGTTGGTGAAGAAGAAGCTAGGTAGATGAAGATGTTCACTACAGGTGGGGATGTGGTGACTATGGCTTGAGAAATGGAAGAAAGGATAGCAATATCAGGGGCAGCCAATGGGGACTTTGGCTGATTTGTCTCCATCTCTTCTTCTTTGTGCAGGGGATCTTCTTGAATAGCGGGCAGCCCTGTAGTGCTTCTTGACCTTTTGTGTTTCTTTGAGGACCCACCCTCCAAAGCCTTCCTTGCGTATACTTTTGAATTTAGCTGCTTCTCCTCAGTCTCTTTTCTTTTTCTAGAGCAAGTGAGTGGAGGAGATTTGGATGGTTCTCCCATCGAGGCTGTAGCAACTCAATCATCTGTTGCACTAGGCTTACTATCGAACCCTTGATAGGTCAGGACAACCCCTTGTTGCTTCAATCGGGATACTTGTCCATTGACCCATTCTTTGGTATGATCTTCGATTGGATTGGTTATGATATTGAGGTCATTGACCTCTTGCTCGTCCCAATCTTTTGAAGGTAGTGGCAAGTTGGCGACTACATTGTACCTAGGATCCATAATTCTACTTTCATCTTCCTCAACTTGATCAGGTACAGGGAACAAGTTCACCCTTTTTACGAAGTAGGAAATCATTTGTATGTAATGTCTCATGCACACCTCCTTATC
Organism: Sequoia sempervirens; assembly: GCA_007258455.2. Lineage (NCBI taxonomy): Eukaryota > Viridiplantae > Streptophyta > Pinopsida > Cupressales > Cupressaceae > Sequoia > Sequoia sempervirens. The sequence goes on from VDFB02047144.1 coordinate 39,366,719, forward strand.
ATCTTGGAAATTCACCCAGAAATATTCAACATGATGCAAATGGGCGTAGTCAAGTCCAAGTACTTCCCATATATTCCCATAAGGGTCCATTCGTGGACAGGCGGTATGAAGCTAGAAATGATACTCAACCAACTCCTTTTTTGAATTTTTAGCACATTGAGAGGTTTGTAGCTTGTACATCCCTTGGCCAAAAGAAAGGGGATAAGGGATCCTTGCCAAATGCTTGTTGTTGAGGAGAGTATGTACATGCTACAGCTTCCGAGAGAGTTCTAACAATATAATACGGTCATTAGGATACCGGGGTAGCTTGTTCGACCTATCTTTGTAGCCTTAGGCGTGAATGTATGTGAACTTGGGATATAGAATGAACAAGAATGCGTATTGTTTGAGGAACGCCCAAGCACTATGGGAGACTTGCCTTTCGAAATCGCCTCCAAGCAACTTGATAATGTGACCTATGAAACCGTCATTTACCTTGCAATAGTCCCTCTTGAAATTTCTAAAATGCAACTGAGGGTATCTATCATAAACCTTCAATTCCCAACTAGATTCTTCATCTGGAGCCATGAACAGTCCACTATACTACCTTTGTTCAGCCAGTGAGTAGGCAAGGTAAGATGTCATATAAAACTTGGAGGTTTTCTTAACATTCATGAACTGCTCATGGAAGCAGTCACATATTATTTCCCCCACAGTAGAATGTGGTCTGCGTGGCACCATCCTCCTTCCCATGAAGAATTTTCTCAAAAATGTAAACCATCCACTCCTGGAAGTACGCAATAGTGGGGAGGCCCATCACTCTGCTTAGCAAAGTCACCAGGTCGTGATAATCTTCATAGAAGTCGCTGCGGAAAAGTTCTTAGGGAACCTTAGCAGCATTTCCCGGCTTCTCTTTGAGCCAATACTAGTTTATGAGTTTCTTACATCCAGTTGGATCCTAATCCCACGTTTCCTTGCAATCTTTGATGGTAGGGATCTCCATCTCCCCGAAGGTGGGAATGTGGAAAGTCTTTGTTATTGCTTGGGGAGTCATGTCAGCTAGAATGTTCCCATCTCTGTCTATTATGGTCCTGGTCTCGGTTTGGTATGCTTGCTTACAAGCCATGACCAGTTCAGGAGCTATAAGGGAAGGAGGGAAGCCTACAGCTTTGGAAATTCCACTTCCTCTGATCAACCTAGCATTGTTTGTGGTTGGGTTGACTCTGACCCTCTGTTTAAATTCATCAATATCGACATGGCCGATATTGGTATCTGTAATCTCCTTCCAGTCTGTAATAATATTTGAGTGCAACAGATCCCCCTAGAATTGGTACTTCATTTTTTCCTTGTCCTCTTTCCCATGAGGAGCTCTGCCTAATTTCTTTCCTTTATCCTTTTCAACGACTGCCCCAAGGGTCCTGCACCTGATTCCATATATCCTGCAAATAAAGGCATGACAAACACAATCAAGCATGAAGACACTGTTGTTAGCCAAAATCCCTGTTGGATGAAGACCAGTTAGATAGATCATCATTCATGAAATTAAAATTTATTTCGAGATGTCATTAGTAGTTTTAGAGGGGAATTTGGTCAGCTCGAGCCCCAAGGGCCATACTTCCCTGGCAGGAAAGTCATTTTGAAGGGTGAACAAGGCAGGGCAATCCATATGGTTTCTCCCAACTTTAAATTCAGATGATTTGAAAGGTCCATACATGAGAGGGTTCTATTTGAGCACATGGGTCGATACTTGTTTCCAGATTGGAGGTCATTTAGATCATCATTAGGGCACTCAAAGCTATGAGGGAAAGCCATCTAAGGTTTGCCATTTGAAATGACGGGCACTAAGCGAAATTATGAGGACAGAGTTATGGCGGACCAAACCCAACACTATGTTTGGCTTTCAAGTTTTCTTTGTTATAACTCTATCGGCAATCAGAGTGGTGGGCTCCGGGAATCAAAAGGACGGGTTGATTTTTCCTTTTGTGACGACTGAGATGGGATAGATTCCCGACAGAGAAAACCCAATGGATGGGACACAGCGGAGGCGAAGGCACTTAATTTTTCATCATTTGTTATTCAAGTGGCTTTGGAACACTTGGGATCTGAAGGGTGGAAAGCGGTCACCAGATGACCGTGAGAAATGACGAAGCAGGAGCGGAGGTCTGCGGATGAAACTTTGTGAATCGGGACATGAAGGACACCAGGGATGTAGCAGTTTGTTTGTTTAACTCGGGCAGTGAAGGACGAGGTGGGCTCCGAGGCTCGGGTGGACGGGGCCATTCTGCCATTTGAAACAGAAAGCACTACGCAGTGTCCCAAGGATAGAATCCCATGGGAATGGGCTCGGGAAGCCTAAAAGGAGGCCAAGAGTTTAAATTTTGGTTTAGTCCTAACGACGAACCGTTGAAGGAGATCTGGGGTCGCGAGCCCGGGAGAACATGTCATCATTTCAAAGTTGTTTGAGTTTTGAAGTTTTCTAAATGGCGACAGGGAGGCTTGGGTCCAAAGGGCGCGTATGCTCTGTGGGAAGAATGAAATTTAGGTGATAAAGTTCCAGATTCAATTTTTATGATGATTTGGAGGTTTTCTTGAGATTTTACATGGGTTTTTTAGGTCTGATCCTCCTCTATCAAATGAAGTTATTTTAACCCTATTTTTTTCATCGTTTAAACATAAAATCACTAAACAACACATGGGAGGGTGGAAGGAAAACCTACCTCAAGAACACGGTGAAGGAGGCTTCCAAATTTGTGAAGAATAGGTTGATGAAGGCAACGTGCATGGGGGCGATGAATGATGAAGGCACTGGATTCTTCTAACTCGCTCTGAACTCTTTTGGCTAACCTAACATGTGAAAATGATAGTTTGAGCCAAATATTTATGCCCCTAATGACATTTGATACACCTTATTAATGTGAGTACGACGGGCTCAAGAGGTTGGTAAATTCAAACTTCGATATGGTGGTCATAGGTTTGGGAACCAGAGGTCGGAAGGAAGCGAGCAGATGGCCGCTTCAAATGTTAAAGTGAAAAAAACTGGCAAGAGGAGGCACGGGGTTTGGTGGGCGAAATCCTGACGAAGGATGGTCATCTTGAAAGGGAAAGCTCACAATAGAGTCCTGAGCAGGGAAGTCTGGTGCGCCAGGCCCGGGGTGAGTGAAGGATGGAAACTTTGCACTGCAAGTTATGAGGACAACGATCAAGGAGTCGGGTCCCAGGGCACGGGAAGGTGAAGGCCTTTGGTCATTTGAAACAACAATGTGCAATGGAAATCCCATGAGGGAAACCCATCGGGCCAGACCCAGAGGACCCCAAGGCCGTTGGAAGAGGCAAACTTCCAAAGGAACACCGTGAAGACTCAGGACATAGCAAATTTTGAGGGGATAAAACATGGTCAATTTAAGATAAGGCTTTGGAGACACATTGACCATTAGGAAACCAAAATGGGGGCACACAAAATGAGGCAGTGACAAAATGACCCAATAAGGCGAAGAAAAGAGAGGGTCCCTGTTCCGAACGGGGCGTGTGTGCTGAGGGCACAACAAATGGTGACTCTACTAGGAAATGCTCCCGAGCATTTTGAGGGTAAGCGTTCATTCAGAACTCTGAATATCTAGTTTCGCAGACCAAGGACCAACCTCCATAAGTGAACTAGGAGAATAGGGTTCTTAGTTGGGTCAATCTATGAGACATCTCAGAAAAGTGTGTGTAGTGAATTCATCCCATCCCTCAGGAATTATGACAAGCAGCGGCTAATCAAACAAAACAAGCTACTTAAATCGTCCAACACCAAAAGTAACCTAGACATTGCCCAACTACCAACCAGGCGTCCATAGCCCCAACATAGTTGTCATTGTGACCCCATGAATATTGCTCTACTACCAGCAAGGTGTCTATAGCCCTGGTAGAGTTATTAGCACACCCATATGGTTGCTTGATTTTCAAAATTATTTATTTTCTCTTTCTGATATCTTTTCTGCACTTTTCCTTTTGCTCAACCGTGTAGGCACTGAAGCCTTCAATGGGTTTGAGAGCCATAGTGGTCATTGGAGAGGACTTGAGATTTTTCATTCACCAGGTTATCATAGCAGCCATTGTACAGTCCTTTAGAAATAGTTAACGTGTGTTTTGTGTAAGGTCTAAGATGAATGTAAAAGGATCCAAACAAGGATCGAGTTCTAGGATGAAGTTCAAATGAGGAAGTCATCCCAAAGTAGCTATCAGGGACCAATAGTCGAGAATGAATGTTTAATCAAAGAACACTAAGGAAGGTCAACAAAATGAACCATTCGTTGAATGAGCACGACCACCACATCAAGTATGAAGAGCCCCTCACCAAAGTAAAATAGCTAGGAGATGGGAAAAATAGAACAACGCAAAACAACAACAAAGCAAAAAAGGCAACCTAACCTAGCCTATGTACATGTATTTACAAGAACAACTCTACACGAGCTTAGACTTGGAAGTAATGCTTCAAATGTTTTTCGTTGACAGGAAATGAGACATCTTCACCAGTAAGGGTCTTTAAACGAAAATCATTATCTCCTAGAATTTCAGCTATTTGAAAGGGGTCAAGCCAAAGCTTGTCAAATTTGTTATGTCCCCCTTTCTTCTCATGGGCGTTGTCCCAACATAGGACTAGATCCGCAATTCTAAAGGCCTTAATTTTGGCTCATCGATCGAACCAACGTTTGACTACACCCTGGTGTTTGGAAAAAAATTCTATTGCGCGGTCTCGTATTTCTTCCAAGTGTAAAAGCTCAACTAACTGAGCTTCTCTACGGTCTCCCCCTTCGTAAAATTCATTGATAAAGTGGAGAGTGGGGATTTTTAGGTGGATCGGAAAGACAGGCTCTAAGCCATAAACCAAATAAATTGGAGAATTACCAAGGGAAGCCTTGTGACGAATGTGGTCTGCCCAAAGGGTGAAATGGAGTTGGGTATGCCAGTCCTTGGGATTCCTATTTAGCAATTTTTTAATCACGATTATCAGATTCTTGTTCATGGACTCAGCAAGGCCATTTCCCTCGGGGTAGTAATTGGATGAGAAATTGAGGGTTATCCCATAATCAAAAGCCCATCCAACAAATTTTAATGAGGCAAATGCGGGTCCATTGTCACATACTAATGCATAAGGGCAACCAAAGTGATTTAAAATAAAACTTTCCAAAAAATTAGTGACTACCTTAGTCGTGCATTGTCTACATGTGATTTCTTTTGTCCGTCTAGTGCAATAATCAGTAGTAGTTAGAATATACTTGTGTGTTGTAGATGATGGAGGGCTTACCAGACCAATGAAATCAAGTTCCCATTACACAAACAACTCACCTCCATAATTGGTTACAACGGGACAACCACATTCTCCTCCTTAGTGACGGTGATCTGGCATATATGACAGGAGTGAACGTGGCTATGAGCATCCTTAAAGCCTCTCAGCCAATAATATCCTGCCCTTAGTATCTAATTTTCAGTGGATGGTTCGGATCCATGACCCATGCCGAACTTGTCATGGAACTCCCCTAGGACTCGATTTGCTTCCTCTCTGCCAAGGCATCTCAAGTAGATGCCTTCATGATTCCTTTTATATAATATGGACCCTTGCAACATGTAGCTTTTCATTTTCAGGTGGAGAGCACCCTTTTGAACTCCCTGTAGGTGGGGAAGACACTTATGATTTAGAAAATAGTAAACGATGTCTTCGTACCACTCCCCTGGAGAAACATCCTCCATCTAGTATTGTTGCACTGTGAGTTCAAGCCCCACATCGGCTCCTGCTTCAATAATTATTCAAGTAAGTGCTTGTCCTCTCACCAACCTCATTGGTTGGATTTCCATATCGTACTCTTGCGGTAGTGTGACCCATTTCGCTCTTCGTTCACCTAATTCATTCTAGATAAGCAACGTCTTCACAGTTGGGTCAGGAACTATGGTGAACACTTTATTACGCAAGATATAATGCCTGAACTTCTTCACCCCTCTAACAAGGGCATATGCTTTTTTTTCTATGTTGTGGTAGTGCAGTTCAACATTTTTTAGAGGAGCGCTCATGAAGGCAATCAGGTGCTCATTCCCTTCGTCATCTTTTTGCATCAGAATTTTGGCGCACGAATGCTTTGAAGTGACCGAATAGATGTAGAAAGGCTTCAGATAGTTTGGGCTGACCAACACGGGTGCTTCAACAATTGCTTTCTTAATTTCTTTAAAGGCCTATTTTTCTTCGGGATTCCACTCAATCTTAGTGTCTTGTTTCAGCATGGCATTGAGCGGCTTGATAATGTTAGCAAAGCTTGTAATAAACTTTCGTACAAAGTTAATCTTTCCAAAAAAGATTTGAGCTCTTTCTTGCTACCTGGCAGCTGGATCTTCAATAGGGACTGAATATGCTCTGAGTCAATAGAGATGCCTCGTTCTGAGATAATATGTTTGAGTGGCTTCCCTTTAGTAACCCCAAAGATGCACTTCTTGGGATTAAGGGAGACACCAAACTCTCAACACCTCTGGAAGACTTTGCACAGATCGGAGACATGATCACTCGACTTCTTTGAAAACATTGTCAGATCATCCATGTAGATGATTATGCATTTTCTGATCAGATCTTTGAATGCAATGTCCATGGCACATTGGAAGGTTGTGTCGATGTTAATAAGCCCAAAGGTCATTCATCTGTATGTGAAGGTAACCCACTTTGTGGTGAACACTATCTTATGACGGTCTTCATACTGGACCATTACTTGATTATACCTAGAATAGTCATCAAGCCGCTCAACGCCATGCTGAAACAAGATGCCAAGATTGAGTGGACTCCCGAAGCAAAATAGGCCTTTGAAGAAATTAAGCAAGCAATTGCTAAAGCACCCGTGTTGGTCATCCCGGACTATCTGAAGCCTTTCTACATCTATTCGTTCACTTCAGAGCATTCATGCGCTAGCATTCAAACCCAGAAAAATAATGAAGGGAATGAGCACCTGATAGATTTCATGAGTGCTCCTCTAAAAGATGTTTAATTGCATTACCGCAACATATAAAAATAAGCATATACCCTTGTTAGAGGGGTGAATAATTTTATGCATTATATCTTGCGTAATAAAGTGTTCACCATAGTTCCTGACCTGGCTGTGAAGACGTTGCTTATGTAGAATGAATTAGGTGAATGAAGAGTGAAATGGGTCACACTACTGCAAGAGTACAATATGGAAATCCAACCAATGAGATTGGAGAGAGGACAAGCACTTACTCAAACAATTGTTGAAGCAGTAACTGATGTGGGGCCTGAACTCACAGTGCAACAATACCAGTTAGAGGATGTTTCTCCAAGGGAGTGGTACGAAGATGTCATTTACTATTTGCTAAATCATAAGTGTTCACCCCATCTATAGGGAGTTCAAAAGCATGCTCTCCACCTAAAAAATAATAGCTACATGTTGCAAGGTTCCATATTATATAAAAGGAATCATGAAGGAATCTACTTGAGATTCCTTGGTAGAGAGGAAGCAGATCGAGTCCTAGGGGAGTTCCATGACAGGTTTGGCATGAGTCATGGATCCAGACCATCCACCGCACATCAGATACTAAGGGTGGGATATTATTGGCTGACAGTCTTTAAGGACACTCATAGCCACGTTCACTCCTGTCATATATGCCAGACCACTGCCACTAAGGAGAAGAGTGTTGTTGTCCCGCTGCAACCAGTTGTGCAACGGGGCCTCAATTTCATTCATCCAATAAGCCCTCCATCATCTACAGGATACAGGTATATTCTAACCACTACTAATATTGCACTAGATGGACAAAATAAATCGCATGTAGACAATGCACAACTAAGGTAGTCACTAATTTTTTGGAAAGTTTTATTTTAAATCGCTTCGGTTGCCCTTATGCATTAGTATGTGACAATGAACCCGCATTTGCCTCATTAAAATTTGATGGTTGGGATTTTGATTATGGATAGCCCTAAAGTTCTCATCCAATTACTACCCCCAGGGCAATGGCCTTACTGAGTCCATGAACAAGAATCTGATAATCGTGATTAAAAAATTGCTAGATAGGAATCCTAAGGACTGGCATACCTAGCTCCATTTCTCCCTTTGGGAGACCGCACTCGTCACAAGGCTGCCCTTGGTGATTCTCCATTTCATTTGGTTTATAGCTTAGAGCCTTTCTTTCAAATCCACTTGAAAATTTCCACTCTCGAGTTTGTCAATGACTTTTATGAAGGGGGAGACCGTAGAAAAGCTCAGTTAGTTGAGCTTTTACATTTAGAAGAAATACGAGACCGTGCAATAGAATTTTTTTCCAAACACCAGGGCATAGTCAAACACTAGTTCGATCGATGAGCCAAAGTTAAGGCCTTTAGAATTGTGGATCTAGTCCTGTGTTGGGACAAGGCCCATTAGAAGAAAGGGGGACATAGAAAATTTGACAAGCTTTTTCTTGGCCCCTTTCAAATAGCTGAAATTTTGGGAGACAATGCTTTCCATTTAAAGATCCTTACTGGTGAAGATGTCCTGTTGCCTGTAAATGGGCAGCATTTGAAGCATTACTTCTAAGTCTGACCTCGTGTATAGTTGTTCTTGTAAATACCTGTACATAGGTTAGGTTAGGTTGCCTTTTTTTCTTTGTTGTTGTTTTGCGTTGTTTTGTTTTGCCTGTCTCCCGACTATTTTACTTTGGTGAGGGGCTTTTTGTCATTGATGTGGTGGTCGTGCTTATTCAATGAATGGTTCACTTTGCTGACCATCCTTAGTGTTCTTTGGTTAAACATTTATTCTTGACTATTGGTCCCTGATAGCTGATTTGGGATGACTTCCTCATCTGAACTTCATCCTAGAACTCGATCCTTGGTTGGATCCTTTTACATTCATCTTAGAACTTACAAAAAATGCACATTAACTATTTCCAAAGGACTATACAATGGCTACTATGATAACCTGGTGAGTGAAAAATCTCAAGTCCTCTCCAGTGACCACTGTGCTTGTCAAACCCATTGTAGGATTCAGTGTCTACACGGTTGAGCGAAAGGCAAAGTGCGGAAAGAAATATCAGAAAGAGAAAATAAATAATTTTGAAAATCAAGGAAGTGTATGGGTGTGCGAATAACTCTACCGGGGCTATGGACGCCTAGCTAGAAGTAGAGCAATATTCATGGTGTCACAATGACAACTTCACTGGGGCTATGGATGCCTGGTTGGCAACGGGGCAATGTCCAGGTTACTTTTGGTGTTGGACGATTTAAGTAGCTCATTTCGTTTGATTAGCTGCTGCTTTTTAAAGTTCCCGAGGGAGGGGATTAATTCACTACACACACACTTCTGAGATGTCTCGTAGATTGAACCAACTAAGAACCTTGTTCTCCTTGTTCACTTATGGAGGTCAACCCCTAGTTTACGAAACTATAGATTCTAAGTTCTAAATGAACGCTTACCCTCAGAACGCTCAGGAGCATTTCCCAGCAGAGTCGCCATTTGTTGTGCCCTCAGCACACACGCCCCGTTTGGAACGGGGACCCTCTCTTTTCTTTGCCTTGTCGAGTCATTTTGTCACTACCTCATTTTGTGTGCCCCCGTTTTCGTGTCCTAATGGTTAGTGTGTCTCCAAAGCCTTATCTTAAATTGACCATGTTTTATCCCCTCAAAATTTGCTAAGTCCCAAGTCTTCATGGGGTTCCTTTGGTAGTTTTCCTCTACCAACGGCCTTGGGGTCCTCCAGGTTCGGCCCAACGGATTTCCCTCTCCAAATTTTTGTTGCGGATTTGTTGTTTCAAATAGTTGAAGGCCTTCACCTTCTCATGTCTTGGGACCCGGCTCCTCGACCACCGTCCTCATAACTTGTGGTGCAAAGTTGCCATCCTTCACTCGCCCCGGGCGCAGCCCATCAGACTTCTCTGCCCCGGACTCCGTTGTGAGCTTTCCCTTTCAGGACGACCATCCTTCATCGGATTTATGCCCATCAGACCCCATGTCTCCTCTTTTTGATGTTTTTCAATTTAACATTTGAAGCGGTCGTTTGCTTGCATCCTTTCGGCCTCCAATTCTGGAACCTCCTGCCACCGTATCGAAGTTTAAATTTACCAACCTCTTGAGCCTGCCATACTCACATTAATGAGGTGTATTAAATGTCGATAGGGATATAAATATTCAGATCAACCTATAATTTTCACATGTCAGGTTGGCCAAAAGAGTTCAGAGAGAGTTAGAAGAATCCAATGCCTTCATCATTCACTGCCCCCATGCCTGTTTCCTTCATCAACCGATTCTTCACGAATTTGGCAACCTCCTTCACCAGGGTCTTGAGGTAGGTTTTCCTTCCACCCTCCTACGTGTTGTTTGGTGATCTCATGTTTAAATGATGAAAAAATAGGGTTAAAATAACTTCATTTGATAGAGGAGGATTAGACCTAAAAAACCCATGTTGTAAAATCTCAAGAAAACCTCCAAATCATCATAAAAATTGAATCTGGAACTTTATCACCTCGGCACCATTCTTCCCACAGAGCGTTCATACCCTTTGGACCCGAGCTTCCCCGTCGCCATTTAGAAAAATCCAAAACTCAAACAACTTTCAAACGATGACATGTTCTCCCAGGCCTGCCACCCCAAATCTCCTTCAACGGTTCGTTGTCAAGACTAAACCAAAATTTAAAGTCTTGGCCTCCTTTTAGGCTTCTCGGGCCCATTCCTGTGGGATTCCGTCCCCGGGACACCACATAGTGTTTTCTGTTTCGAACAGAAAAATGGCCCCATCCACTCAAGCCTCGGAGCCCACCCCGTCCTTTGCCACCTGAGTTAAACAAACGAACTGCTACATCCCTGACATCCTTCGGGTCCCGATTCGTGGAGTTCCGTCCACGGACCTCCGCTACTACTTCGCCATTTCTCATGGCCATCTGGTGACTGCTTTTCGCCCTCCGAATCCTGAGTGTCCTAAAGCCACTTGAACAACAAATGATCAAAAATAAAGTGCCTTCACCTCCGTTGGGTTTCCACTATCGGGAGTCTATCCCATCTCAGCCGTCACAAGAGGAAAAATTAACCCGTCCTTTTGATTCCCAGAGCCTGCCACTCTGATTGTAGGTAGAGTTATAATGAAGAAAACCTGAAATCCAAACATAGTGCCGGGTCCAGTCCATTGGAACTCCATCCCCGAAATTTTGCTTAGTGCCTGCCATTTCAAATGATAAACCTTAGACGACTTTCCCTCCTCACAGCTCTGAGTGCCACAATGATGATCTAAATGACCTCCAATCTGGAAACAAGTCTCGACCCACGTGCTCAAATTAAACCCTCTCCTGCATGGACCTTTCAAATCATTTGAATTTGAAGTCGGGAGAAACCATACATATTGCCCTTCCTTGTTCGCCCTTCAAAACAACATTCTTGCTAGGGAAGTCAAACCCTTGGGGCCCCGACTGACCAAATTCCCCTCTAAAACTTCTAATGAAATCTTGAAATAAATGTTTGATTTCATGAATGATGAGCTATCTAACTGGATTTCATCCAACATGGATTTTGGATAACATCAGTGTCTTCATGCTTGATTGTGTTCGTCATGCCTTTGTTTGCAAGATATGTGGAATTGAGTGCAGGACCCTTAGGGGTAGTTGCAGAAAAGGACAAAGGAAAGAAATCAGGCTAAGTTCGTCGTGGGAAAGAGGACAAGGACCAAATGAAGTACCAATTCCAGGGGGAGCCGTTGCACTCAAAGATTATTACAGACTGGAAGGAGACTTGTTGACTGTGATTTTGGCACAACAACATGTAAACAGAATATTGCTATTCTGTTTCTCCTAAAAGAGAAAGGCAACACATGGAGAAGACTTTAGATCCTTTTGTCGCTACAGCATTTACTCTTCTGTATTCGTGTCCACCTTTCAACTCTGTTGGGGTCGTCTTGAATGCTTAGAATATCTTCATTAATAATGATCAAACTCCTTTCCAACAGTCACTACAACTGTCCCTTTGAGTCACGGTTTCTCCTTTCCTTCGGCCTCCTTCTGTTCTAGACTTCTCTGTATGTTGACCGTCCTCTAGAAGCACCGTCGAGCCTCCTGCAAATCTGAACACCGTCGCCTGAGCCGATCCATCATCATCTGTTCTTAGAAGGAAACCATCTTGCTTGCATTCTGTTAGTCCTCTCCTGAGGGGCGGACAATTGGTCAATGGCTCATCTTAGCTCTCTCTGATTGGATGATCACATGCCACACAAGATTCTTTGGTGGTCAAAAGTGGTCCGAATGGTATCGCACGTCGGTGAGACACCATCCATGTCTCCCTGATGCCACTTCACCATTCTACAGTTATTGACATGACACCAGACAGTCGGTATGACGTTTCAGCGAGTTGTAGAAGTCACATTGAGCTCACAAAACTTATCAGCAAGACTGAATGCTCTCGATAGGACATCATAGCGAACCCCAGGATCCATTGGCGAGCTCATCTTTCGTGTCAGGGAGAGTATCCCTTGTCGCCGTGACCTCATGGTGAAGTCTTCTGATTCTCCTCGAGCTCACTCTTCTTCTTCGGGTTCGAGCTCCTTTTCTCTTTCGATAAGACTCTTTCGATCTCGGGGAGACCTTTCATCGAACCTCTTTATGCTTCCGGAGTCTCCCTGATTTCTCTTTGTTTTGACATGACCATCCCGAGTCGGTGAGACATTACACTGAGCCATCTATCCTCAGGTGACAATGTTTCATTTCGGCCAGACCCTGTTGAATCGGCAAGAGATTATGCCGATATTACTTCACGTCGGTGAGACCTTTCCTCTTCGCCGAGACCTTATATCGAGATCCTCGTCTTTCGTCGAGTTGCTCAGCACTTGGCAGGACATATCGAGGTCGGGGATACATCATAGCGATCCTTTTGTTTCTCGCTGAGTCCATTCTGTTTCGATGAACCTCTCTATAGTCACCCAGACCTTATGACGAGCTTTTGTTTTCTCCACGAACTTACCCTGTCGGCAAGAGTCATGGTGATGCTAGCTTCCTCAGGCGAGCACTTCTCTGATGTTGGGGAGACCCCAATGTTTCGAGGAGACCTTTCCCCAAACTTCTTTCTTCTTACCGAGCCCATTTCCTTTCGGTGTGACCTTCTTGTTTTAGCTAAACATTATGCCGAAGTGACAACCTTCTGCCGACCTCCATTTCTTTTGCTGAGACACCTTGGAGTCACCCAAACATTTTGCCAAGTGCTCTTTATTCTTTTGGAGTCTCCCCGATCTTTATTTGTTTCGGTGTGACCTTCAGACTTCGCTAAGACCTTTGACCGAGGTCTTTTCCTTCATTGAGTGTTCATTTGAGTTCAGCAAGAGCTTGTTTAGTCGATGAGACATCTTGCCGAACTTTAGATCTTTCGGCGAGCTTGTTCTGTCCTTTTGCTGAGACAATCTCACTTCGGGGAGACCTTTTATCGAGCCCCTCATGTCATACTGAAGACTGATCCTTCGGCAAGACCTATGGTGAAGACATGATCCTTTGGTAGGCTATATTGTCGCCAAGACCTCCCTGTAGTCTTACCGAAGTGTTCTCTATCGCTCCACATGTGTCGGTGTGACTTTTTATGGTTGGGGAGATCTCTTGGTGAAGCCACTTCGTTTCGCAGATACCACTTTATCTCAGCAAGAGTTCACCCCATCGGTGAGACATCTTGCCGAGCTCACTTTTCTCTTGGCGAGCCTCCCCTTGTCGTTGAGACTTCCTTTGGTTGGTGAGACTTTACACCGACCGAGGCTTCCTTTCACCGAATTCTGCTGTCGCCAAGACCTTCTCGAGTCGGCAGGACATCCTACCGAACCCGTTGCATTCGTTCCAAGTCTCTCCAAGTGACCTCCTCCTTTCAGCCAGAAACTATGCTGAAGGCATCATCCTTTGGCGATCTTTTATGTCGGGGAGACCTCTCTTAACTTATACTGACATGCATTTCTTTTGTTCCTAGTGTGTCGGTGTATCATCCACTTGTCAAGAAGACGTCTTATAGATACCTCATGTCCCGAGGAAAGCTTTACTAGTTCATCCTATTGTCGTTGACATACTGGTTTTCTCACCGAAGACCACTGACGGAATCCCCCTCGCACTGTGTCGTGACTTTTCATGGTCGCCGAGACTTTTCTCTGAAGAAAAGTCTCTCACCGAGATGTAATACTTTGTCGGAGGTTGGCGAGACATGAAGAACTCGGGGAGAGTTTCCACCGAAGACATAACTCTCGCCGAAAGGATTTTCTTGTTCTTGCTAGTCGGTGAGACATTAGGCTTTTTCCAAGACCTTATCCCGAACTCAATATCTCCCACCGAAGTGTTTGCTCATTGTGCGGTAATTGGTGAGACTTCATGAATTCACCAAGACCTCTTGGCAAAGAGAAAAACCTTTGCCGATATACGGATCCTTGTTGCCGCTGGTCGGTGAGAACCAAAGATCTCGTCGAGAGCTTTCTCTGAAGGAAACCCCATGTCACCGAGACCCTGTTTGATGTCTTGCTGATAGCTGACTGCACATGAATTTCGCTCGTTGTGACATCTTTGGGGTCTTGTCGACTTTTACCTTAACTGAATTTTAGGACCAACTAGATTGAGCAATGGCATCTAACTGAGCTCACCTAGAAAATATCACCAGGTGCATGATTCAATCTTGCAAAAGAAAGGTCTACATTAGTCCTCATAAGTAAACAAGAGATATTATAATAAATCCACCATTGGTTATAATTATTTCACTGAATTCCTAGCAAGGAGAAAACCAACTTAGGTTGAGACAGAACCAAGATTAAACAAAACAAGAAGACAAACTTAGGCAGAAAGCAGAACTCCCAAGAGAAAAGAAAATAACAAAAAACAAAGAAAACAAAAGAGAAAGGGGGACCCATTTTGATCCAGATAAAAGTGGGGTGGTTATGCAAGGCATAACAAATGGTGACTCAGCTGGGAAAATGGTTTAACCATTTTCATGAATCTGAAGGATTCAGCTACCCAGATCTCCTGGTTCATGAACATCACAACTCTAGTTGGGTCAGTTATTTCAAGCAAGGTAGAGCAAGAATCTCAAATGCAAGTCAATCAATGGCTACCCCTGAATCTATGTGTGTGCTTGATAGTGCATCATCCTTTCATAAAGTTTTTCTTATCTTTCGAGCAACAATGTGCAAGATTTGAGCTACATGAGTTGATTATTTTTAGTTTTCGTGCAATGATATCCTGGGCATTGCTCCGCTGCCAGTCAGGCGTCTATAGCCTCGATGAAGATACCTCTAGTTTCCTCACAACATTGCTCTACTGCCAGCCAAGCGTTCATAGCCCCAGTAGGGATACTGGAATCACCCATTCATATTGAATCATCTTTTTCTTTTGATAATTCTTTTCTTTCTTTTTTTTATTATAGAGTTTCAGATATTTCACTTAGTTCTTTTTCAATATGTCAGATGTTTAACATCTGATCTGGGTTGAAAACTACGATGGACCTCAAGACAACATTTAGGAATCAAAATTTTCACTCAAATCTTACAACACCATAATCCTAAGACATATATACCCTTACAAGAGAAGATGTTCTTAATAATTTGTGACAGATTCAGGGGAGCTGATGAAGGTTACTTACTTGGCACCTTGTTTTCAAGACTTTCCACAAATTTTATTGACAATAAGCATGAAACAACGAATTGAGGACAAAATCACTCGATTAGAAAACCTAAAAATATTTAAACCGCTTCTCTCCTAGTGACCAAAGTATGCTTCAAATAAACAACCACCATTCCAAGATGGAAAGAAATAGATAAACCCCCAAAGAACAAAAACAAAGGAGAAAACCAAACAGCAAGACAAAAAAAAGAACAGAGGGACAAACAAACAAACAAAAGATTATTTACAAGAAGAGAGCAAATTTACAAAAAAAAAAAAAAAGACTATTTACAAAGAGAGCAGCAAATTATTTACATAAGGACAGAGTTACCTACAAGCAAAAGCACAGAAGTTATTTACATAAATACACATTACTTACAAATAGGAGACCAATAAATTATTTTCATTTAGAACAGAAATTAACAGCCTTCAGGACTCAAAATAATGCTTAAGAAACTGCCCATTGACAGGCAATGAAACAGGTTCTCTAGTTAGGCTGCTTAGTTTGAAAACATTTTCCCCTAGGATCTCAACAATTTGATAAGGACCTAGCCAGAGTTTTTCAAATTTCTGGTGGCTGCCCTTCTTTTCACTGGCTTTATCCCACAACAACACTAGGTCTGATATCCTAAAAGCTTTGATTTTGGCTCTTTTATCAAACCAACGTTTGACAACAGCCTGATGGTTGAAAAATTGTTGCAAAGTAGCATCTCTTTGTTCTTCTAATTTTAACAAAGCAGCTAATCTGACTTCTATCCTATTGTCACTAGAGTAGAATTTCTACATGAACTCAAGGATAGGTATTTGCAGATGGATAGGAAAGACAGGCTCTTGGCCATATACCAGCTTGAATGGTGAGGTGTTTAAAGCAGCCTTAATCCTAATTCTATCCGCCCATAATGCGAATCTCAACTGGGTATGCCAGTCTCTAGGGTTATCTTCTAACAGTTTCTTAATTACCCCTAAGAGGTTTTTATTGGTTGACTCTGCTACTCCATTGCCTTGTGGTTAATAGTTCGAAGAGTATTTCAAAACAATTTTGTGATCATATGCCCAGGAAATAAACTCAGCAGAAGAAAAGGTAGAGCCATTGTCACATACCAGAGCGAAGGGTACCCCAAACCTTGTAGTGATGCATTCGGTGAGGAACTTGATCACTACTGTGCCCCTGACCAGTCTCATAAGGCGTATCTCCAGATCGAACTCTTGTAAGATAGCCATCCACTTTCCCCTTCTTTCTCCTAGCTCGCTCTACATCAGTAGGGACTTGACAGCTGCATCCGGAACTATAGTGACGACTTGACTTCAGAGAATGTAATGTCAGAATTTCTTAACAGCCCGAACCAGTGCAAAAGCTTGCTTCTCTAGAGGTGGGTATTTGATCTCCGCATTTTTGAATGGAGAGCTCATGAACGCAATCGGTCTCTCCTTTGCCTCTTCTTGTTGTTGGGTTAATACAGTTGCACCGGAATGGTCAGAGGCGAAAGAATAAATGTAGAATGGCCTGATGTAATCAGGGTTGGTAAGGACCAGTGCTTCTGAGATAGATCACATGATTTGTGCGAATGCGCCCTTTGCCTCCTCAGTCCACTCTGTTTTGGCATCCTTCTTCATCATTTCGTTTAGGGGTTTCACGATTTCAGCAAAGCCTGTGATGAACTTCCTCACGAAGTTGATTTTCCCAAAGAAAGACTTCATTTCTTTCTTGCTTCCTGGCTGGGTGATCTTCAGAATTGACTCGACCTGGTCTGGATCGATTGAGATTCCCATTTTTGAAATTATATGTCCCAAGAGCTTTCCCTCAGAGGCTCCGAACACGTATTTGTTGGGATTTAAGGAGACGCCATATTCAATACACCTCTAGAGAACCTTGGCCAAGTCGGCAGCATGATTGAGTCGATCCTTAGAGAACACTGTCAGGTCGTCTATGTAAACAATAATATATTTTCCAATTAGATCCTTGAAAGCTATGTCCATGGCATGCTGGAAAGTTGCTCCAACGTTTATCAGACCCAATGGCATCCTTCTGTATGCGAACATCCACCACTTGGTAGTGAAAGTCGTCTTCATCCTGTATATTTTCCAATTAGAGTAACTGTCCAAGAATGACATCATTTGTGCTCCATTGACAGTCTATAATACCTCATCCAAGGAAGGGAGTGGGTAATTATCCTTTTCTGAATCCCTGCTCAGGTTTATAAAGTCGACGCATAGCCTAATTTCCCTGTTCTTCTTGCGGACTGGGACTAAGTTAGCCACCCATGTTGAATGGCGCACATGGAAGATTATCCTTGCAGAGAGTAATTTCTGGACTTCTTTATAGATCAATGGTTCGATCAGGGCATTGTTAGGGCACTGCTTCTGTCAGAAGGGTTTAGTCTCGGGCTTCAAGGGGATAGTGTGGGTCATAATAGAAGAATAAAAGGTCTGAAGGTCTTCATACCCCAAGGCTATCGCAGCAATATCCCTTTTAAGTGCCCTCAATATGTCTTCTCTAATTGCTTCAGGGCAGACCTTCCCTATGTAGAGATTTCTTTCAGGACCTGAGTCAGCTAGGTTAATCATGTTATATTTGCCTCCTTTTCCTTCAGCAGATGCCTTCTCTCGAGCCCTTGAGTCTAAGTCAAAGATTCTTTCTAGAGCAACCATTCCCTTGGGAATCTTATTAGTTTTTAGATTAAGGACTCCTTCTGTATCAGAATCCTCTGGATTCCAATCTCCTTGATCCCTGTTGGATTGATCAATGATTTGTCCTTCGAAGACATCTGAACTTGCTAGGAAAGCAAGGATATGTTGGTCATCATCAAAGACCTAGAAGTTCTTGATATTGTCAGGAATAGCTGGGGTGGACATCAGTTCCATTGAGAATCTTTTAAACTTGGAGCCTTGCATAGGTTCCAAGGTACTAGCAGCAACAACCAATGAATCTGCTACATGATTTTCCTCTCTAGGGATCTGATTAATCCCAAAAGCGTTGAAGTCCTCAATCAGGTTCCATACCCGATTTCTGTAAGCTACCAGCCTTTTGTTGTGACATGTGTATTGGCTGCGCACTTGCCTGATAACTATTTTTGAATCTCCCTTGACCATCAAGGCAGTGACCTTTTTCTTGTGTGCAAACATCAATCCCTGTGCTAGAGCTTCATACTCTGCTACGTTGTTAGTACACCCAAATTGCAACCTATAAGAAGCAAAGAAATTTTTCCCTTTAGGGCTGGTTAGTACAATTCCAACACCACAACCGGTTTTGGACTTGGATCCATCAAAGGTAAGGGTCCACAACTGATCACTAGTAGGGGTTGATCCTTTTGAGGTTATTGTGGGTACTTGAGTTAGATGAGTGACAATCGGGACTACTTGATCTTTTGCATCAGGTATAGGGAAAGGAGGCTTTGTAGGTTGTTTGGGTATACTTTGCAATTCTAGCTCAGTTGTATCATCTGACCTATGGTCATCTTCCTGGTAGTCACTTGTCCCTTTGGTTGGTTCCTTGGGTTTCGTTTCATTTGTGAGTGCAGGGGTGTCTAACAAACCTTGGGGCTGCTCCTCATTAGTATACTAATTGAGACATGTGTCTAGAGTAGGTTTGATCTAAGAAGGGATTTCTTTTGAAAGTATTGTATCCCTGGTTAACATGGTTGCTTCCTTGGCCTCAAATGAGAAGCAGTCTAGAATGGTCTCAGGGCGACTTGTGCTAGCCTCCTCAGCTTGGGAAGCATGATTTAAAATGTCCCTGCAAGGTTGACAAGTCAGTTCATAATGACTTTGGTAATGTACCCTGCACCAATTAGGGAGCAGGAGACTTTGCAGATCTATATCTTCCCCCAAGACCAGTCGGTCTTGTTGCAGCTTTCTAATCAGGTCCTGTTGATTTTCATCAATGGTTGGGTCAGGGGGTTTTTGTTTTGACATGTTTTTAGTATTGAAAAATGAGAAGGTTAGAATTTCCTCTTGTTTATAAACCCCCATCTCAGTCTCAAAGTAAGCCACCTCATTGGGACAATCATACTCAGTGATGATATGCTTGAGGCGAGGCTCACTTTCAATCCTAATCTGATTAGGAATCCCTTTCCATGATAGCCACATATGTGAAAATTCAAGGGAAAGATATCCCCCTAAATTTTTCATCAAATCTTGGCTTAGCAGCATACCATAGGTCTTGGGAATATCTGCCACTTGAATGTCTATGTTGGTTAGGATCCTAGGATCTAATCCTACTTGAACGTGTATGTTTCTTAATTCTCCTACCGCATTAACCTCTATTTTTTCAAGTTGAATGAACTTCTTATTGGTTTGAATGGGGTTTAATCCTAACTTCTTGCATATGGAAAATGACATGACATTTCCCGAAGCCCCTGAGTCCAATAAACAGTTATGTAGGTTTTTGCCAGAAATTCTTAAACTTAAAAGGAAAGGTGGAGTACCTACCTTGTTTCTATATAAGGTTGCATTCACGTCCCCAACAGGTGCCACTTTGCACTTTCCTTTTGACTTATCAGCTTGTTCTAGAGCTTTCAGCACTATCTCCCTTTGAGCAGGGCACCACTTTAAAATGTCAAAATATGACAAAGAAGTTTTCCGCTTCTGCATCTTAGAAACAATGTCAAATTTTGTATTATAACTTGAATTACTTTTGAAAACAGCAGAGGAATTACCCTTGTTATGGAGGTTAGGCGGGCCTTTTGGTGGAGGAGGATTATTATCAGCATTTTGATTTGGAGGTACCATGTGATTAGGAGGTGCTGAGGTAGTGAATGGACCCTTACCCTGATTTCTCAGGAAGTGTCCTCCTTTTGACCGAAAGGCTTGGGCATCATATGAATCTTCCTCTGGTTCATTCTTAGTTTGCATTGGGAATGAGGGCTCTTCTTCAAAGATATCATAAGCCATTGCAGTATCCAGTGAGTGACCCCTTTGTTTGAATTCCCCTGGAATGTGTGAGCATCTTCGTGTGCCATCTTGACAACTTTCTCCATTTGAGGGCAGTTTATCTCAGAATGGGTTGCAGTATCATGCACCCTACACCAATTGGTCATGAAGTTGAGGTCGGCCACATTTGCAGTGTGTGATCTCTCTTCATTTGCTTGATAGTTGTGTGAAACTCCACCATTATTGGGCCCGGTATTCCATTGTCTATTGTTGTTTAGCCTTTGATTGTACCCTCTATTCTAATTCTGATAGCCCTAATTAGAAATTTTTTGGCCTTGATAACCCCTTTGTGTAATTTTTGTTGTTTTGATTGGGATAATTACCCTGGCTTTGAGAGGGATTCAGCCAAAGATGAGCCATGTCATTTGTAACCTGAGACGGTGTTTTCTTCAAGGTTTCTACCTCATTAGTAAGTTGGACTATCTTTTCACTTTCCATGCTCTTAACAATAGGCGGCTGATCAACATGACTTGGAGTTCCAATTTGGTTATGATAGCCATGGGAGCTTGGAGGAACCTGCGGTTGTTGGGATAAGTCAGGAGTTCCCTTAGCAAAGAATGGGACCGGTGGTTGGGTTTTCAATTTAGATATAGGCCCATAGTGGGAAGGATACATCCCTGGGACAGTATTGAACAAGGGAGTTGGACTAGGCATCTGATATCCCATTGAAGGGAAACCTCCTCCCATGCCTCCTTGTTGAGAACTGATTTGTTGCTACAGCTTGATAGCTAGATGATAGACTTTGGATAGAGAGTCAATATCAGCTAGTAGATAAGTCCTTTGTAAGAACAAGCCAAGAAAGGGGTCTATAACCCTGAAGTAGGCTTGGATGGCACTATTCTCAGTGACTAGATAGGGATCTTGCAATCTCCTATACATTCGTTGGAATCTGGTGTTGAATAAAGGCAAGGGTTCACCTAGTTCCTTTCTGATGGTAGCGAATTGGTGGTATAAAAGAGCTGGATCCACATAAATTTTGAACTGATTAATGAAAGTATTTTCCAGGTCTGTCCAGCTCAGGATAGAACGCTGAGGAAGATTGAGATACCAGTTGTAGGCCATATCCCCTAAGGAATATGGGAACAACCTACAAACTACATCATGGTGGGCTATTTGGGCTCTGGTACAAGCATCCTTGAAGGCTTGTATGTTCTCTTCAACACTTCTTGATTCACCATGAATGTACTTAGGACAGAATTTCTCAGGGTTCTTAGGTAGATAGTGAAAACCTCCAGGGATAGTCCCCAATGGAGAGGGATTATTTTGAAAGAATGCCATTGGTGGCAGTGGTGGTGGTTGAGCCAGCTGTTGTATGGGTTGAACCAGCTGTGATGACAATTGAGATGGACGTGATAGTGGATTGATAGGTACCCACTGGGGTATTGTTGAAAAGCCTGGTGGAGTGAGCGGAGTTGGCAAAGGTGGTATGACGGTTGAGCCAGGCTTATGACTTTTGTGTCTTGTTGGGGTCTTGAGTTCTATTAGGGGTGGTGGATTTTCAATTGATCGGAGAACTCTATGGGACCTTTCTGAAGAGGAAATCCCATCTTTATCTAGTTTTCCCTTTTCAACCCTCCATCTAGCACCAATTCTTGTTGACTGTGATTTTGGCACAACAACATGCAAACAAAATATTGCTATTTTTTTTCTCCTGAAAGAGAAACGCAACACATGGATGCCCTAACTCCCAAGGTCTTTGTAGTTGGTTCTCAACTATGCTGATGTTACTCAGTGGTCAATGCAACAGTAATATTCAAGGGGCCTGTTGTTGTTGAGCTTTTGGATTGTTATTAGGTCAAGCATGAAAATCAAAACCTACTTTAACAAGGGTTTTAAAGAAATAGAAAAGATAGATCAGGGCTTTGAAACAGAAAAGAACAACAGTTCATCTAATCTTAACAAGACTTGATAACTTCAAGGAATTTGTAAACCAAAACTACAGAACAAAGTAAACTTGTAATTGACACACAGACTCTTTCATTCACAGTGCTAATTCGCATAACAAATTTTAATTACCATTTAAATAAAACACAAAATAATATTTCATTCCTTGAAGACTTCACAAATCAAATGATCAATTAAGACAAATATCATTCAGGAACACAACATGAAGTAGATTAAACTCTGATTGCTTCTACTGTCAATAAAACAGATAAGCAATATTTACAAAGCTAGCACAATCACCAGTGTACAGAGAATCTGAAGCTCCAGATTGTTCCCAACTACACTAAGAGAACTTAGAAAATACATTAAAGTCTGTACTGAAATCTAACTATTAACCAAGAAGACAAGAGAAGCTCTCATTACTAAGAATCAATATGTCACTCTATCTCCTTCTATTAACTGACTAACTCCTAACAATTCTAACTCTAAACAATTCTCAATCTTAAAAGTTTCTAAATCTAGAAGTTCTCATCCTTTCTTGTCTAACTTTCTTCTAAATCCTTCTAACCCTTTACACAGAGGCAAGAATTCCTTTTATACAGATTGTGTACCAAAAGAATGTGTTGTCCTCTGCACTAGGGTTTACAAAATATATGCATCCAGGAGAGTCAGCTCTCAGATCTTTTATGAAAAGAATCAAAGTTGCATTCAATGAGAAGCCCTGTTGTCCAAGTCGGTGATGGCTTGAGCTCAGGAGAAGCCTTTAGATATTTTTCTAGCTACAACATTTACTCTTCTGTCTTCATTTCCACCTTTGAACTCTGTTGGGGTCATCTTGAATGCTCAGAATATCTTCATTAATAATGATCAACCTCCTTGCTAGCAGTCACTACAGCTGTCCCTTTGAGTCCCAGTTTCTAATTTCCTTCCGCCTCCTTCTGTCCTAGACTTCTTTGTACGTTGACCATCCTCTGGAAGCACCATCAAGCCTCCTGCAGATATGAACACCGTCGCCCAACCTGATCCATCGTCGTTTGTTCTTAGAAGGAAGCCATCATGCTTGCATTCTATTAGTCCTCTCTAGAGGGGTAGTCAATTGGTCAATGGCTCATCTTAGCTCTCTCTGATTGGATGATCACATGCCACACAGGATTCTTTGGCGGTCAAAAGTGGTCTGAATAGTATCGCATGTCGGTGAGACACCATCCGTGTCTCCCTGATGCCACTTCACCATTCTATAGTTATCGACCTGACACCAGATAGTCGGTATGACGTTTCCACGAGCTGTGGAAGTCACATAGAGCTCACAAAACTTATCAGCAAGACTGAATGCTCTCGGTAGGACATCATAGCGAACCACAGGGTCCGTTGGCAAGCTCATCTTTCGTGTCAGGGAGAGTATCGCTTGTCGCCATGACCTCATGGCGAAGTCTTCTTATTCTCCATGAGCTCACCCTTCTTCGGGTTTGAGCTCCTTTTCTCTTTCGGTAAGGCTCTTTCGATCTCAGGGAGACCTTTCATCGAACCTCTTTATGCTTCCAGAGTCTCCTCGATTTCTCTTTGTTTCGGCGTGACCATCCCGAGTCGGTGAGACATTACACTGAGCCATCTATCCTTCGGTGACTTTGTTTCATTTCAGCCAGACCCTGTTGAATCGGCAAGAGATTATGCCTATATTACTTCACGTCGGTGAGACCTTTCCTCTTCGCCGAGACCTTATATCGAGATCCTCATCTTTTGCTGAGTTGCTCACCAGTTGGCGGGACATATCAAGGTCAGGGAGACATCATAGCAACCCTTTTGTTTCTTGCTGAGTCCATTCTATTTCGATGAACCTCTCCGTAGTCGCCCAGACCTTATGACAAGCTTTTGTTTTCTCCCCGAACTTACCCTGTTGGAAAGAGTCACGACGATGCCAGCTTCCTCAGGCAAGCTCTTCTCTGATGTCGAGGAGACCCCAATGTTTTGGGGAGACCTTTCCCCGAACTTCTTTCTTCTTACCGAGCCCATTTCCTTTCGGTGTGACCTTCTTGTTTCGACCAAACATTATGCCGAAGCCACAACCTTCTGCCGACCTCCATTTCTTTTGTTGAGACACCTTGGAGTCGCTCAAACATTTCTCCGAGTGCCCTTTATTCTTTTGGAGTCTCCCCGATCTTTGTTTGTTTCAGCGTGACCTTCGAACTTCGCTAAGACCTCTCACTGAGGTCTTGTCCTTCGCCGAGTGTTCATTTGAGTTAGGCGAGAGATTTTTTAGTCGATGAGACATCTTGCCAAACTTTAGATCTTTCGACAAGCTTGTTCTGTCCTTTTGCTGAGACAATCTCACTTCGGGGAGACCTTATATCGAGCCCCTCATGTCATACCGAAGACTGATCCTTCAGAAAGACCTATGGCGAAGACATGATCCTTTGGTGGGCTATATTGTGGCCAAGACCTCCCTGTAGTCTTACTGGAGTGTTCTCTCTCGCTCCACATGTGTCGGTGACTTTTTATGGTCGGGGAGATCTCTCGGCGAAGCCACTTCATTTCATCGATACCACTTTATCTCAGCAAGAGTACACCCCGTCAGTGAGACATCTTGCCGAGCTCACTTTTCTCTCGGTGAGCCTCCCCTTGTCACCGAGACTTCCTTTGGTCAGTGAGACTTTACACTGACCGAGGCTTCCTTTCGCTGAATTTTGCTATTGCCAAGACCTTCTTGAGTCGGCAGGACATCCTACCGAACCCGTTGCATTCGTTCCAAGTCTCCCCGAGTTAGAGCTTCTCGGTGTGACCTCCTCCTTTCAGCCAGACACTATGCCGAAGGCATCATCCTTTGGCGATCTTTTATGTCAGGGAGACCTCTCTTCATTTATACCGACATGCATTTCTTTTGTTCCCAGTGTGTCGGTGTAGCATCCAGTTGTCGGGAAGACATCTTATAGATACCTCATGTCCCAGTGAAAGCTTCACTAGTTCATCCTGTTGTCGCTGTGACATACTGGTTTTCTCACCAAAGACCACTGACGGAATCCCCCTCGCACTGTGTCGGTGTGACTTTTCATGGTCGCCGATACTTTTCTCCAAAGAAAAGTCTCTCACCGAGATGTAATACTCTGTTAGAGGTCGGCGAGACATGAAGCACTCGGGGAGAGTTTCCACCGAAGACATAACTCTCACTGAAAGGATTTGCTTGTTCTTGCTAGTTGGTGAGACATTAGGCTTTTGCCAAGACCTTATCCTGAACTCAATATCTGTCGTCAAAGTGTTTTCTCATTGTGTGATAATTAGTGAGACTTCATGAATTCGCCAAGACCTCTTGGCGAAGATAAAAACCTTTGCCGATATACGGATCCCTATTGCCGCCGGTCGGTGAGACCCAAAGATCTCGCCAAGACCTTTCTCCGAAGGAAAACCCTCATGCCGATAGGAAACCCCATGTCGCCAGGACCCTGTTTGATGTCTTGCCGATAGCTGACTACACATGAATTTTGCTCACTGTGACATCTCTGGGGTCTTGCCGACTTTTACCTTAACTGACTTTTAGGACCAACTGGATTGAGGAATGACATCTAACTGAGCTCGCCTAGCAAATATCACCAGGTGCATGATTCAATCCTGCAAAAGAAAGGTCTACATTAGTCCTCATAAGTAAACAAGAGATATTATAATAAATCCACCATTGCTTATAATTATTTCATTGAATTCCTAGCAAGGAGAAAACCAACTTAGGTTGAGATAGAACCAAGATTAAACAAAACAAGAAGAAAAAATTAGGCAAAAAGCAGAAGAACTACCAAGAGAAAAGAAAATAACAAAAAGCAAAGAAAACAAAAGAGAAAGGGGGACCCATTTTGATCTAGATCAAAGTGGGGTGGTTATGCAAGGCATAACAAGACTACAGATACCAATATCAACCATGTTGATATTGATGAATTTAAATAGAGGGTGAAAGTCAACCCAACCATAGACAATGTCGAGCTAATCAGAGGAAGTGGAATCTCCAAAGTTGTAGGCTTCCCTCCTTCCCTTATAGCTCCTGAACTAGTCATGGCTTGTAGGAAAGCATACCAGCTTGAGACCAGGACCATAATAGACAGAGATGGAAACATTCTAGCTAACATGTATCCCTAGGCAATAACGAAGACTTTCCACATTCCCACCTTTTCGGAGATGGAGATCCCTACCATCAAAGATTGCAAGGAAATGTGGGATCAGGATCCAACTGGATGCAAGAATTTCATAAACTACTATTGGCTCAAAGAGAAGTGGGGCAACATTGCTAAGGTTCCCCAGGAACTTTTCTGCAGCGACTTCTATGAAGTTTATCATGACTTGGTGACTCTACTAAGCAGAGTGATGGGCCTCCCCACTATCGCGTACTTCCAGGAGTGGATGGTTTACTTTGTTGAGAAAATTCTTCTTGGGAGGGAGGATGGTTCCATGCAAACCACATTCTATTGGGTGGGAATAATAAGTGACTGCTTCCATGAGCAGTTCATGAATGTTAAGAAAACCTCCAGGTTTTATATGACATCTTACCTTGTCTACTCGCTGGCTGAACGAAGGAAGTATACTGGACTGTTCAGGGCTCCAAATAAAAAATTTGGTCAATAATTAAAGGTTTATGATAGATACCCTCAATTGCAGTTTAGAAATTTCAAAAGGGACTATTGAAAGGTAAATGACGATTTCATAGGTCACATTATCAGGTTGCTTGGAGGAAATTTTGAAAGTCTTCCATAGTGCTCATGCGTTCCTCAAACAATATGCCTTCCTATTCATTCAGTATCCCAAGTTCACATACATTCATGCCCAAGGCTACAAAGAAAGGCCGAACAAGTTGCCCCGGTATCCTAATGACCAGATTACATTGTTAGAACTCTCTCGGCAGCTGCGGCATGTACATACTCTCCTTAGCAGAAAGAATTTGGCGGGGATCCTTTATCCCCTTTATTTTGGTCAAGGGATGTACAAGCTACAAACCTCTCAATGTGTAGGAAATTCAGAAAAGGAGTTGGCTGAGTATCATTTCCGGCTTCATATCGCTTGTCCACGAATGGACCCTTATGGGCATATACAAAAAGAACTTGGACCCAACTATGCCCATCTGCATCATGTTGAAGCTTTCTAGGTGAATTTCCAAGATGATAAGGAGGTGTGCATGAGACATTACATGTGAATGATTGCCTACTTCATAAAAAGGTTGAACTTGTTCCTTGTACCTGATCAAGTTGAGGAAGATGAAAGTATAATTATGGATCCTAGGTACAATGAAGTCACCAACTTGCTACTACCTTCAATAGACTAGGACGAGCAAGAGGTCAATGATCTCAATATCATAACCAAACTAATCGAAGCTTGTACCAAAGAATGGGTCAATGAAAAAGTAGCCTGACTGAAGCAACAAGGGGTCATCCTGACCTATCAAGGGCTCAATAGTGAGCCTAGTGCAACAGATCATGGAGTTGCTACAACCTCGATGAGAGAAACATCCAAATCTCGTCCACTCATTCGCTCTAGAAAAATAAAAGAGACTGAGGAGAAACGACCAAATCCAAAAGTATACGCAAGGAAGGCTTCAGAGGGTGAGTCCTCAAAGAAACAAAAAAGGTCAACAAGCACTATAGGGTTGCCTGCTATTCAAGAAGATACCCTACACAAAGAAGAAGAGATGGAGATGGATTAGCCAAAGTCCCCACCGGTTGCCCCTGATACTACTATCCTTCCTTCCATTTCTCAAGCCATAGTCACCACATCCTCACCTGTAGTGGAAATCTCCATCCACCTGGGTTCTTCTTCACCAATTAGGCTAGTCATGGTGGTTGATTCTTCTTCTGCCACCACCTCTCCATTCTCCTTTGCCTCCACCTCTCCAACCACATCACTCTGATTGGGAACAACGACAATTCCAATACCTACACTCTCGCTTCTAGAGGCTTTTTCCTAACACATGCAAAATGCTCATTCAAAAATTTCTAAAGTATTACTAAATCCAACCATCCAGGCTACCCTGGCACAAGTCCTCGCTAGTGTTCCAATTTCAAAGGCTCCAACTAAGCCCCCAAAGATGAAGGCCACGATGGAAATATCAACAAAATGGGAAAGGCGAGAGGTAGAAGCAACAAAAGCATTGGAGGAGGAAGCATATGAGTACCACAAACATCTGGAATATGATTAGCACCTCCAAATTGACAAACTAGTTCGTGAAGAAGAAACATAATCTTCTGAAAGTGGAGATGAAGAAGACGTTGACGGAAAATTAATTGTGCAAACTTTCAATCTTGATTTTGAGGAAGAGCTGGCCTGACAATTAAAGGATGGTGGATAAGAAGTAGAAAGGCCATCTTTCAAAGAAAGAAGACAAGAAGATGATAAGACGGAGGAAATCATGGAACCTCCAACAAGTGAACAACAACAAGAAGGCCCCAAGCATGATGAGTAGATGCCTCTCTCTGAGGGGCAGGATGAAAATGGATATGAGTCACCTCTACGTGAGGAAGAAAAGGATAAAGAGGAAGATCAGCCTAAAAGGGAGATCCAAGCTGATAAGAGTCCTGAAATAGAGCAGCTTGAGGAGCACAGGCATGAAGATGAACATGATGATGAAGAGAAAGAAGAGGAAGCTAAGAGGGAAGAAAATCCCAAAGAACACCTACCCACCAAGTCCCCAATCAATTGCCTAACATTCACCTGAGACTCCGATGAAGAAGAGGGAGAAGACAATAGGGTGGAGAAGGAAACTTCCAAAGATAAGGACATTGAAGTCATAAGGGATGAAGGAAAAGGTGACAATGAATCACCCAAAGGAAAGACTCAAATGCCCGAATGGCTGGAAAAGCAGCTTGAGAAAAAGGATCCCACCCCAAGTGATCCAAAAGCAAGACTTGAGGCTATCCTAGCCCGAGCACAGATCACTACCAGGAAAGAGAAGAAGCCCAAAGTCAGATCCAAGGTGACAATGGATGCCTCTAGATCAAGGACTGTGCAATTAGCCACGCTAGCAATGGGAAAAGAAGGGGTAAGCTATAACATTTCCACCATTTATTTGGGAATAGCTACTAGAGAGTAGAAGGTGGATCACCTCCAGGAGTCTATCGCCACAGTGGTGCATTTAATTCAGTAGGATAATATTTTAAAAGAAGAGCTTAAGGTACAGGTAGCTAATCTGACAAGCTACATCTAGCAATGGTCTTCAACAGAGGAAATTTCAATTATGTCTTTGGCCCTACCACAGTTGCTATCAAAGGAGCAAATAGACAAGCTTGAAAAGAGGAAGAACTTGGATAAGACCATAGAGAGTTGATTCTGGTAGGTCTTGTACATAGGGAACATGAGCATCAACCATGCTTTTAGGACAAAAAACAAATTCTTGGATTTACAATAGTCTCTTGAGGGTATGAGGAAAATTTGCACTAACTTCCCAAGGAGATACGACTCACTTACCCGAAGATTAAAGCTATTCTCAAACTACTAAGCATGACTTGGGAATAAGAGATTGCATTCAAAAAGGATGACCACTGGCTGGTGAATGTATGGAAGCATGATTTCGTGAACTGTAAGGAAAGGTTGGTGCAAGTGCTCGATAAAGTGGCTCCAGACATTGAATGGGCTAAGGAAATCAAAGCCGATTGTGTCCGGTACTTGAAACTAATGATAGGATATGATATGCCTGTTGTATAGATGGACCTAGAGAAGATAAAGCCCCACTTCCAGAAGAAGATTGAGGATGAGATGTTGGATGAATTTACCACTGATTTCATGAGTTTTGCTTCCCGAGCCTTCGCCCAGTCAGAACTATTCTGAAACCACACTGCCAAGTATGATGAAGACTGGAAAAATCTCACTGAACAATCCCAAGAATGGAGTTATCAAGTGTTGTGATCCGAAATCATTAACGCTGATAAGCTCCAACTGCTAATTTTTAAGTTCATAGAGTATGTTGCTTTGAAGAAGTAAGAAGGCAACCCTATTATTAGTGAAGAATTCATGATAGAGTAGCTACAATAAAAGAGAAATATGCTAGAAGACAAAATGCTACAGTGTTGTCACAAAAGACAAAATAGGGATAAGGACAAAATTGTATTTTAAAATGTAATATATTGGGGGGTAGGTAGAACCCTAGTTTGTAGTGGATCTTGGACACACAATGCAAATTAATCTTGGCCATTCATTCTACTTTTAGGACACTATAAATGGGGGGTCTCCTCTCATTTTCAAAGGGAGTTGAGTTGTTGTAATGACATGCTGCAGAAATTTTAATGGAAATACATTGACTTTGGTGCATTTTTGTGTTTCTCTACATGTTTCATGATTCAATTTGCCATAGTTGAATGTTTTAGTTAGATTCACTTTGTTGTATTAGTTAGTTTTAGATTGCTTTGATAGATTTGGTTATGTTTTTTTTTGTTCATGAATATTTTTGCTATGTAGACTCCTTCCTAGTCCATACTTTTTGTTGTTTGTTGCTGGTAAATGGTTGTGTAATGCTAGTCTAGACTTAGTCTTGAAGCTGTCTCAAAATTTTATCTTTGTTCATGCATGAATATGGTGGACGGATGATGAAATATCTGCAAACCTTAGAAGATAGCACAAATTTCATGAGACTGTGACTTTTCTGGTTAAGTGAAACTTTGTTTGAAGGAAGTTGTCCATGGCAGAACCTCCATGATCACTGTTTATAGTTAGTTGTAGATCCAAGACACTCTCCTCTTCCCTTTTTTCTAGAAATAGCCTATGCTAAGGTTCATTGCACATTGTAAAGCCAAACTTAAGAGAAAACATTGGAGTTCCAGATTGTTGTTCAAACCTGCGGCGAAGTGCACGTTAGCCTCCATCCTAGAAACTTCAATTCACAAGATCTAATTTGTTCAATCTAGCTACGTAAGTCTGCCCTATGATTACCAACAAAATCACATTAAATATCAAATGAGGAGTTCCCTACAAGTCATGACCTAACACCCGAGAGACCTTGGGGTGATTTTCAGCAAATTGTTATTAGAAGTCTCCTTTCAAGAGAGGTAGCGCATCCATGTATTGCCTGTGTTGAGAAAGTGTGCAAAACACCGCATCAACACTGACTTATGTAAAATATTTCAGATTTTCTCATTTGCATCTTACAACATAGTTGTAGTACTGATGTTGCAAAAAAATGATGAAGGGTATGAGCATCCAATATCATTCTTCAGTGAATCCCTTCAAGGAGCAAAACTAAAATATCACATTATGGAAAAGTAGGTGTATGCACTTGTCAAAGTTGTGAAGGCCTTTAGATCTTATTTGGTAGGTGCTAAAGTGATTGTAAATGTTCCTAATGTTGTAGTTAAGGATGTATTTGCATAGAATGAAGTCACGGGGAGGAGGTGTAGATGGATTAACAAAATTCAAGTGTTTGACATTGAAACCCAAATCACCAAATTGGTAAGAGGACAGGGGTTGGCTAAGCTCATGGCTGAATCCAATCTTGAGGCATGTCAAATCTGTAAGATAGGGGAGGAAGAAGGTATGATTCCAAGCATAGAGAACACCCCATGGTATACTAATGTAATGTATTTTCTCAAAAACCAGAAATTTCCTAAATACTTGAATGAAAATAAAAAAAGAACCTTGAAATTGCATGCCTCAAAGTACGTCTTTATGGACGAAGACTTATACTGGAAGAACAAAGATGGAGTGTTGTTATTATGCTTAGATGAATCACAAGCAAACCATGTGTTGAAGGATATGCATGAAGGAGTCTATGGAGGACATTTTTTGGCCAAGATCATTTCCCACAAGATCCTAAGAGTCGAATACTACTAGCCCAGGGTTTTCAATGACTCTTTTACATATGCACAGAAGTGCGAGGCTTGTCAAAGAATGTAGACACTGAAATTTGGTCTAAGCCTACGACTTCAATTTCTTCATAATTCGTATTTTCATAGTCATGATTAAATAATGTTAATTATTTAATTACTTTCTAAAGTTCTTTCTCTTCTATTAATTAAATAACTTTTAATTATTTAATTAATTAATTTTAATATTTATTCTTCTATTAATTAAATAAACTTAATTATTTAATTAATTCACATTATCTTTATTCTATCCTGATTAATTAAATAAACGTTCTTTATTTAATTACGTCACTAATTGACTTTATCCTCTTTCTTAAATTAAATAAATTCTTATTTAATTTATCTTTATCGTATTTTCAACTATAATTAAATAAATACTTTAATACTTTAATTATTCATTTAACCTTTTCTTTAATCAATTAAATATTTATTTAATTTATTCTTTAAATGTCGAATGTTGTTCAAATTAAATAAGCATTTAATTCATAAAAGTCTATTTTTGAAATATTCCTCTATATTTAGATAATTGTTTAAGTTGTCTAAGTATTCATTCCCACTTGACTTGAGATCTATTTAAATCAATCAGTTATCTCCTGATTTAATGCCTGAGTGTCTTTCGTGAATAAACTCTCTATCATAACTAGTCAATTATCTAGCTTTGATTCATATGCATGTACACATTTATTAATTAAATATATTTATTTAATTAATTAATTTATGTGTGCATTCAAACAGATCGTTTCTGTTATTCTATCTTTATCTTTGTCATCCAAACATTATTCTTCTAATTTTTGAGTACTTTCAACTAGAGATTAAATCATTATATAATCTTGATCTCTATTCTTAGGTTTTATCACTCATGCCAGTACTAACACTTATCTTAATGCATGTCGAATATTTGAATCTAAATCATTCATCTATCTTTCGATCTTGGCCTATCATTCGAATGATCAATTTTATATAAATTGACCTGACTCTCATCATTTCAACTCCTCCAAAAATTGTATGACTTTTGGAGCACTTGTTTAATCTTTGATATTTTTCTATAATCACATACATCAAGGCTATACTTGCACACATACTAAAAATCCGAGGGAAAGAATACCATCACGGCGAAATGGAGAAGGAGAATCAAGGTCAATAATGGAAGGATGTAGATACTGGGTGAGATTGCTCTTTGTTTATGTTCATAGTTTCCTTTTTGCTTTTTTGTTCAACTTTAGATTACATTAGAGTTTATTAGCCTTTGAGTTTTCTTTAATCTTTCATGTTTTCATGATGTTACAAATATTTTTTGGGAAGATGAAGTATCAAGGAGCACTACCACTTAGACCAATGCAAGTTGAAGCTCCATTTCATCAGTGGGGGATTGATTTCATTGGGGAAATACTAGAGAAATCTAGTGGAGGCCATAAATGGATTTTAGTGGCAACTGACTATTTTACAAAATGGATAGAAGCCATCCTTACAAAACAAGCCACTAGTAAGGTTGTGATAAAATTTTTGATGGAGAATATCATCACTAGATTTGGAACACTTGTGAGGATAGTGACAGATAATGGTATGTGCTTTAGATCGGAAGATTTCAAGAGGTTTTGTGAGACATATGGCATAACAATTTCGTATGCATTTTCATATCGTCCACAATCTAATGGGTAGGCTGAATCAAGTAACAAGAGTATCCTAAAAGTAATTAAAAGAATGTTGAACAACAATGAAAAGGCTTGGGATTCCAAATTGAGGCTGGCGGTTTGGGTAGATAGAATCATAGTAAAGAACTCAACTAGAAAATCACCCTTTGAATTGGTTTATGGGACACAAGAAATGATGCCCATGTAGAAACTTTTACCAGTATATAAGTTCATGCTCCAGGAAGACTTGGATATCCCTGAACCCATGGAAGATAGAATGGAGCAGTTGGTAGAATTGGATGAGATTAGAAGCTTGGCCTAGGAATGTAACACAAAAATGCAATCACAAATGAAGTAATTGTTTGACAAAAGGGAAAAAGAAAGAAAGTTTGAAGTAAATAAGATGGTTCCATTATGGAATGACAAATGCCAAGAAAAAGGGAAACATGGAAAATTTGAAGCCCTTTGGATAGGACCATTTGTTGTTACAGGAAAGGGTGGTGAAGATTCTTACCACCTTCAAAATATGATAGGAGAAGATCATGAATTTCTAGTGCATGGACAATTCCTAAAACACTTCTTTTCTTAAATTATAATATTCCATGAAAATTAGTTTTAGGTTCCCCTTCCCCCCAATCCCATTTAACAACATTCACCCATGGTCTGCCTCACTGAGATCATTTTTGGATTCTTGCAATGACCTCATGTTCATTCATCCCCAACCGAAGCCACTGTTAGAGCTAAAAAAACCACCTTGGTTTTCACATGCCACCATTCTCATTTATCATTCCATATCCATCATAAGCTCCATTTCCTTTGATTTTTTATTGTATTTAACATTAAAAAATTTGTACATACCTCATAAAATAAAGCCTTTGATTATCACTTTGAAATAAATCCCCTTCTTAAGATACTTCCTCAAAAGCACAAGGCATGTCGCCAAGACAATGCCATATCGAAGAAAGCTTCACCAAGGTCTCCTTGAAAAGATCAATAAAAGGCTGATGAAAATGTCGATGAGACCCTCATGCTTTGAGGAGACATACTCAAATGTCTCTTTGATAACCTAGAGAGAAATATGTCAAAGAGACCTGGATGCTTCGAAGAGAAAATTTAACTTGTCTCTCTGACAAGACATAGTAACATTGATACTCTGAGGATACATGATTATTTTGCATTCAGGAAACAGAAAAATATCTCTCAGACATTGAGAGATTATTATAAAATAAATGGAAAATTACTGATAGAACATGGTCAGGCGAGTACAATGGCAATATCGAAGAGAGATCACTGTGTTGGAGTGAGAAATGAAGAAGTCTCTTCGACATTGTAAGAGCAAATGAGAACAAGATGTTGGAGAGACACAAGGACATCAGACATATATTGATAGAAGTCTCTTCGAATTTCTAACAAACAAAGCTCCATATTATCAATGAGACTATGGGATATCGAAGAAACTGTAGACACCTAAAAATGACCTAGGCCTGCAAGCTTCATTTTTACCACTTTCGTCCTAGCATAATTATGACATTTAATTATGTCATTGGTCCACATTCGACTATTGATTAAATAATTCATAACTATTTAATTAATTCATGTAATTTATTCTTCATGATTATTAAATAAATAAATTTTATTTATTTATTAAATACATCATTAATTGTCTAAGTCTTCCCTTAATTAAATAAATCTCTCAATTTATTTAATTTCCCTTTCTGCATTTAATTCTTCCTGATTATTAAATAAATGAATTACATTTATTTATTTAGTATGTCACTAATCCTCTTAATTAAATAAATTGATTAATTTATTTAATTAATTAGTCTTATCTGCTAAATTAAATAATTAAATTTAATTATTTAATTGCCAATTAATATTCTTCTCATTTTAAATAAATTAAATTATTTAAAATGTCATCTCAATCTAAACTGTCAGTCCATTTTGATAAATAATCTGAAAAAGATTATTTATTATCTCACAAAATCATTATTTTGAATTAATTTAATTCAAAATAGTATCTAATCTTCTAAAAATCAAGTAATCGGGCAGATTCTTGATTTTCTAAATCGAATCTTCAGTTCAAATCTTATCTTCTTGATTTTTCGAATCTCACAAATCAGGCAATCTTATCTTCTTGATTTTTCGAAAATCTTTATTTCTTTAATTAATTTCCTCATTTATTCTCCACCGTCGATCCGATTATCTGAGATATTATTCTGACCGTTCGATTAAGGATTTTGTCCTAACCCTAATTAGGGATTCTCAGATTTAATATGGACCTCTCATTCTAGGTCTTTCATAGAATTTAATCTCGTCCGTCCACTCAAAATGACATTTTCTATAAAATGGCATTTTCCTCTCACTTTTCAATGACACACAGACACATTACATTTTAAGCATTTGCATACTTAGATTTCATAGCAATTTCCATAGTCATTATATTTATTTGGTCAAATCTTGGCATTTGTTTAGGCATAGACATTGACAATTATAGTAATAGGCATAGGCATTTAGACATAGCATAAATCCTTCAAAGCTTGGAGTAGGACTTAGGCATTTGCAGATTTGCTCGCATGACGAATCTGAGGACAATATCATCCAGCAAGCAAGAAGGTGCTATGGAGGTAATCATGGAAAATGCGATTTACAGGTATAACCGTTTTACTGCTTAATTTCCTTTGTGCTCTATAGAACTTTGGGTTTATTGTCATTTGTGATTTGCATTCATTTGATTGATCTAATCTAATCCTTAGAATTTTACCCTCAGTTACATTGGTGAACCCGACTCCATTTTTCTGGTTTTTCGTACGTTTTTTTTGTGTTTTCTGCTGTTTTGCAGGTATAGGTATGGATCGACGCAACTGTTTTTTTAAAAACATCGTGACGCATTTGATGTGTCGCGACACATCCACTAACAGAAGAGCCGCAATTTCCATGATAAGCCGCAACTGATATCTTGAACGACGCATATGAACAATCGTGCCGCATTTGAAGTCCAGAATGATGCATCTGCTCTGTCGTGCCGCATTTGACTGGTAAAAACTTGCTTTCATTTTTGACATTCTAATTTTTGGATTTTAAGGTTTTTCTGGTTTCTGGTTTCTTTTCTGGTTTTCTGGTCTTCTGATTTCCTGGTGTTTCATTCCTGCATGTTGGCTAGCTTAGGGTTTTGTGTTACTAATATTCGTTTGTAGCGTGTGGCAGTTACTATTCGGGTGTCAAAGATCATTGCATAAAGGAAACTACTAATATTTTGTCTGTAGATTCGAATGTCGAAGACAATAAAACAAACATTGTGCTTGTTTTTTAGATTAGCAAACATTTAACTTTGGTGCACATAAAAAGAACAGTCATGTCTTCTTTACTTGATTGTGTTTGCGGAATGGTAGGTGAGTATGCTCTCACTTGGTGAAAATCTCATGATCAAAAAAACCAGACCCATTCTTATTTGTTATTACCTTGACTTGGTATATCGGAGTATCCTCTCCCCTCGCGCTTTCGGGCGATCTTGGGTGTAAGAGAAACAGTTACCAACTCTAGAAATTGGGCCTGCCTGGGGATTTCATCACCCCAATGCGACTCAAACCAACAACAGAGCTAAAGCGAAGCTACCCCCGACCGGTACATAAATGTAAACCTTAAGGGAAAACCTAAGGTTGTTTGTGCGGATGTGTCATACGGACGGAGTTGTACTCCCTTAAACCATGTTGAGCTTAACCTCTTCAGGCTAGAGTGCCACCTTAATGGTGATTAATCTCTTGCCCCATGTATGGCCACTCGAACGGGGGTCCCTAACTAAAAACTCTTGTACAGAAAGCCAAAATCCTTCTATTTGCTAATGCAACACCAGTCGGTGTGAAGGCATCCACACTTTCGCAGTTTGTAGTAGAGGTGATTAGCTTTCCATGGGATTTTCATGGGGGTTGGAAGCTTGGTTGGCCTGAGAAGAGAGTGCACTGTAAGGGAGAGCCCGTGCAGCCAAGCTTCTGAATTCACACGCTACAGATATGCGGTTGGGGAAACTTGCGTGGAATCTAGCGAATATTGTCACAGCCTAACCTAGGATTGTGCTTATCTTATGTGTGTTTGGTTACATTCAAAACGCTGTGTTTGTCAAGTGTCTTATGGTTCTATCACAGTTCGAAACAAAACATTCGCCAAACAGATCAAAATTTCCATGAAAACGACAAGAAAATCATTTTGAAATTAAACTGAGTTGCATCTGTTGAACCGCATCTGACACTTAGAATGCCGCATCTGTAGGCGTCGTGACGCATTTGAACACTGAAAATCTGGATATGCTAAATCAAGTCGCATCTGACAGTCCAAAAGCCGCAATCAAAAAAATGAACCACATTTGTTAAACTGTGACGCATTCGCAGCTTCAAACGACGCATTTGCCTGTCAAAATTTAAAACTTCACATTCAACACTTGAGGTCTTCAAATTATCAACCATTGGTCAACCATTGTTTCCAGGGAGATTCTGTCAGAAACCAAACTTGAAATTGCTCAAAGTCTTGACCATTAGTTTGCATTCGTCACCATAGGTGGGTATGTGCAGGATCATGATGGGCCAAAAAGTGGCAATATTATGGGTATTTGTAAGGTATGTGGCTAACGACTTTTTTTTAACCCAAAATTGATGAAACGAAAAGGGTTTTTAGAGGAGATTCCCTTGTTTCCACCAATATAAATTATGCTTTAATTTGAATTTAATAAATAATTATTATTCATTTTCTATTAGAATTATGACTAAAGTTCTTATCAATAGGCTGATTGAAAAACATCTATAACTTTCAAACGGTATCACATTTTTTGAATTTGAAACATGCGTCACGTTCTATGCTTCACATACTATACAATTAAAAAAAGAAAAATTAATATTCATGAAGTTTTGACCAAGTTAAGGTGGTCAGACATACACATTTTTATATTTTTTAAAATTTGTAATAAAAAATTCATAATTAATTATTTACTTGGGAAAAATTACAAAAAATATGCATCACATTGGACATGAGTCCTCTACTTATATATAAAATCTTATAAAAAATATTATCATTTTATTATGGTTAGGGTGGTCGACAGATACCACTTTTATGTTTTCCTAAATTTAAGTACTACTACATTGAAATTTCAAATTTTCACCAAATAGATTTATTTATTTTTAAATAAACCAAGTAGTTTAGAAACTACATTCAATTTTCTATAGATTCTATTCTTACATATTTTTGAAATAATATAGATAACTTATTCAAATTTTTAGGTCAAGTTGCCTAACACTGATTTTTCTAAATTTTTTGCCACTTAAGGGCCTATTTTTTCCATGATGATCCCGCACATACCCAGGTTTCATACTTCATTCTTTTTTGTTGCATACATTTGGCATTAGATTATCCCTAGGTTCACATTTTGCATACTTAGGATTAGGAAAATCTTAAGCACACTTTGCAAAGTCATTGTTTTCAAAATTAGGCCCTCTTGGACTAAGTTATCAAACCCCCTTTTTAGTCATTGTCCTCTTTTGTGAGATTTTTCCAACTCAAAAGTCTAGTTAGGAAAACTCACTAGTCATTTAGACCTTGTCACCTTGTCATTTTCAACAAAGTCCTTTAGCAATCAAAATCGAAAATAAAGTTCGAGCTTAGAAGTGCTTAGATAACCTTGTCTTATATTGCTACACATTGCATATCCTAGTCATGAAAATCCAAAAACATTAGTCATTCTAGTCGTCATTTTGAACTTAGACTTCACGTAGTGTCATACTTGCATTTAGTTGTCATTCCCATTTGAGCAATCTCATTTATGGTCGAAACTAGACTTCAAAAACAAAAGATTCAAATGGAAAACTTTCGACAAGACCCCACGTTTACTGTCAACAATCCTCCACATGACCCAAACTGGACCTTTTACGATCCATTTTCCAATTTAGACAATCAACTTCCAATGACAACACAATCCTCATCAAACAGTCCATTCGAAGCATTCTTGCAAAAAGATGAAAATGGCCAACTACTTGAGGAAAACTTAGAGGCATTGGCACAAGACCCAGAGGCCTGTCAACTCATTGAAACAATGGTCCGTCATGATAGAGACAGATTCTTAGCTATGCTCTTGAGTGAAGGAGCTAAGTTACCACAAGGATTTGACGTTAACACGCTAAATTTGACACCTCCTGACCCTAATGCCAACAACACACATAACATGTCACATAGTGGTCAACTTCCAAATACTACGAGCACTACTTCCTTTGGGACCACAACGACAGTGCATACCACTCCCAACATCCCAAACACCCCCAACATCCCCAACACCACAAATATCACGACAGTCAATGCCACGACAGTAAATGCCACGGGGGCATCATCAAGTCACAACAATCCCCCCTTGACAGCTCCATCTACTACAATGAACACAACTTCGTCATATCCGTCCAGTGGTATTTTAAAAAATCCTTTAGGAGGAGGCACAAGACGTGTATTTATCCAAGGACAACAACAAAACGTTAACACGACAACACAGTCAAATGTCATTTCCTCCCAAGGTACAAACACAAATGTTCCCCTTGTACAAAATCAACAATTTACACAAGGTGGCCAAATAACACAACCCATGACATCATTAACACACCATAACATCCATGGTCATAACATCCCCTAAATAACGACGCACATGGCTGGGGGACACATCCCAAGCTACTCATCTAACATTCATACTCATCAACATGCACCCAATCATAACTTTCAATATCAACATACACCCAATCATAACCTTCAACACCAACATGCACCCAATCATAACTTCCAATACCAACAACATGTCAATCCGCACACGTCATACATACCACAACAATCCATACCACCACAATACACCAATATTCATGCACAACAAATAGGAACACATGGTGTACCGGGTAATCCAACGTACGGAAACATAAACGACCCTGCGGTGGAAGCCCTCAAAACAAGAATGAGGGATGTAGAGAAAACTATCCAAAACATGTACATTTCAGGCAAGAAATAAAAAATATCATATGACCTGAATGTATACCCATTTGACACGAGCTTATACATGCCTCCATTTCCGCCAGGATACGTGTCACCCAACTTCACAAAATATAGAGGCAAGACAAATCCCATTGAGCATGTTCACGAATTTGCAACCAATTGTATGGACATCGCCTATGAACAAACATACTTGATGAGACTTTTTTCTAAAAGTCTGGCGGGTCAAGCCCTTGAATGGTTTTCAACTCAAAAGGATATCCAGACATGGGATGAGCTTAAACAAAAATTCATAAGAAATTACATGTACAACATCGACATGGATACCTCTATCACTAGCTTGTGCAATCTCACGCAAGAGGATGCTGGTGAGACATTTATCCCATTCTTTCAAAAATGGAGAAGCCTTGCTAGTCGATGTCACATTGACATCCCCGAAAAGGGAAAAAGTCGACATGTTTGTCCAAACACTTCTAGGGCCCCTAAAATTTGCATTGCAAATACATTGTTGCACAAACTTCACAAAATTAGTTGAAAAAGAGGTCTAGATTGAGAAAGCCCTTATTGCAAAGGGAGAACTGAGATATGGTTCCAAAAACACAAACGTCAATCCACTCGCCGACAAAAACAAATATTGGGTTAAAAATAAACACGTTACAAACGATGGTGTTGTCGACGCCAAGACTGCAAACACTATAGGTCCTGTATTGGCCTTGAAAGGGGTTCAACAACAGAACAGACCAACAACAACATTGACACCTCCTCCCAGTACTTCTTCAAACAACCAAAACGGTCAAAACAATCAGGGACAATACCGTTAGATGAGACAATTTCCTAGGGGTCGCACATACACCCATTTGGGTGAACCCATTGAAGAAGTCCTTAGGAAATGCATCTAGCATGGGGTCATCATACTTCCGAAACCAAAACCGTATGACTCAGGATAATTCAAACCAGCATGGTGGAATGACAATGCACTTTGCGAATACCATCGAGCAAAAGGGCATACAACCTCTAACTGTTGACAATTGAAAAACATAATACAAGATCTTATCGAAAGTCACACCATCGAAGTAGGTGGATCACAATTCACCTCCAATTCAGATCATACTATCCACAAGAATCCACTGTAGGACCATGGTTCTCATAATGCTTCCACTTCAGGTCCATAGAATCAAGCTAACTTCGCCTGAGCCAAGTACGATTATTCTAGTCGACCAATTATAAATAATATCCGAACTGACGATGAGTGCATCAATACCATTACGGTCAAGAGAGCACCCCAATGTAATGCTACTACTCGAAGTGGCAAGGTCACTGTAGCTGGTCCACCTCTCGCTAGATAAGCCAAAATCACTATACCGGGCCCATCTGCTAAACAATCACAACCTACTCCATCTGCTAAACAGCCAAAACCTGTCCCAACCACACAGCAATGGAAACCCAAAAGTCAATTCAACCTTATCGACCAGCTAGGAAAAACTCCCGTGCAAATATCTATCCTTGAGCTGCTTTGTATCTCTCCCGCGCACAAAGAAATCCTAGATAAAACTCTCCTAGAGTCGTTAGTCCCCAAGGACATCGATGTCAATCAATTTGAAACTATGGTGGGATATCTCACTATGCCGCACCATGTCACCTTCTCGGATCAAGATTACTCATCACATAAAACCAACCACAATGACGCATTACACATAGAAACTTTTGTCCACAAGCACAAAGTTAGACGGGTTTTAGTAGATGTCGGAGCAGGGTTGAACATATGCTCCCTCAAGGAA
Source organism: Sequoia sempervirens (assembly GCA_007258455.2). Taxonomy (NCBI): domain Eukaryota; kingdom Viridiplantae; phylum Streptophyta; class Pinopsida; order Cupressales; family Cupressaceae; genus Sequoia; species Sequoia sempervirens. Next base: position 39,409,332 of record VDFB02047144.1, read on the forward strand.
ATGGCCAAGCTGAGGCGTCCAATAAAACCATTGTCAAAATTCTCAAAAAGACTATCAATGATGCTGGCTGCAACTGACACATACAACTCAACCCTGCTCTGTGGGCTTACCGAACTAGCATTCGTACGCCTACAGGGGCCACCCCATTTGCCCTAGTCTTTGGCGCTGAGGCCATCCTACCCATTGAGGTCAAAATTCCTTCGCTACGAGTCTCCGTGAAGGGTCTAATTAATGAAGAGGAGTACCGACAATCACGCTTGCACGAGCTCAAAATGCTAGAAGAAAGAAGACAAAATTCACTGAACCATCTCCAAGCATATCAGAACCGTCTTTGTCGTAGCTACAATAAAAAGGTTATGGTCAGAAAGTTTGACATTGGCAACCTAGTTCTCATGCAGAACCCCAAGAACCAAGCAGACAGAGAAAAGCCAAGAAAATTTGAACCAAACTGGTTGGGTCCATACATTATCATATCTTCTTTTGGTTCTAGAGCTTATCAACTAGCAACTCCAGATGGAGAACAATTGACAGAGCCCATCAACAGTTTACATCTCCGAAGGTTCTATGCATAGCATCAAAGGATGAAGCTGCAAACCATAAAACACAAAAAAAATTAAAAAATTAAAAAATCGTCACCCTGATGAAAACCTGGCAAACAGGCGTCTTGGTGAAACAAAAAAAAAATAAAAAAAATCAAGAAAATAGTAAAGAGAAAAATGATTTGTTCAATAGTGAAAACTTGGCAAACAGGTGCTTTGGACAGGTACCATGGTGAAAACCTGGTAAACAGGTGCCATGCGTAATCAATCATTGCTCTGCCATCTACTGTCACTTTGTCTAACTTGGCCTAGGATGAAAGGTATTTTCGCCATTATTCCGCAAATCACCACCACATCCTACCCTACCTGTCATAGTAGATAAATGATTGACATCAAGTCTTGACGATTGTCCATCTAGTAAACCAGCAGCATCTCGTCCATATTCCCTACAAACGGCTAAGTCTTGGACCTGACTGGGGGAAAAACGTTTATTATAAAACTGCAGTGGATGTCGCACATGATCTTGGCAATTGGCAAAAAGTCCTAAAAAAAGACAAAAACATTGACAAAAAATCCTGAAAAAAGACAAAAACATTGGCAAAAAGTCCTGAAAAAAGACAAAAAAATTGGCAAAAAGTCCTAAAAAAAGACAAAAACATTGGCAAAAGTCTTGAAAAGACAAAACATTGCAAAATGTCCTCACAAAAAAAACATTGCAAAATGTCCTGAAAAAAGACCTAAAAATCATAAAACGTCCTGAAGAAAACTACAAAAAATCATCAGACCGCTCGACAAACACAAACGCAGTATCATCACTTGTCAAAGTCAGTCATATCAATCAGTCTTTGTCATTTGTCCGAACTACATTGTCTGTGCATTTGCTACGTAGGCAAGACTCACATTTGAGTCCCCGAGACATTAGGTCAGTCCTTTTAGGTTTGTCAAAATAAAATCATGATGCAATCTTTGCTCATCAAGACAAAGTCATTGGTCGTGTCGAACTATGAGGTCTCTGAGTGTATGACATAGGCAAGGCCATCTGTCGATGAGCCCCCGAGGCCGCACTAGGTCAGTCCATTAGGGTTCATGGCATCACACTGGCACACACGTCAAAAAGTCTTCAAGACAACATGAATCTTTCCCAAACGAACAAAACTCATCATGACAATCATTATCACAGCAGGACAATCTCATCGGCACATATCATCATGACAATATTGACATATGGTCAAACACAAGTCAAACTCAGGCAAAGCAAGTCAAATCATCATAACCTGTCAAACTGTCAAACTTTAGGTTAATCTTCAGATGAGTCCTTCTGAACGATAACCTCTGTCATTTACACCTTAGGATGTGTCCTTCCTAGGCGTCGTCATCGTCATTCGATATTTTGAGTGATCCTCTTGACATCTAAAGATCACTCTTCATGACATCAGTATTCTTCAGATGTGTCCTTCTGAAGAACCAACTCTGTCATTTATGCCTTAGGATGTGTCCTTCCTAGGCATCGTCATTATTTTGAGGGACCCCTTACAACCATTAGGGATCAAATCCTCTCGACATTGACATTATTCAGGATGCGTCCAACCTGAATTCACCAATTCTCGACATTTTCCAAGGTCATCAAAACTTTAAACATTTGGACATCCCGACATCATTAAATCAGACATTTTGACATCAGAACAATGGATATCCAGACGCACTTGGCAAACACTTGACAATTTTCTTTTAGTTTTTATCATTATATTAGTTTTTCAGCGAGATCTCACTAAGCAAGATTTAGAGAAGCAGCTACGTATCATGTCAATTGACACGCATGACTACTAGTTTCTCAGCGAGGTCCTGATTTTGGGATTTAGAAAAACAACGACATATCGTGGTAAGGACTCTATTTTTTTGTATTTTGACAATCATGCTACTAGTTTCTCAAGGATGTCCTGGAAACAGGATTTAGAGAAGCAGTGACGTTTCATGATTTGTCCTTGTCTTTTTTCTGCATGTGGTTGATTATGGCAAAAAGACTGGGGCAAGCACGCTCCTAGTATGAGTCATGATCATCCTTGTCTATGACTGTTTGTCTTACGTGATGGTACGACCTTGCACACCTTGATCTATGTCATATCATGGTGTTTCTTGGCCATTACAATAGTCTGCCCAATGATGATTAAGAGAAATAAGTACTAATGTCCTACGGTAAAGCTTTGAAGGATTTGGTCTAGGAATTAACATGCATTTTCATTGGTCTAGTCATCTTCTCTCATCAGTCTCGTCGTCTTCTCTCGTCCATCTCATGATGATATCCTGTGACATCCAAAAACATAAGTGCATACATGATCATATAAACATTGCATTAGGTCCATATATACATCATCCACGACATTAAATCATATACATAATCACAAAAATTGCATTAACATAATCATCAACACTGCATCTTTTACTAAATACATTATGCAGATCATTAACATAGTCATATAAATAAGCATTGCATCATCATGGCATCAAAATCACAAATAGGCATCATAGGACATACATGGCATCATAAATTAAGCATCATGCATCATAAATCATATCATAAGGCATTAAATCAAAGAACATCACATAAGACATGTAGGTCGCATAAAAACTGCATCATCATATAGTATCATCTCAAAAATGTACAATGTCACAGGATAAAGTCATGGGATATCCCAAAAATGGAGCTCGCAGGCTCAAATAATATACATAGTGTGTCATAATAACAAAATGCCCCTAGGGTAGACTCTCATCATCCCCTCGTGGTGAAGAATGTGGTGGTGGAAACTCTATCACTGGTACTGAAAAAATAGGAGGACCTGTCGCAACCTCTGCCTATGCCACTGATGGAGCTGCAAAGGACGGTGTCATCTCAACTGTAAAGGACATCTGTGATGGCACTGTTGCTTGACTCTGAGCAGTAGATGGATCACCAACGGGTGGTTGTACCTGTGCTGATCTTTATACTGAACCAGTCGACCCAGGACTAGGAGTATGTCGGTGCGAATGATGTAACCTATGCCCTGAAGTGTGCCCTGTCGAGGTAGACCCTCCGACACTAGTATGACTCATGTTGCCAGTAGCACTGCCTGATCTGTGGCCACTACCTGTCCTCGACTGTGATCGCGACAAAGTAGGATCTCGTCGCTCTGGCAGCACTGCCTACTCATACAGAGTCCTGTACTGCCCCAGTCTCGTGCTAACCCTGGGTAACTCCCGGGCCATGTCTCCCATGGGCCCTGTGCATAATGCTGCAAAATCTGTGCACCACTGAGCTGCATCCTGCTGACGGATCACCGCCTGATCCCGCTCTACTCGGGCTACCTCCAACGCTGACTGTAAGGACCTGACCTGTGCCATGTTGGCATCCAATCTCTATTGTAGGTCCACTACCCTCTGATCTACTATGGCATCCTGGGACAGTCCTGAGCTGGAGGGTATCTCCTCCTCTCCCTCTACCATCTGCCATCTAAGGAGCCTCTCGGCCTCATCCATGGCGTCGTCCTCGTCATCATCATCCTCCACCTCCACCTCCTCCTGTCCTCCGACCTCCACCTCCACATCCTCCTATCCTCTGACCTCTACCTCTGCCTCCTCCTACCTCTCCTCCTCTTGTCTCTCCATCTCTGGCACATCCTCCTGTCTCTCTGCCTCCACCTCCACATCCTCCTGTCCCCTGACCTCTACCTCCACCTCCTCAAGCCTCTCCGCCTTCGCCTCCTCCTCATGTCTCTCCTCCTCCTATCTCTCCTCACCCTCTCCCTCCTGTTTGGGCTGCTCCTCTCTCTCCCCCTCCTCACCGACCTCGGGGATAGCATCTAACGCTACCCTCGCCACTCGTGGATGCACCCTCTAGACCTGTCTCTATCCATCCCGCCGTTGCCTCCTGCAATCTCCGCCATCATCTCCGCCTTTGCCTCCATCCCCACCCCTGCCTCTGTCTCCACCTCTACCTCCATCCCTGCCTCCATCTCCAACCCTGCCTCCATCCCGGCCTCCATCCCTCCCTCGGCCTCTGCCCCTATCACCACCTCTACCTCCTCGTCTGGCTCGTGGTACTCGAGGAATCACTGATCGCCTATCCACTGGTACTGGCCCGTCAGGATCTGTGAATGGCACGGGTCTGCATGCCTGCCACCATAAATCATAAGCTACGGTCGTACCAGGATCTGCTACTCCTCCCCTCCAACCCCAGGCCTGGGCTACTAGCCCATCTATCTGTTGCTCTGCAAATGCCACTAAGATAGCTGGCCCCCACGCGTACTCCCTGGATGATCGAGCATACTCCGCTGTCCCTGCGGGCACATCCTGCTGCTCTCCAAACTATCTCAAAACACGCTGCGACAAGTACATCTCAATAATCAGGGACGTCTGCACTGTCTGGCCAATCAGGTACCTGAACTGCCTGCACAGACTCAAGTGCTCATCCTCGTCATCCCACTGACCACAATCTCGGTACGGCCTCCAGATAAAGGATATCATCGTGTCGATACGATGCTGCCACCACCCTGTCTCTCCCATATGGGTCTGCTATAACGCACCTGCATAATAGTATGCATAGGGAATACCATCGGCCAACTGCGGTCTCTCAATGGGAGGTTGAAATATCGCAATGTGCTCCCAAGCCCAGATCATCATCAGGGTCGTCCCACAGGAGATGCTCTCTCCTCTCCTGTACACAACATCATGTAGCTAGTGATAAAGTGTCCCCAGTAAACAAGGACCCCAAGCATAAACAGTCCTGTCTCGCCTCATGCCCACCAGGACGTCTCCCCAGCCAATAGGGAACCCGTGTCCCCGCCGGTCGGGAACCAAAATACCTGCAATCATAGTCGCCAAGAATGCATCGAAGCGCCCGTAGTACTCTGCCATGAACTCCCATTGGATCTCATAGCCCTGAATCCCCAGTCCTGCACCTTGATCTCGATAGTAGGCACGAAAAGTCTGGTCGTCGTGCTGAGGGTCGTAGATGATCCGCTCCCTATGAATCGACACTCACAAAATACGGTAGACATCCTCTAAGGTGATGGTAGCTTCACCCGTCGGTAGGTGGAAGGAGCAGGTCTATGAGTGCCACCGCTCACACAACGCCATCAACAGACCCCTGTTCGCCCGAATGGTGGGCATGAACGCAGCATAGAATAAACCCAGTCGCATCAATCGTCACCGCTCTCGTGGACCCAGCTGATCAGCAAACTGAAACATTGTTGGTCTGCTCTCGCGAGTATAAATAGGGGCAATCTGCCTCTGCAAAAACCAAATCAAGTTGTCAGAACACATTGAACAAATTGTTAATACTATCAAAAGAATCTAAGGTCACGCAAACATCAAAACAAGTTCTATTCAAGATACAGACAATTGCATCGCAACTAAGCAATTGCGTCGCGAAAAGACAACTGTGTCGTTCCATACATCAAATGCGTCTCAATAGGTCAATTGCGTCGCATTATCACACTTGTGTCATGAAAATTTGCAATTGCGTCGCAACATGGCGAATGTGACACGCCTTGATAGTTGCATCACTCAAAACAGTGACTACATCGCAAAATGGTGATTGCAGCATTCCAACAGTCAAATGCGACTTGATAAGTCACATGCGTCGCACGAATTGTCAAATGCGATGCAACCCACAGGTCCACCTTTTTTATTGTCGCACTTGCGTCGTGACGCATCAAATGCGTCGAACGCGAAAGCGAATGTGTCTTACGCGAACGCATATGCGTCGCGACGCATTTGTTGTTTGCCCTGGAAACTAGCATTTGACACACAAAACGAAAAAAATGACAAAGCGAGGCAGGGGTGCTTACCACAGGCTCTGAGCCCTCTGGCCGTCTGAAGGTCCGGACGATCTCACCGCGATGCTCTACTACTAGAATAACCATCATCGTTGTGCTCCTTTTCGCTCTGGGCTCTCGAAATTTGCAAAGTAAAAAGTGGAAATGAATTGACTTTTACCCCTTTGTCAACTTATTTATAAGGTCAAAATGACATTTTTCTCAGGTGGGTTACTACTGGAGGCTCATTTGACCACCTTTGACTTCCCCGTTGACTGTTTTAAACATATCCGAATCCGAAACCGACTGTGCCATTATTTTTTCTGAGCATTAAATTGATTTATCGGGACCCTTTACAAATTTTTCCGTCGCCGGCCCAAAATTTGAAAAATTTCCCGAGGGGGCAATGATACTCCGTACCTTCGTCGGGGCATATTCTTGACTTATTTTTCTTTGTCACAATGCGACAAGCGACATTATGACAAAGAGGGGAAAAATGTAGACACCTAAAAATGACCTAGGCCTGCAAGCTTCATTTTACCACTTTCGTCCTAGTATAATTAAGTCATTTAATTATGTCATTGGTCCACATTCGACTATTGATTAAATAATTCATAATTATTTAATTAATTCATGTCATTTATTCTTCATGATTATTAAATAAATAAATTTTATTTATTTATTAAATACGCCATTAATTGTCTAAGTCTTCCCTTAATTAAATAAATCTTCAATTTATTTAATTTCCCTTTCTGCATTTAATTTTTCCTGATTATTAAATAAATGAATTACATTTATTTATTTAGTATGTCACTAAATCCTCTTAATTAAATAAATTGATTAATTTATTTAATTAATTAGTCTTATCTGCTAAATTAAATAATTAAATTTAATTATTTAATTGCCAATTAATATTCTTCTCATTTTAAATAAATTAAATTATTTAAAATGTCATCTCAATCTAAACTGTCAGTCCATTTCGATAAATAATCTGAAAAAGATTATTTATTATCTCACAAAATCATTATTTTGAATTAATTTAATTCAAAATAGTATCTAATCTTCTAAAAATCAAGTAATCGGGCAGATTCTTGATTTTCTAAATCGAATCTTCAGTTCAAATCTTATCTTCTTGATTTTTCGAATCTCACAAATCAGGCAATCTTATCTTCTTGATTTTTCGAAAATCTTTATTTCTTTAATTAATTTCCTCATTTATTCTCCACCGTCGATCCGATTATCTGAGATATTATTCTGACCGTTCGATTAAGGATTTTGTCCTAACCCTAATTAGGGATTCTCAGATTTAATATGGACCTCTCATTCTAGGTCTTTCATAGAATTTAATCTCGTCCGTCCACTCAAAATGACATTTTCTATAAAATGGCATTTTCCTCTCACTTTTCAATGACACACAGACACATTACATTTTAAGCATTTGCATACTTAGATTTCATAGCAATTTCCATAGTCATTATATTTATTTGGTCAAATCTTGGCATTTGTTTAGGCATAGACATTGACAATTATAGTAATAGGCATAGGCATTTAGACATAGCATAAATCCTTCAAAGCTTGGAGTAGGACTTAGGCATTTGCAGATTTGCTCGCATGACGAATCTGAGGACAATATCATCCAGCAAGCAAGAAGGTGCTATGGAGGTAATCATGGAAAATGCGATTTACAGGTATAACCGTTTTACTGCTTAATTTCCTTTGTGCTCTATAGAACTTTGGGTTTATTGTCATTTGTGATTTGCATTCATTTGATTGATCTAATCTAATCCTTAGAATTTTACCCTCAGTTACATTGGTGAACCCGACTCCATTTTTCTGGTTTTTCGTACGTTTTTTTTGTGTTTTCTGCTGTTTTGCAGGTATAGGTATGGATCGACGCAACTGTTTTTTTAAAAACATCGTGACGCATTTGATGTGTCGCGACACATCCACTAACAGAAGAGCCGCAATTTCCATGATAAGCCGCAACTGATATCTTGAACGACGCATATGAACAATCGTGCCGCATTTGAAGTCCAGAATGATGCATCTGCTCTGTCGTGCCGCATTTGACTGGTAAAAACTTGCTTTCATTTTTGACATTCTAATTTTTGGATTTTAAGGTTTTTCTGGTTTCTGGTTTCTTTTCTGGTTTTCTGGTCTTCTGATTTCCTGGTTTTTCATTCCTGCATGTTGGCTAGCTTAGGGTTTTGTGTTACTAATATTCATTTGTAGCGTGTGGCGGTTACTATTCGGGTGTCGAAGATCATTGCATAAAGGAAACTACTAATATTTTGTCTGCAGATTCGAATGTCGAAGACAGAATAAAACAAACATTGTGCTTGTTTTTTAGATTAGCAAACATTTAACTTTGGTGCACATAAAAAGAACAGTCATGTCTTCTTTACTTGATTGTGTTTGCGAAATGGTAGGTGAGTATGCTCTCACTTGGTGAAAATTTCGTGATCAAAAAAACCAGACCCATTCTTATCTATTATTACCCTGACTTGGTATATCGAAGTATCCTCTACCCTCGCGCTTTCGGGCGATCTTGGGTGTAAGAGAAACGGTTACCAACTCTAGAAATTGGGCCTGCCTGAAGATTTCATCACCCCAACGCGACTCAAACCGGAAACGGAGCTAAAGCCAAGCTACCCCCGACTGGTATATAAATGTAAACCTTAAGGGAAAACCTAAGGTTGCTTGTGCGGATGTGTCATATGGACGGAGTTGTACTCCCTTAAACCCTATTGAGCTTAACCTCTTCAGGCTGGAGTGCCACCTTAATGGTGATTAATCTCTTGCCCCATGTATGGCCACTCGAACAAAGGTCCCTAACTAAAAAATCTTGTATAGAAAGCCAAAATCCTTCTATTTGCTAGCGCAGCACCGGTCGGTGTGAAGGCATCCACACTTTCGCAGTTTGTAGTAGAGGTGATCAGCTCGCCATGGGAGTTTTATGGGGGTTGGAAGCTTGGTTGGCCTGAGAAGAGAGTGCACTGTAAGGGGGAGCCTATGCAGCCAAGCTTCTAAATTCACACGCTACAGATATGCAGTTGGGGAAACCTGCGTGGAATCTAGTGAATATTGTTACAGCCTAACCTAGGATTGTGCTTATCTGATGTGTGTTTGGTTACATTCAAAACACTGTTTTTTTCAAGTGTCTTTTGGTTCTATCACAGTTCGAAACAAAACATTCTAAAAATAGATCAAAATTTCCATGAAAACAATAAGAAAATCATTTTGAAATTAAACTGAGTCGCATCTGTCGAACCACAACTGATTTTCTACAACGCAATTGCTCTGTTAAATCGCATCTGACACTTAGAACGCCGCATCTGTAGGCGTCGCGATGCATTTGAACACTAAAAATTTGCATATGTGAAATCAAGTCGCATCTGACAGTCCAAAAGCCGCAATCAAAAAAATGAACCGCATTTGCTAAACTGTGACGCATTCACAGCTTCAAACGACACATTTGCCTATCAAAATTTAAAACTTCACATTCAACACCTAAGGTCTTCAAATTGTCAACCACTAGTCAACCATTATTTCCAGGGAGATTCTGTCAGAAACCAAACTTGAAATTGCTCAAAGTATTGACCATTAGTTTGCATTCGTCACCATAGGTGGGTATGTGCAGGATCATGATGGGCCAAAAAGTGGCAATATTATGGGTATTTGTAAGGTATGTGGCTAACGAATTTTTTTAACCCAAAATTGATGGAACGAAAAGGGTTTTTAGAGGAGATTCCCTTGTTTCCACCAATATAAATTATGCTTTAATTTGAATTTAATAAATAATTATTATTCCTTTTCTATTAGAATTACAACTAAAGTCCTGATCGATAGGTTGATTGAAAAACATCTATAACTTTCAAACGGTATCACATTTTTTGAATCTGAAACATGCGCCACATTCTATGCTTCACATACTATACGATTAAAAAAACAAAAATTAAATTTCATGAAGTTTTGACCAAGTTAAGGTGGTCAGACATACACATTTTTATATTTTTTTAAATTTGTAATAAAAAATTCATAATTAATTATTTACTTGGAAAAAAATTACAAAAAAATATGTATCACATCCGGACATGAGTCCTCTACTTATATGTAAAATCTTATAAAAAAATATTATCATTTTATTATGGTTAGGGTGGTCAGACAGACACCTACTTCTTATGTTTTCCCTGAAATTTAAGTACTACTGCATTGAAATTTCAAATTTTCACCAAATAGATTTTATTTATTTTTAGATAAACCAAGTAGTTTAGAAACTACATTCAATTTTCTACAGATTCTATTCTTACATATTTTTGAAATAATATAGATAACTTATTCAAATTTTTAGGTCAAGTTGCCTAACACTGATTTTTCTGAATTTTTTGCCACTTAAGGGCCTGTTTTTTCCATGATGATCCTGCACATACCTAGGTTTCATACTTCATTCTTTTTTGTTGCATACGTTTGGCATTAGATTATCATACACTTCATACACTTCCTTGACCATGCATATGCATCTTTAAACAAGTCGGGCCAGTAGTAACCAGCTCTCATAATTTTCCAAGTAGTTGTCCTTGGAGCAAAGTTCCCTCCTGAAACTCCATCATGAAACTCATGCAGTACCTTTTTTGTTTGATCAGTATCAATACACCTTAACAAGACACCATTCAGATCTTTCTTGAAAAGGATATTATCAATAAGGACATAAGGAATTGACCACAATCTGAAGTATCTTCATTTTGCTCTGTCTAGACCTAGTGGACATTCACCAGCACGAAGAAAGTGGGTCATTTCTTGAACCCAACCTGCAATTGATGCAGGTGCAGTAGCTTGAACATTTTGAGACTCATTTGTATTAGTTAAAACAACACCACTTTTTGATTTCTGTGCATCTTCAGAAGTGGAGGCAAGTTGCTCACAAAGTCCTTTACCTCTGACAATTTTTGTGATGTTGACGTTGACATCAAATTCCATTACTTTTGTTATCCACCCTGCTCTTTTCTCACTCAGGTCTTTGTTCAACAAAAACTCCTTCACACTTGGGTGTGCAATCAAAATATAAATTTTATTGTTTGAAACTAGAGGCTTAAACTTCTTTAGACTTCTGATCACAATGAGAACATGTTTCTCAACAAATGTATATTTCTCTTAGTAATCAACAAGTACTTGACTAAAGAAAGCTATTGGCTGCTCTAAATTATCACTATTTTTTTGAACCAGCGTAGCAGAGATTGAACTAACGCTGCCAAAAGCATACAAAATGAAGTCTTTAGATAAATCTGGATTTACCAGTGTTGGAGTTGATGCTAAAGCTTCCTTGATTTCTTCAAAACTATGTTTTGCATCTCTAGTCCAACTGAAAACTATATTCTTTTTGAGCATGGCAGTCAAAGGATGTAATAAATTTGCAACATCAGGAATGAATCTTCTTAAAAAGTTGATTCTCCCAAAAAAGCTTTGCAATCCTTTCTTGTGATTAGGTAATGGCAGTTCGAGTATAGCCTTAACTCTTTCAGGATCAATGGTAACTCTGTCTTTTGATACTATGTGACCTAACAGTTTACCTTCATGAACTGCAAAAATACTCTTCTTTGGATTGAGAGATATTCCATATTCTCTGCATTTTTCAAAAACTTGCTTGAGATGTGACAAGTGCTCCTCTGCATTCTTTGAATATACAGTTATGTCATCTAAGTAAACCAACAAATTTTTTTGGATTAAACTCTGAAATGCCATATCCATGGCACGCTGAAAGGTGGCACCAACATTAGATAAACCAAAAGGAATTCTCTTGTAAGCCATAGTGCCTCATTTTGTTGTAAATGTTGTTTTATATTGATCCTCCTCCTTGACTATAATCTGGTTATAACCAGAATATCCATCTAGAAGAGAAAATCTCTCTAAACTAGCAACAACTTGGAGAATTTGTTCCATAGACGGTAAGGGGTAATGATCCTTCAGGGATGCTCTGTTAAGATCTCTAAAATCTACACATAATATTATCTCACCATTCTTTTTTCTAACCGGAACAAGGTTAGAAACCCAAGATGTGTTTTTAATTGGAAATACGATACCCCCCTCAACTAACTTGGTCAGTTCTTTGATTATTAAAGGTTCAAGCTTGGGGTTCAATGGTCTCTATTTTTTGTCTAACAGGCTTGGCACCAGGCTCTAACTCAATTGTATGTTGTGCAATATGAGGATCAAACCCTCTTAAATCAAAATATTGCCAAGCAAAAACATCATGATATTCTTGGCATAAAACAATGAAAGCTCTCTCATCTTCAACTAAATAGATTTTGCCTAATTTGAGAAGCTTACCTTTAAAGATTTCCACTTCTTCATAATGATCTTCTTTTACTTAATTCTGACTTTGTTCTTCTTAAGCTGGTCATCAGAATTAAATATGGATTTGAAGGTAACCCGCCCTTTGGGAAGTTTATTTGTCCTCGGCTGTATCACTTGATCATCATACTATTGTTTAATCTTTTCCTGGTTTGCTAGAGCAAATTGATCTTCTTGGAGTAGAAAGGTTAAGATCTTCTCATCATTTTCAAACACCTGCCAGTTAATGTTGTTATCAGGAATTGATGGCCTGATAACCACCTTGACATACTACTATATTTTATCTTTTTTGATATTGCCTGGGATATCAAACTGTGCTCCAATTACTGCAAGTCTGTCAACATGCTTATTCTGATTTCGTGGAATAGAAATAAAATTGAAGGCATTAAATTCTTCAATTATGTTCCATACTCTGTTTCTATAAGACTTCAAAGTATCATTCTTGGCAACATTCATCCCCCTAACCTGATTAACTATTAATTCGCTGTCTCCATAGACTTTCAAACACTCAATTCCTATTTTCCTTGCCCACTCAAGGCCTTGAATGAGTCCTTCATACTCAACACTGTTGTTAGAACATGCAAAAGCAAAACGAAAGGCTGAAAAATACTTATCACCCTGTGGAGAAATCAACATTGCACCTCCACCTCCTCCATTCTTGCTTCTAAAACCATCAAAAAACATTTCCCAAAGTTCACCATGCTGTTGCAACAATTGATCTGTACTTTTTTTGAGGTTTGGAACCTCTGCATCAGGTTCAAGCATCACATAATTTCCTATACCGACATATTGAATAAGGTCTTCAGGATTGTCCAACACATTTTCAGCTGCCCATTCATGTAGCAGCACATCAGGAACAACTTATGCTTGAAGTTCTTGAGCGACAGCCAATTCACTGTTAGTAAAAACAACACAATTTGTGTCTGCAGCAGTAGGAACAACATTGATAGGACTTGGGTTATATGGCTCAATGTGAGCTTTAGCCAAATTTTCAGATTTAATGGTGACTTTGGTTCCATATCTAGTTCTAAACAACATATGTGACCAATCAACTGACACATAACCACCTATCTTAGTTGTAAAGTCTCTTGAGAGACACAAAGAAAAAAAAGGTGGGAGATCTATGACACATATGTCGTGAGGAACTGAAAAATTAGGACAAGCATGAAGGGTAAGACTCAAATCTTTGATAACACCCAGTGTATTAACAAAAGTACCATCCAATTGAATCACTCCTTTCTCTAAAGGTTGATACTTTAGTCCAAGCTTTTCAGCAATTTGCTTTGGCATTACTGAGCTACTAGCTCCACTGTCTACCATATAGTTATGAATTAACTTATCACCTATAATCACAGATATGCAAAATGGAGGTGATTTGACTTCTTTTCTTGCCCCTTTGCTGGGCTATTTATCCTCTTCTTGAGGATTATTTGTCAACACAGTTTTGACTTGACCTATTGGAGACTCAGATTCATCAGACACTTTAAAATTTGACAAGGCTGAATGTAACATATCTTTTTGACCTGGGATAGCTAATGAATCCCACATAGACATCGTTACATTCATCTTTTTCATATTATCAAGAATATTATAGGGTACAACTATGTTTACTTTATGATGTACCTTTATGCCAGCATGATCAGCTTGCAAGTGTGGTTGCTCCTTAACTGGGAGTTGCTGATTTCTTTGCAAACCATGAGTCCCTTGAGATGTAGATGGTTCTGCAGCTGTTTCTTTCCCTTTATCAGCTACTTGATCTAACTCAAAAGCTCTTTTCTTCGCCCTTGTGTTAGCTACAACTAGAGAATTATCTATATTAATTCCACATAATTGCTCACCTTGCCAGTTAAGCAGGGTAGTTTCATTGGTAAGCTGGTCTTGGTGTTGTGGAGATGCATCATTGAATTCATTCTGCTATGAACTCAAGGCATTCTGTACCATAAGTGCTTTAATAAGTCCGTTTGAGCAAGTGACCTGATTGTGAGGTTGGTTACAAGGGTAGCACCACTCATAATCTGCTGCTAGGTTTTTTTGAATAGGGACAAGATCCTTAACTACACTAACAGGTGCTAGAGAATAAGCCTGAAAAGGTCTTGTGTTTACACTTTGTCTTGGGCCCTAGTAGTTGCCTTGATAAGCTTGTCTATTACCTTGATATTGCTATTGCTGACTTGAATTATGCTGTTGATAAGGCATGTTATATGATTGCTTCTTTTCCAAGCTCACAAGCTTATTTCCAAAAGTCTATAAAAAGGTTCATATGCAGCAAATAAACTTCTCACATTCATCATATATTCAAAAGAAATACATTTAAAAATAAACAATGCTCAACAGTGTGAGTTTCTACAATCTGCTCATGCTCCAGCTCTTCAACACCACCTGTAACTTCAGTAGCTTATCTTCATGTCTTCAAAACTTCTTGACTTCAATCATATTATAAAATATGATTTTTATCTTCATTATGCAGCCCTCATGGCTACCTTGAACACCTGCAAAATCCCTCTTCTCTTCTCCTATTCCTCTTCCCTTCACAAGTTGATTTTCTGCAATTTTTCTTGTGCAACTCTCAGGAGCAACCTACAAGTTCTTTCTCCAAACTTGCTGCTATTGATTTCTGCCCCTTGAATACATCAAAGGATCCATTTTATATATATTAAAACCTTTTTGAGATACCAAAATAAGCACCCAAAATCTGCTCTTCCTTTTCCCTCCAATTGTCTTTTTGAAATTCTTCTATTTTTGCTTAAAATTCATCATTAAATGCTTCCAAATATGGCACAAAAAGTTGTTGCACCATATCCCATGACTTGCTGCTATAAATTCCTCATAAAAATCAATAAAATCATGAACCAAGTCGTGCTCATTCACATTAATTTGAAAACTGAAGTCATTAATTGATTTTCCCAAAAAAACACTAGCTTTTATGCATTAAAGCAAAAATTTGTTTTTCTTATATTGGGTGTCCACTCTCTCCATCCCTATTTTTTAGGGATTTTCGAATCTCAAAAATAATATTTTAAATGCAATAGAAAGTCTCCAAAAACCCATGCCAAAATTTCCAATTTTGAATTTTAAACTCCAAAACTACCTCCTACACTTTCTCTCACTCCAAAAATGCAACATTTAAATAAAGACCAATTATTTAATAAAGTATTTTGGCCTCAACATTGCAATTTATTTACCTATTACATAATTAAACCAAACCTTAGGAAATTAAAAATTAAACTCTTTCTTTTTACTTTGGTTGAGGAGGATAGCCCTTTGACTGTGGATTCTCTTGCATCATATTCCCATGATGGTTCACAATTTATTATCATAACGCAGGATTATATTTGTATGGTTTTTCAATTTGACACATCCATGAAAAAAAAATTGAGGATAAGAGATCTATTAGAAGAGTATCATACCATGGATATACAAGTTATAAGAGGTGGAAGTTACCTTTGCACAGACCCAAGGGACCAGGAAACCAACTTAGAATATTCTCTAGTGATGAAAAACCCCCATTTCTTGTGGATTTATTTGAAGAATACTACCATTACACCTACTATTCAGCTGGCCAAGTCCTAGGAATTGATGCTCCTGCTGCAATGACTATAGTTCCCATGGTTCTAGCCACAAAGTTCGAAAGCTACGATGGTAGGCCCTACAATTATGCATAATACCTATCTGAAGTCATTAATACCTCACTAACTACCATTAAGAATAACAGTGATGCCATCAACTTCAATCATTATTCTCTACTCATGCATATGATACTATATGAAGAAAAAGCAATGGGAATGTGGGGAGAGGAATTAAGAATCAAAGATTTGGATAGTGATGAGAAATATAGACCATTTTAGATGTGGACATCCATATGGGATAGCAGATGTGGGAGATCCCACTATTTGTATTTTGAAGAATATTTTGTCAAACCATTGTATAAGTTGCTTGGCCATAAATGTGATTACAATTTGTCCCTAGAGATACACAGATTCCTTAGGCCGAAGGAGAAAAAATTTGAGGGAAAGGTAAACCATAATTGGGGGGATTGGTATGCATTTGAGGATTGTACTATGATCAAAGTATATGGATTCGATGCAGCTCCATTTTTACTGCATAAAACTGTACCCAACAGGGTTGCATACCTTGAGATTGTAAGGCAATTAGCCTATTCAGCCTTCATGCACCTCAAAATCTATGGAAGGAAAACTTTCATGCCTTCTACTCTATGTTTTGGTGACTTTACCATCATTTACGATATAGGGTATGAATCAATTGGCAGAAAAATAGATTATTATGGCTTGTCATTGGGAAATAAGAGGGAGAAATTAGACCCTGAGCACTTTATTTATGATGCTAAGATCTCATAGAGACTAAAAGGATATGAACATGAATTCTTAGTGGATGATGTCATTAGGAATTGTAATGAAATTCAAGTGATGATGAGGAAGGTTGCTTACAATAGAATAGTTATGGACGAGGCTTGGAGAAGGAGCAGTTGATCCTACATGAAGAGGAATTGACTAAAGATGTACCTCTCATAGCTTTTGAAAGAAAAGGAGATATAGTGGTTTTAGGAGGCATGTTGAGAATGTAGTACCTTTAAGTCATGTATCACCAAAGCCTACTCCAGAGGTGAGATTCTCAGCAAATACTCCTATTATTATCAAAGATGACATTGAGGAAGAGAACAAGGTTACATAGATCACCATTCCCACTGTTCCCAAATATGAATTGCCAACAAAGAGGAATGTGATCACCTTTGAGGCTTCTAATGAATTGTTTGATGATGTGACACATTGTGCTAGCCAGAAGTTCATTGTAGATAATACATTTGTTTGAACCTCTGAGTTTAAAACCTTCATCTATGAGTAAAAAGGAAGAATGATCAGAGAAAAGCTAAAAGAAATTAACCTTGAGCAAGAAGTCGATAACTTGAAAGAACTCCAGTATGAGGTTGATAGAGAATTGGATAATATGACTCCTAAAATAGGAAGAGCATTACTACAAGAAGCTAGGGTCATGCTTCTTCAAAGGTGGTACATCGACTCGGCCATAGTATTTGATAGTTTCCTGAAAAGAGAAAATAAGGTCTTGTAAAATTGACAAATGAGGCTAGTGATAAGATATACACTAGATTAGGATATAATCCCGATAACACTACTTTGTAGATTTGGGCCCTTTACCCACTAGGAAAGAGGCCTCCCCTTATCAATAATCATAATCAAATATTTGGTCACCTTTTAGTAAAGAGAGTAGGGGATACAAATCCTATTGAGATTGTTGATCTAAATGTGAATGTGGCCAAGTTTACCAAGGCTTAGATTCAGAAGTTAGTCAGAGATAATAAGGGGTTGATTGAGGAAAATGAGAAGTTGAAGCAAGATTTGGTCAATTACAGAGATAGATTTCCTTCCTCCTCAGGACCTCACTCACCACTAATTTTATGTGAAAGAAAGGTGCTCGAAGCAATGTCTAAGAATACCTATTGGAAGCATAGATATGAGATTATTTAGAAAGGGCAAGAGGAACTGAAGAAAAAACTAAAAGCTACTTTATTTGAAATGGCATTAGAACTAGTGTGTAGGAGGTTTGATGATATGATTAAGCTTGCTGACAAAGTCTGGGTTATCCATGACAAAACATATGCAACTTTACAAGAATATAATATGTTATGTAATAGAATGAAGGATTTGGGACTACAGATAAAGGAAAAGAAAGGAGATAACAAAAATTTATTTCAAGAATATCAAGAGCTTATGAACACACATGACAACTTCCATAACATATTGACATAATAATTGAGTGACTTTCGTCAGTCACTAAGTATGGCTCTGCCAAATCTCTTTGAGGAAATAGATTTAAAAGACTAGGACGTATGGAAGGATGAGATAGCTCAGTATCTATTGATAGCTCTTGATGAAATTAACAATGAAGATAAGGTGCTCGAGAAAAAACATGTGCAACTAGGACGAATATTTGAACTTGAATATGCAATGAAAGATATCATAAACAATGCAGACACCTATGCAAAGACATGATATATTGAATATGTGTCGAAGATTAATATGTTCATCAAACGGGTCAAGTAAGGAGTAACAAGGTACCAAATTTTTGTAGTTGTGGGTGCATTATCATGGAGCATGAGCCTTGAACATATCTTAGATGATCATGGGCACTTGATGGGGACTAACAAAGTGCGGTGCATCCATCAACAAATTATGAAGTCTTTATGTTTATGTTAATCAAGTTTTAGTTAGCAAATGACATACCTTTTGTAATGGTTTTGTAGCTTGTTGCTTCCCATATAAAAAGGGAAACCAAGGCCCAATTTTTATATAATCATTATCATCATCATCAGTAAGTAATAGATAGGTTCATTTGCATATTCCACTCATCCATTTCCACATTTCAAAGACTTTTGCTATAAATGTACATCTTTTGAAGCAATATAATGGAGAAGACTGCTTAGAATCGATGATTTACTTCCATTGTTCAACTATTGTGTTAATATTCATTCTTATGTGTTGTTGTGCTATCTCTAAAGTGGTTCTCTTAAGTTATTAAAATTTATACAATTTGTTAGGACACATTTTTTGTTGTCGTGTGATCGTTTTTACTGGGTTCTAGTTAGAGTGAATTAAAATCCTTTCAAGTAATTCATTTTAATTGGTTCCTGTCAGGGATTAAAATCCTTTTAAAGTGGTTATTATGATTGGTTTCCCTCAAGATAAGAATTAAAAATCCTTTCATGCTATCACAGTAATTTGTGAGGATAACATAGGGATTCCTAAAGAAGAGTACAGTAACCAACAAACCTACACGTTTGTACAGGGTGCAAACATCTAAAGTGCCCAATAGTTAGAGTTAAGCTGAAAAGTAGATCTACCAATCTTACATATCTATCTCCATCATCATCATCATCATCATCATCCACCCATAGACTCCATTCACTCAATAGGATTAAGCACTAGTCAAATCTAGAACATCTTATACAAACTCTCTTTATACATTTGATTCTCAAACTGCATACAATAGGAATTAGTCATCAAGCCTTGCATCTACTTCACACCCATGTGTCATTGTGAGTAGATTTTCCAAATTACAGATCACATTTAAACCTTCAATATTCCTAATCATTCAGGTGCACCTGCCTAGGTTTAACAGATCCTAAAGAGAAGGGAGTTAGCAATTAGATTCACACCGTTCGTTAGCCAAGAATGTATTAAGAGACTGTCACCCTCTTAAGGTTCAAAACCTACATTTTTGAGACCTAACAATAGGAACACGAAGTATCATAAAGAAATCAAGAGTACATAGTATGGGGTCTCACAACATGAATTTTCAATCCATATTCGATATTTCCTTCAAAGACCTAATTGGTAAATGTGTCATAATTTACATGGACGAACTCAGAGTATTCTAAAAAAATGGAGATCATATAAGATATTTAAGAAAATTACTACAAAGGTGTGCAAAATATGGGATATCATTAAACCCTAAGAAATTATTATTTGGTGTGAGAAAAGGAAAATTACTTAGTCATATAATTTTTGCATGGTATTTTAATCAATCTAAAAAAATTGAGTATAATCGTGAAGCTTCAATTACTTGGGAGCAAAAATTAGTTGAAGTCTTAATTTGAAAAAAAATAATTTCATATGAAATTCATTATAGGGTTTGTAGAAATTGTTTACCCTTTGAATTTAATGCTAAAAAATATTGCTAAAATAGAATGGACATTTTAGGTGAAAGCTTCATTTGAACATATAAAGATGATAGATGATATGCCTATGCTAAAAATTCTTGATTATACGACACCTTTATTTATTTATTCCTTTGCATCTAATCATACGTGTAGCCATGTTTAAGAAAAAGAATGATATAAAGGAAGAAAAACCAATATAATTTATGAGTGCACCCTTCAAGGATTTCAAATTTAAATATATGAACTTTAGGAAGCAAGTTTTTTTTGTGGAAGTTGTCAAGAAATTTCAGCACTAAATATTAAGAATCCAAGTGATTGCCATTGTACCCAACTTTGTAGTCAAGATGCTATGGTGTAAAGTGATTCAGGTGAACTAAGAGCCAAATGGATTATATTTTTACAAGAATTAAATTTTAAAATTATTTTTATGAAGCTCATTCAAGGTCAAGCTTTGTTCTAGACTATTGTTGAAATGGATCTAGGTTAACGTACAGGTCATCAATATGTTTTTGATATCATGTCTGCATATGATTGGTATGCTAACATTGTATATTATTTTCTTACCAATAAATGTCTAGCTAATATGGAGGCATCACAAAGAAGAGCTCTGAGGTTGAATACTTAGAATTATATAATTAAAGGAGGGATTCTTTTTCAGAAAGAACCATGAACTTTTCTCTTAGATTCCTAAACTATTTGGAAGGTGAAAAATTTCTAAAGGAACTTCATGAAAAATTTGGAATAACTCATGGATCTAGCTTAGTGAGATATTGGAAAAATAGATCTAGGGTGTAAATAATATCTCTTCCATTATCACAAGGGAAGGGAATAAAATTGATCTCAAAGACCCACTTGTCCACTAACCTCAATGGAAGAGCTAGAATGGTGGATCATGGTTTCAATCCTTTAGATATGTGGGTGTGTGATGATGTGATTATAAATTAATTTTTATAATGCAATGATGTACCTAGGTTAATTATGAAATTCAGCAAATTGAGATGATTTATGGAAAATATAGAACTAAAATAAAAAATAAAGTTCAAAAAAACAAAGGGTAGACACAAAGGAACTTAGCATGTGAATTTGGGCTTGATATAATTAGATAGGGGCATTGGGTGTCCTCAATTAGGAATAAAATACTTAAAATCAAGTTTTAGATTCTTATTGCTCCTTGTTTGTGGGTTCTTCTTCTCTAGACTCAATATCATAACTTCATCTATTGTTGATAAAATTGACTTTTCCTAATTTGTTGACTTTTAGGGCTTAAATTCTTGAGTGAACAAATAATTATTCAATCCTCTTCAAATTCACTTCATATTTTCAACCTACACACAATAAAGAGGGGAAAGGGTTGCGTCATATAGGGGCTTGCCTAAGTCAAATCTCATTTTGGTATTTCTACCTCCACAATGGCTATGATGACGTAAAAGAGGGCTTACCCTCGGTCTGGAAGAGGCTAAATGATAAAAAGTGACAAATTGATAATTTCAACAACTTACCAATTAGATTTTCATTCCTTGATGAGCTAAATTAATTGTAATCATCACCTTCAAGGAGAAATTAATGCTTGACTTGAAGTCTTGCAAGTGTTAGTACTCACAAAATAAATAGAAATGAAATATAAAAAACTCACATGAAAATATGATGCACTGTTAACATGATGCTTGATTGAAATAATATTGCTATAATTCTAATTTTAATTTCTTTTAGGATGCTCAATTATGCTCTCAATTTCCTTAGGATTTTTTTAGGATTTCAAATGATAAAAAAGACTTGTATTTATATGAAATTCTTTAATTTCTCATAAATTAATTAATGATAGCCAAAAAATAACTTTGGATATTGAAATATTAAAATGCCAACATCGGAATATTTTAAATTGAGCCAAAATAGGTTGGAAAAGTGTATTAGGCACCCTATCCTAGACCTATTATTTTAGGGCATTAAGTGTCGATAAATAAATATTAAATACTTATTCCCAACTCAACCTCTAATTTATTGAAGATTATTATGAAATGGGAAAACTAAATGCACAATTGGGTCCAATAACATGGGGGGGAGCTAAACCTAGTGTGAAATTTTCAAGGATGATAATTTATGACACTAGACTTAGCAACAATGCATCATATCTTGAAAATCAATTACTACTAGAAAATGATATTTAAGGACATGCTCGATCATATTAAGTATTTTCATATGTACCAAATTGCTACTACTAGAGTAAGATACACAACACAACCCTTAAAAACTTTAATAAAGATGCATCCATTTTCTTAATGGAGCTTAGACTTGATCATTACATGGTTTTAATTTCTCATTATTTGGTATGTGATAATGACCCAATTTTTTCTTCATTAAAATTATCTAATTAAGTGTTTGAATATGTTATTTTATTGAAATTTTCTTCAAATTATTATCCACAAGGTAGCATGTTAGAAAAATCTATAAATAATAACTTGTTACATATCATCAAGAAATTAATTGAGAAAAACACTAAGGAGTGGAATAAACTTTTAAATTTTTCCTTATGGGTAGATATAACACACATAGAATCTACTTTAGGTGATTCTCTATGAGACCCTACCTTTTGGCGATCCTAGTGATTCTATGTATCTTTGATAATATCATGTTTCTTGTTTGATTTTTCATGTGTTTATATAATTGGGAATTATATAGGATTTTTTGGGATCATAGTTGAACATATGTGTAGATGATATTCTTATAATTTTATGGTTGTCTCGATTATCATGGATATCACTAGATGATGAATTTATATTATTGCTAGAGGAAGTTATATTGTGATCATTAGATGATTACCTTATGTGATAATGTGATTAGATGATATGTAGATGACATTTGATACATTAATAATTTATTTGTGATGGCTATTTGATTTCCTAGATGATTATTTTAGATAAGAAATTGGGGGAAACAATATATTTTTTGAAATGTTATTTTTAATACATGATATTTGCTTCAATTATTATTATTCAGTGATATACTAACACCTTTTCATTGAGTGAGTAGGTTAAATTTCTCAATAGTGGTTGTCGTCACATAGCTACTTCTTTTGTATTAATTATGTGACTACAAATCTTATCTCATATGGAGAAGATAAGATTGTGTGATGTATTGTTGTAACAAGTCATTTGTGTGGTTTAATGTGTTGTATGCTCATGTATTTATGTGAATTTTATTTCCATTACCCTTATGGGTTATCTCATAGTATGTTTACCTTTTTTATGATTAATGAGTTCTTTATGTGAATTAAATTATGGTTTTATAGTTTTAAATTGCCCCTACATGTTAGATATATAGGGGTTATGGGCTCTTTTAACCTACGAAATACCTATGATTTAAACCCCTTAAAATAATCATTCTTTAAGAGTGTAGAACATGGGAGTTGGTTGGTTATCTTAGGTAGTTGAAAAGGGAAGTTATTTTCTTAGAAGGGTAGGTATTTTTTTCATCTTGTGGTCTTTTGGATTTTATTTAAAGTTCTATTTTGGTAGTGCTTTTTAGGAGGATAGAGGAAGATAGTGAAGGGAGAGAAGAGAATTGATAAAAAAAAATGGATTGAGAGGAGAAGACTTCGAGAAGTCTACACCAAATTTCTTCCATTATTGGTTAAGCTTTGTTAAGGTATGGTCTTACCCTTTTCATGATTTATTAAAATAATTATTTTATATTTTTCATCTTGAATGAGCTTTTATGATAGGAAAATTTGTAAAAATTTCTTATCTTTGTTGCATTTTAGAGGAGATGGTGTTGTGCTTTGATTGTGTTGTTTTCTTTATATGATAAATATTCTACCCTTGAAGGATCCCAAGAGGGCATCCTTTGTGATAGTGAGGGTTTGTTAAGATTTATTATTTTGTGAATAAACTTGTTTGTGAATGCTATGTGTTTTGTTGATATGAATGCATCTAAATGTTTTTTGTTTTGGGAAAATTATTGTATATGTGCAACATGGGAGAGCTATGTGACCCAAGCTCATGGGTGGGTTGACTATATAACCCTTTGGCTGGATGGAGAGCCTATTGGTATTTTTTATTTTTTTGTTTCCTTGTTGTTAACCTTTTCAGGTGCATAGATTTAGAATGGAGACAATCTCATGATCATGGATCTATGGAAGGATACATGTTAAACATTTTGAAACTTGTAAAGATTAATGAACTTCATGGTTGATATATAGACTAGGAATTTCAATTTGGGAAAATAAAA
This sequence comes from Sequoia sempervirens, assembly GCA_007258455.2. NCBI lineage: Eukaryota > Viridiplantae > Streptophyta > Pinopsida > Cupressales > Cupressaceae > Sequoia > Sequoia sempervirens. The sequence continues at coordinate 39,433,925 of VDFB02047144.1, forward strand.
TATGACATGATTTGTTAATTTGTGAAGTACCAAAAGAGATCAATATATACTATAAATAATGTTTCAAACTGTGTATGGAAAAAAATTAAAAAATTAAACCTTTCTATTATACAAATTAAGTTTTTCCTTATTAATTAAAAGAAATTCTTATAATCTTTATGGTTGAATAGTTGCATAAAAAATAATTAACATAGGGATTCTTTATCTCAATGTGCATAGAGTTTAATTTAGTAGTATTGACCAATTAAATGATACTTCAAAATCATACATAGATAAAAGTTATTTATATTAACAAGATGGTTGGAAAAATCCACTTATCATTTAAGAATCCTATTCAATAATTAGTACATGTAGCCGCTGAATTATTTTTTTTCCCATTGTTCTATGTGATTGAATTATTGAATCAATTAGTTCCTTGAAACAAGAACAAAATTCCTACCTGTATTCTTACAATTTGTTATTATAATTTTTTTTTTAATTTAGAATACCAAGAAAGACATTAATTACATAAATATGAAATATATATATGTATAAATGAATATATATAAGTTATATTTACATATAAATATATAAAAATCTCATAAAAACATGTATATTATATGTATATAAATATTTACTATAAATTTTTATATTTATTTATTTAAATTATTAAATATTAATATATTTATAAATATTTAATATAATAATTAATTATTTATAAATATAATGAAATTTATATAAACTTTAACATTTTAAAAGTTAAAAATATATAAGTATGTGGAAGAGGGAAGTCAACAGAGAAGTTGGACGCTCCCCCTTCCATAGGGCAAGCGGGCCCTTGAAAGCTCAACCTCCATGGGATCCATGAATTCTATGGGGGTTGTGACCCCCATGGAGGTCGTGCCTCCATGAGAACCCCATGAAATATTGGTCACTAAGAAGAAATAAATGTATCGAAACCTTCAACCACTATATATTGGCGACTTCAACATAGATCTTCCTTGCAAAAATTTAAATTAAAATATATTTACTAAAAGTTCAATTTTTTAATTCAAATAATACGTATGTGTGTGTGTGTATGTTTGTCTATTTATACATTAATCTCTAAAAAAATAAAACCATGACAGTTGAATAAAAAATTAAATATTCTTTTTTGTAGTGGAGTTGGCTAGGGCTTGGGGTTTGCATCCCTTGAGGTCATAGGTTTGACCCTGCTTCATAGTGGGAAAGGCGAGGTTTAGTAATATTGTGCCAATTCCTACTCCACTGACCTAGGGTATAGGAATGGACTTTACCACTAACCTTTTTATTAACATTGGGAATACATTTCTTTACCTTTCAAAGGTAGTTTACATCACCCCCTCCAGGGAGAGCTAGATAGAAGCATAATAAAATGATAGCCACCATCTTTAGGTTTTTCAAAATTAAATTTTGACGGTGCGTCAAAGGGAAATCTAGGTTTATCAAGGGCTGGAATTTGTATTAGAGATTGTAATGGCTCACTTATAGGAGAAAAATCAATTCATCTCCCCTATGGCACCAATAACTTAACAGAGGCCTAGGATTTTCTTTATGGTCTAAAAATGGCTTCAAAGATCAGAATACAAAATATTCAAATAGAGTATGATTCCCTAATAGTTGAAAATGCATGTAGGGTAAGTGCATGGATTTGTGACACAATTTTGGTGCCAAATTGCAAAAAAAACTTGTAACAATCCATATTGCGCTCGCCAAATTTGGCACTCACCAAATGACTTGAATTTTGCAATGAATGTTTGTGAACTCTTTCTTCTTCTCTTTCTCTACTAGGGAGACTATATACATGAAATAAACATTTAAGTATAAGTTGACATTTACATATGGACATTTACTTTCTTATACTTTAAGTTATATTTCATGTATATAGTTTCAGGATGTTTGAGAGTGGTTTCAGATAGGAGTTATAATGCAAATTCTAGTTTTTTGAAGATCTTAAAAATTTTAGACAGTCAAATTTAAGTAATCAAGATGTCAAATTTTAGTAATCAGGAGGTCAAATTTTAGTATTTAGAAAGTTGTATCATCTTTCT
>VDFB02047144.1:39440187-39480256 GCA_007258455.2 Sequoia sempervirens
GAGCCAAAATTGTGTCACACATCCATGCACTTGCCCTACAAGGAAAATAGAGTGCACAACTAGGGGATCAAATAAATTATTCAGAAGGTTTGGTTGTTACTAAGAAAATTTTAGGGGGTCCATATATCTCATACCTATTGAGAAGGTAATTGTCTAGTTGACCATCTTGCAAATATGGGTTGTGAACAACAGGAGATAGAAATATTTCAGGGCTCTAATTTTGCAAATGCATACCCTCAAATGATAGTAATACTTTCCTTTGAATACTCGCATTCAAATTGATAAAATTTTAGGTAAAAAGGACTTCTAGTTGAGGTGAAGGGTCACTAAACATCTCAAAGAAAATTTAAATAATATGAAAATAAAGCAATTGGTGCCATGAGAAACACATACATTTGTAAACTTTGATCCTTATCAATTTATTATCATGATTAGAATCTAAGAGGGGATTGTGTGCAACCAATATACTAGCATGGTAGGAGCTTAAGTTTAGTTATGCTCCAAATGATGTTTTTGTGAAGAAGTCTGCAACAAATGATCTTCACTAAATACTCCTCCAAAGCTACAAAGGTGGTATTTAACTAAGCTTTGGTTTTTCTGTATACAAGTTTATTAATGTTTTTTTATAGGTATTTTTATTGGGATTACCAAATCATGATTATGGTGATTTAAATCATAACCCAAATATATCACTGGCTCATGCTAACACTCACTTCTTGCTCAGTGAAATGATAGACTCTCTTACAATTGTAAGTGCTATCAGCTATAATAGATTCTATGATAGTTGTAAGATATGTAAGTCATCTTTCATAGCTTATTTTTAGCATATTCTAGGTGCCCAAGCCTGGAAGAAGACTATTTGCATGTTTGACAAGTGTATGGGGTGTAAGGGAATGTTGTACAAGTGTCCAAATGCATGTCTAAGGCATTGAATATTGTGCCTTTTGGATTTGGATGCCCCTCACCTTCTAGATGCTTCTTGAAGCTTGTATCACTCTATTTATTGAGTGCCTTGAGTTGTAGAATGCATAGTTTGTTTGTAGGTAATGAAGTGATTCCAATATCACTCTAGAATAGGTGTTTGTGTTGAAGCACTTGTGTAGAAGCTTTGTACTTGGAGAAACATTGTAATCATTATTTGATATAATAGAGAAGTATTGTGCTTTTGGAGGGTGGGTTTTTTTACCCAAAAGGGTTTTCCCCATGGTATATTTGGTGTCATTGTTTTTGTGCATTGTTCCTATTCTATTTCCATTAATCTTTATGTGCTTCTCTAGTTGCAACTGTTAAAGTTGTTAAAAAGACTTTTTTTTGTAACTCTCTCCTGATTAGATTAGTGTAGGAGGTTGTTTCTGCTCACTCAGCTTCCTTTCTATTAGATTAGTGTAGGAAGCTATTTTTTACCCAAAAGGGTTTTCCCCATGATATATTTGGTGTCATTGTTTTTGTGCATTGTTGCTATTGTATTTCCATTAATCTTTATGTGCTTCTCTAGTTGCAACTATTAAAGGTGTTAAAAATATTTTTTTGGTAACTCTCTCCTGATTGAATGCTTGGAACTTGATCTAGAATACTTGCTTAAATCATGAAAACCTACATCACAAATGTTAGCTAAAAAACACACATGATGCATGATGACTTTGACATGATGCTTCAATCTTGAATGTAGCTCCAAAATTCTTGATAATAAGCTCTTGAATGCTATTGAATGCTCTTGATTTCATAAAATTGCTATAGGAATGCTTTCATAAAACTTCTAGGAGAAAACATGTGAAATAACCTTGTATTTATACTTGTTTATGCCAAATTTCCCAAAATTACAACACTACAAGTCAACATCAAATCTAGGAGAATAAAATCCTACCAAAAATTGAATTCAAAATTGGTCCAAGCTAAAGCGGAACTCATACGCCAATAGCCTAAGCTTGGGACAAAAATTTCAAGAAAAACTAAGTTCAATGTCATATTCAGGATTAGGCCCTGAAGCCTAGGTGGGACCCATACACCCAAGGTGGCGTATGACTCCTAGATCACTAGATCTGGAGAAAACAACCCAAAATCATGAATTATGATTCGTCATTAGATAAGTGTTAGGATTATCCTCATAGAAATGCATTTAATTAGGCTTGTGGATGCAAAATAGGACCAAATAAGGCATAAAGAAGCCCAATTTTAGTAGGGTGGGCCCAAACAAGTATGAAAATGTAAAGGGATACATTTTTCTACACTGCAACAACATATAAATACTTCAAGGTGTATCAAATAGATGTCAAGTCTACATTCTTGAATGGTGAGTTAGAAGAAGAGGTGTACATTGAACAATCATAAGGTTTTTTGGTCTACAGGTAGAAGAAAGTATTGCATGGACTCAAACAAGCTCCTAGAGCTTGGTATGAAAGATTCGATAGATACTTGTTGCAGCAAGGATTCAAAAAGGGTACTACATATGACAACCTTTACTTCAAGGTTCATGGAGATCATATCTTAATTTTGGTTGTGTACGTTGATGACATAATCTTTGGAGTAAATGAAGGTATGTGTAAGAGATTTGCAGAGTAGATGCAAAAAGAGTTTGAGATGTCGATGTTTGGGGAGATGAGTTTCTTCCTTGGGTTACAAATCAGTCAATTAGAAAAAGGTATTTTCATTTTAGAGTTAAAGTATATCAAGGAAATGTTGAAGAAGTTTGGAATGGAGGATTCTAAACCAGTGTGTACTCTGATAGTTACTAGTTGCAAGTTGAGCAAAAATGATGAATCTCCTAAGACTGATTAGAGCAAGTATAGATCAATGATTGGTGGACTGCTATATCTTATTGCAACAAAACTAGGTATTATACATGTATTTTGTCTTGTGGAAAGATTTCAAAAAGATCCCAGAGAATCACATGTAGTAGCAGTTAAAAGTATATTTAGATACTTGAAGGACACTCTATATTTATGTCTATTGTATCCCAAGGATACTAATTTCTCTTTGAGTGCATATACATATGTAGATTGGGTAGGTTGTGTAGATAAAAAAAGAAGTACAAGTGGAGGTGCTTTCTTTCTTGGAAGCAAGTTGGTTTCTTGGTTGAGTAAGGAGCAGGATTTAGTGTCATTATCTACTAAAGAGGCAAAATACATTGCAACAACATCATGTTGCACATAGGTGGTTTGGATGAAGTAGATATTGAAGGATATCAAGGTTTCATATGATTAATCTATTTCTATTTTGTGTTATAATACAAGTGTTATAAATATTTCAAAAAAACCAAGTAATGCATTCAAGGACAAAGCATGTCTCTATCCGGTATCACTTTCTAAGAGAGAAAGTTGCAGAGAATGAGGTGAAGCTAGAGTATGTTACTACAAACTTGGATCAAGTTGTAGATATTTTCACAAAAGATCTTCCAAAAGATACATTTGGCTATCTCCAACAGAAGTTAGGGGTTATTTCCCCTCCTTTCAATTAGATGCATAAGATTGTGCATCTATCAAGGTGGGATATTCAAGACTTATTCTTTTGTCCTAGACTAATGAAGGCTACCTCTCAGGGGGAGTAGGTAGTTGTATTTTTGTTGGTGTAGTTAGGGGGAGCATATCTTGTGCCCCTAAACGGGAGAGAGTAGTAAAGAGAGTTTTGTAGAGAGATAGAAGTAAGTGTGAGAGAGTTTTTCTTGCAGGTGTTTCCTAAAGTGAAGTATGCAAATGATCCCCTTTTCCATTGATGTTAAAGGGGGAGAGATAAAGTCTAAAAAACATGGAGTGAGATTGAAGTCTGAGAAAGTGGTAGAAGTGTAAGGAATGTCCCAATTAGGGTGAGCAATTGAAGTTAGGGGGAGAGTTGTCTGAGTGTTGGAGCTGCAAAGTTTCTTTTCTTTGTTGATGGTTTTTCAAAGCTAATGTTGCCATCAATAACAAAGGGGTAGATTATTGGATATTTACTGTATTGTTGGAGATTTCTAGTGTTTCCATTGATGTCAACCCCTAGTTTGTGGAGACTATTGGAACTATTGAAGAGCATTGCATAAGAAAGAGTTATGGTTAAACTCGTGGTATGGATGTGTTTTGGTTTGATGCCACATTAGTGTCAACCTTCAATATGATTACAAATATTGTTGCAGTGTTGTTATTATTGTCAGCAGTGAGTGTGTTGCACTATATTGCCTTTAGTTTTATCACTAATGTCAACCTCTAGTGTGGTGTTAAGCAAGTATTATAGATGGGGAGATTATTGCAATCTCTAGTTATATCATGATGAGAAGTGTTTATGGTATTGAGAAGGTGTTGTAGATATGTTGAGAAGGTGTTTGTGGTGTTGTTGATGAAATTGGTTCACTTGGTTTCCAATGAGAAAATTTGAATAAAAGAGTGTATAATGTGGCAAAGGCGTGTTCAGTGTTGTGCTCCACATTTCTTCATGGTCGAAGATATTCTTGTGTGGTTTGGATGTCATTATTAGAGGTGTTTAGAGGTGCTATATCCATATTTTTAGGTTTTGGATTGTGCAGTGGTGGAAGTTGTGTTTTACAATGTGTATGTCTATGTAGAAGGTCATATAAGAGAAATGAGATTGCTTTACATTTCTCCATGTTGTGGTTTCCTATCTTACAGATTTGGGAATGTGCTAATATTGTCTATTTCTACCTTTCCCTAGAGTATGTGGTGTTCATATGCTCTACAAGCTTGGATTCATAAGTTGTGTTCTTTGGTAGTGTTGTTGGTTGCACAAGATGATGGTGTTCTTAGTTTTAGGTGTTTGTGACAATGTTGCAAAATATTTTGATGATGCTGGAATATTTTGGGATGTTGTGTGGATGTTGTGAAGTGTTTCTTTATGGTCCACATGTTTTTCTTGGATCTGGAGAGGTGTGTATGTGGTTGCTTGTTAGTGTTAGTGCAAATTTGGCTGACCTAGGTGCTAGTGCTAATTGTGAAGGTTGTTTGTTGTTTTTGGAAGCGTGTTGACACATGTCAATGTAGATTTGGGTCCTAGTTAACCCTTGGAATGGTATTCCTTCAATTATTTCCACCATGGAAGTGTTAGGTGCTGACCTATTTAGTAGTTGCACATTTGAGGCACACATACATTTCATTATGGCCAGCATGGAGAAGCTTTTTGAGGTTGTGGAGGATATATAAGAAAGGTTAATTTTTAGAAATGTGTGTGGTAAGTGTGTGAGATGTGAATGTGATCAAGTGTGGTGATCTGAGTGTGATCTTAAATTCTTATGAATTTTAGATGTAATGAGCAGAAGATGTCTACATTTCAATGATCTTGAAGTTGTTGGAGGCAATGAGCCAAAGGTTGTAGATGGCATAGAGTTACAGTGATGGATCTTCCTGTTGCTTTGAGATAGTGAACCTCTCTGTAATAGTTTCTTCTATTATTCTTTCTTCCAGAAAATGAGTCATTTGGGAAGTGAGCCCTTGGTAGTGAGCCTAATTGTATTTTGTGTTGCTTTTCATATATATGTGAGCTAATCCTCACCGTGGTTTTTCCCCGCTTAGGGTTTTCCACGTAAATCTAGTGTTCTATTGTGTTTGGTTGTGTTTGCATTGTTTTCTCATATGTTTACATTCTACTAATGCTTAACGAGGGTTTAAATGTTGATAAGGGTTTGAAAGTTAATGAAGGATCGAATGTTTTAATGTACAATCGATTCATGCCCTCTCAGTTGTCGTGTGCATCTAACAACTTGTACAAGGGTTATGTTTCAAAAAAAATTCCTATATAACATTTGGAGGCTACTCCAATATAGTGAATTCTCTAAATATTTTTGGTTTTATGTGGATGATGATCATCATTAGATATATCCTCATTTATTCATTATTTAGATGTGAAAATGATGTTAATTTATGACCATAAGTGGTGTTGGTGTAAATTTTTCCTCACTAGAAAAGTGCTCCGATTTGGACAATTTGGCATTTTCATGTACATACCAAGATCAAAGACCACTTCATTGTTTTTAGCAAGTGGCAACTGTAAATGCACTACTCATAAAGTGCCAAGCTCATATATTGTTGGGGGGTTCTTTGATTGAGTGAATTTGGGTGGGATTCTTCTTGTGGTTGTGGTTGCATTCCTCTTGATTTGTGTTCTTGTTTCATCATGGAGCCATCTACAATTCCAATTTTAACACCTCACAACTATCCTAAATGGAAATTTGAAATGAACAAATTGCTAAGAGTAAAAAGATTGTATAGGATAATTCATGGGCTTTATGGTGAACCAAAAGATGATGAAGCTAAAAAGAATAAGTGGTTGAATAGTTGTGAAGAAGCCATTGGCTATTTGTGCCTTTATATCTCTCTTGAGTTGTTTCATATTGATAAGAATATAGTTTATTCTTGCCACATTCCATTCTCTCTCTTTGTGCTTTCCATTTGGTCTCAAGATCTTGGTAGCCATAGCCAATTCTAACAAGTGGAAGTGATAAAAATACAATGATATAAGAGATAATATTCTAATAAATAACACTCAGGTTTACATACACTAGAACATAAATCTTAAAATGATTGATAGGGATCACAAAACACTTATCCTTCAAATGGTGGAGTTAATTTGTTAATTAATAAAAATTAAGGTTCATAATCTCATATTACTAGTCATAACTTGAAATCTAAAAAATGGCATCCTTAATTGGTTTGTGTTATTGTTGATTGTATTCCATAACTTGTGCAAGAAATTCCTTAAAAGCTCACTATTGTATTAAAATATTTCATGAAATCATTAACCAACTCTTTAAAGGAAGGTGATAGAATCAAGAGAAAATGCATAATAAAACCATGTAAATGCATGTGAACACTCAAAATCATTGGAAATAATTTAGTAGGAAACAATTCTCAAGAAAATAAGTGAAGCATATATTTAAATTTTTATTTTGTGAATCAACGAAAACTTTACCATCATATTTATAAAATAAGTTATCACCAATCCACTTTGTGAAGGACAAATCATAATTTTCTTATATGAAATGATTATGTTTTATCTCTCTAATATAATATTTTTATTTAAATATTTGATTATAAGCATCAACACATCTTTCTAAATGGTCACTCCTACTAATAAGGGATCTTAAATAAGGTAAAATATTATATTCTAAAAAATTTCTCATATCTATGACGTGTAATTTAGTGAGGAAAGAAGAGAATAATGCATCATCAATGAGTGGTACCATTTCCTCATATATATGAAATAATTACTATAAATATATTGTTTTTCTTCATCTAGATATGTTTGTTTAAAAGAATATGTATAATAATTTACTCCATAATTGCTCAAGGATGCATTATAAGAAAGTACAAAATAATCCAAAGAATAATTCCCATGTACATAACAAGTGATATATTATTAGGATGAATAGACAAATCTTTGGAAACCCCTAAGAAAAGGCCACTAAATTGTGAAATATGAGAACCATACGAAAAAAAATATAGTCTAGGATCAATATCAAATAAATCTTTGATCATCTCTTGTGGTGTACGAGATCTATACTAAATTGTATCACTGCAATTATTATATTTGGGTCTTATCACTAACATGTATCTCTTTGCATCTTCCATTCCACTAAATAAGATTAACATAAGTGTTGGACAAGAGTACACATAATGTAAACCAAATCATTATAAAAATAGTCATCAACCTCATCACGAAAAGATAAAGAACTATTTATATACTCCCCACTAAACATATCATCAATATGGGTTACAACACAACAATGTCCTACATTTCAGTATTATTGGGCCACTAAAATTAACTTTTCTAGCATTCATCACAATTTTTCAATTATAATGAACAAACTATTAATAATTTTAGGATGATGTAAACTAGCATTTGAGCCCCCAAAAATTGATGTAAACCAACATTTTTATTTGCATGTGGATAAGAGTGGAGGAGGCTACATAAAATACTCAAAAAATGATTTTTTTGTAAGGAGCCTTTGATATTTAAGAAGTGATTTATTATATTTAAGAACTCGAGTCTTACAATAAAGCCCCTACATAGATCAAAATCTTAGTTATTTTTTTCTTAGTACTTTTGAAGGAAATAAATAGGTTTGACCCAGTAATGGGACATAATATTATTCTTTTATCCATAGACATGATCTGCAAGATAGAGAAGTTCAAGATCAAAAAGAATATGTGGAGGTGAAATGTATATATCAATATCACTAGAAACCTTTAAGGAAATGATGAAATAAGATAGGTAGAATTACAAAAATTGGTGAATGAACAAGGAAAGATACCATGAGAGGCATACAAGATATGTTCACAAGATATATCATAATTATGTATGAAAGTATAATTTATAATTTATACAAGGCATTATCCTTAGAATCCTCAAAAAATTGATCACCAAAGGAATATGGATCTAATGGTATAGAAAGAGTGCTCAAAGTTAAAATAACATAAAAGGAGATAGGAGAATCAAAATAAAAAACATCATATAATAGTATAGGTGACTCCCTAAGGTACTCAAAGGTATGACCATTAAAAGAATAAACTAATGAAGTACAAATGGATAACACTTAAAGTAATCCATGTATATATGCATGCATGTATGCATGTTTATATGTATGTATGCACACATATATGCATGCATGCATGTATACGTTTATGTATATATAAACACACACACACACACACACACACACATATATATATGTTTACATGTACATACATACATGCATACATACATATGTGTGTACACATATATGTGTATCTATATATACATATGTGTGTGTGTAAACATATATACATATGTATATGTATACATAAATGCATAAATAGCTATATGCATGTACAAATGCATGTACATATATACACATGCATACATGTATGCATAGCTACATATATACATATATGTAGATATATGCATGCATGCATATATTTATGTATACACACATACATACATACATACATACATACATACATACATATATATATACACACACACACATAAATATGTGTGCATATGTATTATATATGTACATGTATATACATGTAGATATATGTATATGTGTGTGAATTTGCATATTAGTAGTGTCATAAGTTGTCACCCTTGAAAATTTAATAGTAGTTGTTTTTCCCTCTAAGTACATGGACTAATTGTACCTAATTTCTTAAATTATGCATTCCATGACCCATATATATATATATACACACACACACACACATAAATATGTGTGCATATGTATTATATATGTACATGTATATACATGTAGATCTATATGTATACGTGTGTGTATGTACATATTGTAGCATCATAAGTTGTCACCCTTGACAATTTAACAGTAGATTTTTCTCCCTCCTAAGTGCATGGAACTAATTGTACACCTAATTTCTTAAATTATGCATTCCATGGCCCATTTGTACATTTATCAAGAAAACCCATGTACAAAACCAAGGCGAACATTTAATATTTTTCTCTTGACACATTACACCTCACAAAATGGGGCTGGGAGAAGGGTGCCCTAGGCGAATTTTTCCACCTATTTTTCCTCCAATTTTTAATATGTCAAAGATGGCATTTTATTATTTGAATTTAAAATGTCAAATGTCAGCTATCGAGATTTATTTTTGGGAAATTAGATTAAATTCCTATAAATACCTAGTCATTTCATCATTTGAAAACTAGGTTGGGTAATATATGATCAAGCAATTGTGAAGAGAATTATCAAGCAATTATTATCAAGTCAAGAGCAATCAAGAGAAAATTTATTGCAACATTTCAACATTGAAACATCATGTCAAGTTTTATGTGATTTTTTTCATGTTTATGCTATCATTTTGTTTGTGAGGAAAAACCCTTATAGGTCTTCCAACAATCAAGCCAAATTGCAATCAAGCCTTGAGGAGACCACATGATTTCATTCCTTCAAGGAGTTTAGATTTGAGTGGTGAGTTGCACCTAATTTTTGATTCATCATTCATTTATCATTTAGCCTCTATCCTTCAAAAGGATAAGCTCTCTTTCATCAACTGTTACCATTGTGGAGGTGGAAACACCAAAATAGGGTTTGACAAAGGCAATCTCCTATATAGAAAAATCCTTCCTCTCTCTTTGAATGTCCAGGTTATAGATCTAAAGAATATTGTAGGAATATTAAAGAATATTTGTTCATTGTTGCATTAAAACCCTACAACTTGACAAGATACAAAAACTCAATTATCCCAACAACTAATGAAGATCTGACAACAAGATTTAGAAAGAATAAGCCTTTGATCAAGGACTTGAGGACTGTGAAAGAAAATTTTAGTTTCAACTCTCTAGATAATGGCACCCTTTTCCACTCAAATCTGCTTCAAATTTATAGTTTAGGTGTCTTTGTGTTTGCATTTCATCTTTTCAAAATCCAAAATTTTCTATTAGCTTCCAATTTATTATAAATCATGAAAAAATGCTACAGTCTCATACTTAACCAGTTGCATCATTGTATCTCATCAAAAATCAATTTTCCAAGGCATTAAAGGATCAAATCCAAGGCTTTTCAAGGTTGGAAGTCAATCTAGTTCCCTTTCCAATTTGTATCCTAATGTTCTTTGAAAAGGATTGATGTTAGTGATCTATGCATTAGGCATAGGAACCCTTCTTCAATTAAACATGTATGTATGTATGTATGTATATACCCATATGATATACATGTATGCATGTATATATATGTATACATGCATATATACATATATGTGTACACACACATATGTATGTATATGTATAAAAGAATACAGACAAACACAAATACACGTGTATGCATGCATATATTTATGTATATGTGTACATATACTTATATATACATATTTATATATACACAAATATGTAGGTTTATGTATATGTATATGTGTATATGTATATATGGAAGTAAGAGATATGCATTATAGTACATACATGTGCAAAGAGTATAAGGGATATCTTAGCTAGACATATATACATTTGTATATGTAGATACATATATACATATATGGCTTAGAGTGTGATATATTTATGCTTCATTATTGTGTGTCTGTATTATAATAATAATATCATATATGTGGAAGTGAGTGATATGCATCAAATTAAATACTTGTGTAAAGAGTATAAAGGATATCTTAGCTATGGTTTTAAAACATAAAAAGACCATGAAAATTACATAAAAGAAAAGGAACCCTAGGTAAGATATCATGTGTGGAAATAATATGGATATACATTCATTTCCTACCACATTATCGTGATGAGGATAATGATAATAACTCTAAAGCATGTATAAGAATTCATAATATGTGTAAAATCTACTCTATAGCTAGAAATATAAGAAATTATTTAATCTAAATCCAAGAAAAAATACCAAATATCAGATATATGTGGTTGATGAGGTGCAGATCAAAGAGATGCCATAATAAATTCTAAGTTACCCTAAGAGATATATAACATAATAATAAACACACAAGTATGGATGACATTAGGATTTTCATCTGAGATCATGACAACAAAAACCTTGTGCTTCCAAAAAGATATAATTGGAAACAATATGCCTAATCTTCCATTATCAAAATGATATTGATAAAAGATTTAATTTGATTACTTGATATAGCTTGTGTATATAGACAAGGATGAGACAGTCCACCTATGAGGTGGATTGAAAAGTTTCCCAAGATGTGGCACAAAAGAGTAGACAAGTGTCATATAGGTGTCAACCTTAAGAACACTTGGAGTGTGCAAACCAACAACCTCTATGACCAAGTCATCAACCTTGCATGCTAAGTGTTGAGTGACCTTTGAGGTGAGACAAAAAGTCTTCCAACCTAAAAAATATATGTGCATGATGTTAACCAAATAACTTGGTAACCTCAAGAGGCTTAAAGGTTGCACATTCAATTAGATAAGATGTTCTCTAACCTCATCAACTTAAGTACACTTAAGTATAGTGAATAGATTAATTATTCACACTAACACCCCCTCTTAAGTGATACTTAGGGAGATCACAAAATTATAATTAGATAGAAATGAAATGGGTCCCGACTACAGACCATGTTAGGTACCCATGTACAATGCATTCTCTCATAAAAGGAGTAAAGGAGAAAACCCAATGGGAACAAAACTCATCTCCAAAAAAAAGAATTAGAAGGATTTAAGACCTTCTAAAAATATGTCCCTTGATGATTAGAACATGAAGATGAAGAACTCCTAAAGCATGTCAAATTTGTAAACTCTATCGATGATAAACTAGTCTTTGCCAAAATCAACAATCTCCATGAAATGTGGATCAATATGTGAGATACAAAATAATGCATGAGTGAATTGATGAACAATACTCAACCAATGTACACAAAGTTTATAAAACTCTGTGAAGTTGATAATATAGATAGTATTGTGATAAGGATTACTAGAATCTCAAATTGTGATCCATTGAATTAATCCCCCATACAAGAGATCAAGATAGAAGGTTCATGAGGCCTTCCAAAAAGAATATTCTTCCATTGCTTCATTGAAAGAAGCATTAGCATAACACATTATAGTCCCCCCTTAATGCTAAGAGAAACAAGCAGACAAATTGAGATCAAGAGTATGCAAGGAATGTAGAGACATGTACAAGAAATTGAGAAAGGGTGTGCTCCAAGGCCTACTCACATGAGGTCAGACTCACAAGGATCCATGTTGTGATTGGATAGATTAATTATTCACACTAATGTATCCAAACCATAATCAAATTTGACATGAAAGATATGCAATCTAAAACCCTAATGATGAAGGACAAAACCCTAAGGGTTGTAATAAAGCTAGGTTCACCATTATATGCAATGAAGCAAATGATTTTTCTATAATTCCCTTATAGTAAATAATTCAATAATTAATCTCCACTAATATTTTAGAATTAGGGCTAGAATAATAAAATATATTATTAAGTAAATTAAATGTGATACTTATCTTAGGATTTGATAGTTAAATATAGTATTGAAGACATTAAAATTAGATTTTCCTGTGTTAAAATTATGACCTTGTGTAGATGAATTCCTTAGAATCTATAAACTGACTTTATTTTAGTCTAGTTCAAAATTGTACCTATGAAAGCAATCTTTATACCCATGAAAGTGAGCTAGTTTACATAATTGAACTTGGATTAATCACAATTCACTTATGGAAATGAATTAATTAAAAAATGGTACCTAGCTCTATTTAGTTACCTCGCCTTGTCATATCTATTTTTTATAAATGAAGTCATGTTTATAGACATCATTTGGGAAGTTACTAAGTGTGGCTACATGTTCTCTTCAGTTAATCCCGTCAGACGAATGACTCAATGATGATGAACCAAGATAAAAGATAGTAGGCAAGCATGCAATATGACTAAGATGATGATGTAAGGGAGTGAAACAATTACAGTATTTAGTGGTGTTGTTATGATGCTCTCATATGAATGTTCTTATGATAATCCTTTAAATGATCTAAATAAACTAGGGCTAATATTTAAATACACAACCCTAACATGTAATATGAAATAAGTTACAATTTAGTTGTCCTTTAATGATTGGTGAGAGGGAAACATGGGCTAGAATTAATAAATTCAAATTTAAAAGATTAAGGTAAATCTACGCCTATAGAAAGCACTTGGATTAATTGACACTTGTATATTAAAACTATGGTGATAAACAATGAAGATGTAGAGTCAAACCTAGATCCTTGAGACGAGTGATAATAAGAACAAATAAAGATAAAATCATTTACCAACTTTCATGAAAAATATGATATCATATACACTAATCATGCATAAAGATAACCTAACTATTGTAAATCCAAACCATAAAGAAAAACATATATGTAAAAATTTTGCATTTTAATAAAAATATTAAAATTTTAAAAATCTTTATATTATTATAAAATTCAAAATAATAGATAAGTATTAATATTATATATGTTTTAAAATGTTATTTTAAGAACATATTATTTTTATTAGCTATTTAAATTTGACAATTTTTATTTACGCAAAGGCGTATCCAATTTGAAAGTGATCCATCAAAAATATTTTATACGAAGGCATATCCAATTTGAAAGTGATTTACCTAAAATATGTAATCAACGGCTCACTCTTTCCAACAAACCTTACAAGACGAAAGTGATCATAAGTGTTTATTTGTTTCACCTGATATTTACTTATTTTTGTTGCAGTTATTAATTTCTTGCTTGTAATTAATGTTATTAACCTAAATCTTATAAAGTCTTATCGTTGTATACATATAAAAATCTTCTACAAGTAAACTATATCTATAATTTTACTTTTTGTAAGGCACAGTTTCATATTCTCAAGTTATTATAACGTGTCCTGTTATGTACAAGCTTTAATAGTGTTTTTTTTTCTTCATTAATAACATTTTACGCATATATTAGTAATGGTATTAGCAAGTTAATAAACACATGAGCACAGCACTTCTAACCATTTTTTTTAAGGATGAAGAGGAATACATAGCCCACACCTTCACCGCTTTGATCTCTTCACCTTCTGACCCGTTCAAAAAAGCATGTAAAAAAATCTACTGGCCGAGATTTGGCGGAAGAATGACCTCAATCTACTTGTCTGCTTATGCAAGCAGAGGGGCTAATATGTAGCTAGATACGTAGGGCACAAGGTAAATAGGAGGCTACCATGGTTGCCGTGTAGAATAGAGCAGCATATACTAAATTGTATATTAGTGCCGCCCAGGCCCACCACTTATCTCCTGGACCCATTGTAGCTCTCCACATTTCTTGCCTTACGTCAGCCTATGACAAGTATATCATACCTCCTTGGATTTTAACAGGGGTCGGCTGTCAGACAACGTGCTTCGATTTTGACTGTTTCACGCCCCACACAAGTTCTTGCAAGCGTGGGAACCCCACAGGATAGATGGTGGCGACTCGGAGAGGTAGGCGTAAGGAAGAACGGAAAAGAATCTGATTTATCTACAGCACGCCACCGGCCATGACTTCATATACATATTTTATATTAACTCCAGAACAAACTCTTCGTAGATCGCAACAAACAGTGGCGACCTTTATAGCTTTGGTTATCCACTGCTGAAGAATCATCTCTAGGCTTCTACAAGTATACACAAAAAAAAAAAACAGAAATTGTCTACTGTAACTTGGTGGGCAGATTTTTGAGCATGATGGAAACTTGGAGTAGGATTTATGATGGAGGAGATCTAGAAGCCGTTGTGAGAGGCAGTACTCTTGTTTGCAGTACTTCGTCTACTAATCTCTTCAACGGTACTGATGCTTGCTTATACAACGATCTGATCACGAGATCTGGATGTTCCGTGGAAAAGCATGATAAGGGTGTCATCCAAAGCAAGGATCATGCTTCTGAAACATTTATTCCACTCAAAGATGAACACGCTAGTGATCAGGATAGGCCCACAATCTTATCACCTCCACCGC
This sequence comes from Sequoia sempervirens, assembly GCA_007258455.2. Classification (NCBI taxonomy): domain Eukaryota; kingdom Viridiplantae; phylum Streptophyta; class Pinopsida; order Cupressales; family Cupressaceae; genus Sequoia; species Sequoia sempervirens. Next base: position 39,455,560 of record VDFB02047144.1, read on the forward strand.
CGTCTGTGTATCTCAAAACTACGCCGCAAGGGCCCAAGCCTACTTTAGATACATCTTCTCCCAAGAAAGTAGTCGAGAGCAATTCGTCCACTGTTAAGATCGAGCCCAATGTCCACAATTTAACCAGGATACCCGGCATTAGAAGAAGGTATGGGTTTTATTTTTAGTCCAGTATAATGCTTAATTCTCTATCAAATGACTTGTACGATTTTGTACAGGAAGAGCCAACAAAGACGAATTATGTGCGTCCCTGCCACAGGAGGGGCGTGGAATAAGCACGGAGGCGGCGGAGTTCCCTCTGATCTCTGGGCGTGGCGTAAATATGGACAGAAGCCCATCAAAGGCTCCCCTTACCCAAGGTTTGTTTCAATCCATGTTTTTCTCTCTTAAACGTTTGGGTCGATCACAGCGAAATGTGGTTTTTAAACTGCTTAAAGACTCAATTTTGTTAAATATTTGCTTTGCCCTGCCCATGGAAGTCCAGAACTGTAGCGTTTGAATATTGAAATTGGGGAGGTGTTGTATTGACGTATATGTTGAACAGGGGCTACTACAGGTGTAGCAGTTCGAAGGGGTGTCCGGCCAGGAAGCAGATTGAGCGCAGTCACACAGATCCCACTCTACTTGTTATCACATACACTGCAGAGCACAATCATGCCTGGCCCGCCTGCCGAAACGCACTTGCACGGTCTTCGAGACAAAGTGCGTTCCGTAGCAACACCCAGGAATTGTCTGTCCCCCCCACTGCACAACCTCATGACTCATCTGCTCAGACCTCTGCAAAACACACTCCTACTCACACATACGTAGTGAATGGATCAGCCCCGCCCCCACATTCACAAGAAAAGATGGAACTTAACTGTGTTCAAAATCAGCAGGATGATTCTGCGGGCCTAGATCAAGATTTAGTGTTTAGGGCTGACCAAGTGCACGACCATGATTTATTTGCAGGTCTGGGGGAGCTCCCGGAGTTATATCCCAAGGATTTCACAGTACATTCAGATGAGGAAGCTGCCAGCACTGTGATCGACCCGTTTAATCTCTTCAATTGGGCTTCTTTGGCTAACAATACACACAATTCATGACTGGTAGTGGCTTAAATATTTGGTACTACTTAATACTCGCTCTTCTACTTAGTATTGTTCATTCGCCTACCAATTATAGATCAAGGTTTGACCCAATCCTCCCATACCACTATAGGTTTTTTTCTGTATAAGAGCTTTCCAAATTTTCGTCCTCCTGAAAATTGAAGTCATTGAGTCCAACCTTTCATGACTGGCATTCAGCCATTCACAGTAACAACTTACTTATGATATGAGCTCTTCCCGGATGGACTAAACAGCTTTCAAGCGGCCCACTAAGGGACAGTTCTTAGGAGTATGCAAAAAAAAATATAGTTGTCTCAATTTTGTTCTTTCTGTTACTCCAGCAGTATAACACCTATTAACTGTATTCAAGAAAATCTACGAGAAATAGATAATCATAATAAAATGAACATCTTTACACTCGATTTCTCAAACAGGACTACCTCTTTTGCCATCATTCTTGAGTATATATATTTTTTCTCCAAAGGTGTATACATTTATGTTCTCTGAATCTTTGAAAAGGCAATTCTGCATCTCTGTTTTATGATGCTCCAATTTCCTGTTGAGTTCGACCATAGCTTTCTTTTTATATATTTCATTCCTGATGGATCTGAACGTGATTTAGGAATATGTACAACAGGATGCTAGCTTTGTAAAAGACACAACATTCTGAAATGTTATAGTTGGTTATGAGTTTTTTGACAATTTATGAAGTAGTGTAGGATAGTTTTTGGTTTTAATTGTATAGGTTTTTCAATCTATACAGTTAAAATTAAAAATTATTATATATTATTATTCTGAAATGTTGTTCCATTCATATAAACTGAAAATTATGTATTCTTGTGAAATTCGAAAATCGTTACAGTTAAATATTCATATGTAACACATGGAACATTACTATAGAGTAGTATAATATCATCTCACACCAATAACATATCAAAATTTGTAAGTAAAATAAGAAAAATGTATTTACTTTAATGTATGACATTTCTACAATATTAGATTGCTAATCTTTTCTAGTTAAATTAATTTTTTAAATCGAAGTTTTGGTTCATTGATCCCTCAAAAGAAATACAATATATTAAAAATTAAGTAAATGAACGATAATAAATAGCAACGAACATTTGTTCAGAAGATTCATTATTTCTGTGCCTTTCGATTTACAATAATAAACTTCCCAAGATTTTTGCCAATATTGTATATGATTACATGAAATTCCATGCATATAGAGATTTAAAAACAAAATGTTCATCAAAGTTGTACATTTTACAGATTCCTTGAAGTTCGAGAGGACATATTACCAGTTTTTCAGTGCAGTTGGTAAGAGTTTGAATTTAAGCTTTGCCAATTATGGCACCTGAAATAAATTATGCCTTTGAAACCAGATTGTTCTACTCAAACCGTTTCTTTATTAATTATTTAACATATAGTAGCACTTGCATATCTAAAGGAAGTTCAAATGTGTATGTTAATATGTTAGAGAGTATGTGTTTGTACATGGATGTGTTGCAAATTCTAGTTGCACGTGGATGGATTAAACAATTGATAATAAATGCTAAATAATGGAATGAAATAAACTTAGACAAATCTACATTTTTTCCTTAAAAAAATTAAGTATTATCTGATTATGAAATATTTGCATATAGATTTTAAACATAAAGCAATGCAAATGAGAAAAGAAAGTTATCATCAAATTGACAAAAAAACATTACAAATGGAAATAGAATATTCTCATCCAGTTGTCAAATCAATATTTATTTGGATTTTATGTGATAATTGAGATTTTGGAGGCTTTTACCATTAAGCGGCAGCTTGTTTACCATTAAATGGCAGCTGAAACTTGTTTTCTGATGACTCAATAGTGGTTTACAGGCATGAGACTTGTTTCAGGCTCAAATCTCACACTATATGTAGCCTATTGAATGAACATGGATTATGTAAGCCTATCAATTTTAGAAATGTGGTTATTGATTTTAGGCATGGAAATGAAACACTACATAAGTATGCAACAGTTCATTAATTAAACAAAGTACTTGATTTAACAATTAGTTTAGATATTAAAGTTGTATTTATGAATGGGTATTTGATTGGATTTAAATTATAAATAAAATGAGAAAAGTATAAATATATTTTAAAATTAGAAAGGATGAAATTAATTTGATTGTTTTATTAAATTTTAAAATGAATTTGATATGGGCAGATTTAGACAACTATTTTATGATTGTGTGTGAATTTGGATCAAATCCATATTTGTAGCCTTGATTCTTGTACCTATGGTTCTAACTTCAATGATGTTGCCCTAAGTTTCATTGCCTATGCTAGTATCTACAAAGAAAAGACTTGTGATGTTGAAGAATACTATTGGACTTTGCTATGCTAAGCAAAGGGAAGTTGGTTTACTCCCTTTCTTGTATCTTGGTCGACCCCCATTGACTGATTCAATTATTTTGATAAAAGAGTTTCTAGTTACGCCAAGTAATAGATCTAAGTGACTATGATGCAATTATGTTAATGAGGGTTTCAAAATTTCATTCAATGAAGTGTTGGTCTAGAGCAAGAACTAGATTTTTGACATTTTCTTAATGTAAAGGGTTAATGCAATTAATGCCACTAATACAAAAGATTTAATAGTGATTGTTGGGTGAGCTTTGTGATAGTGGAAACTAGGGAGTTGTGGTATGCAAGGATGGTTGAAATGACCAAGGGCTAATGTTCTTTATAGATATCTTAGGTTTGTAATTTGAAAGCTTTGTCATAAATTGTTAAAGAATGACTAGTTGAGATTGAGTTGATATGGGGCCAAAATTAATAATCAAAATGGATAGTGTGGTTACTGTGCACACTTACAACCCTAAAATAAGTCAAGGTGACGTGCAATTTTGAACCAATTTTTTTATTTAAATAGAGATAAGATATTTGTGAATATAAATCTGATTCTAGTGACAATGCAAGTGTCAAATCAATCAAAACTATATATTAATGTACTTAGGACACCCCATACAAATAATATAAATTGAAAGAAAAAATTGTAAAAAATACTTTTTTTCTTACGTACACTTTACAATGCATATATATCTACATAAATAAACATATACTAAAAATAACTAAAAATAAAACAATCAAACACACATAAATTTAATGTTAATTATGCAAAATCCGTATACATACTATTAACCTAATTGTTACTACTTAATAATTCTGCACATCCACACATAACTAAAGACGGTTTACAAAATACCCAATTCATAACATATGGTAACAATTAATGTTCTCTTCTGGTTAGTATTTTGCACATTTGGTGACCTAATCTGCCTTGTCCCCATCATTTTATATATATTAGCATGGCGTCTAGGAAAATTCACCACCAGCACATCGATAGAAAATTCACCTTAACAATTCACTGCCTTGTAATATTTTTTAATATATATTTCAAAACTTTGATTTTTAATGCGTTAATTTTTAGGTGTATTTGTCATGGCAGTCAATTTTCCCCATGGTGAATTACTGACAGTGAATTTTTATTGACGAATTTAAAGGTATGCCATTAGCAGCTTTCCAAATCTTCATCCTTTTGCACAGTTCAAAGGAATATGGTTCTCAATTATGTTCTTTTTATTACTCCATGAGTACAATGACCTGCTAACTTTACAAGACTCGCCATTTTTTAGTGTTGTTGGACTGGTGGATACTGAGGATTTTGTATTCTTGTGGGATTGGAAAGCTGTTGCAGTTAAATATCCATATGTAAAACATGGGACATTAGCATAGACTAGAAGCACAGTAAATGCTGTAAATAGCATCATTCCATACTGATAATAGATCGAAATTTGTATGTAAACTCTTCGAAACAAAAATGCATGTACTTGTTTAGAATATTCATTACTTGTGTGACTACTTCGGTTTGTAACAAACTTCCCGAGCATTGTTTAATAGTTCTATTTGTTCATTACATGACCTTTTATGTACAGAAATTGGAAAGAAAATGCTTCATCAAAACTGGAAATTTTACAGATTCTCTGCAAGTTACTTTTGGGAGGACATACTGACAGTTCTGTGAAAGTCTGAATTTTAGTTTTCCAAGTTGTGCTTTCTGAGATAAGTTATTTTTTGTACCAAGAATGTTCTACTCAACCTTTCTTTGTCAAAATAGTAACAGCTGTAAATATTTTGAAGATAAGTTTAATTTAAATATATGAACTTGGATTGTATAAGCCTGTCAGGTCATCACAAATGTGGCCATTGATCTTCATGTTCTTAGGAAATAAAACACACTTTACATTTTCAAAATAATAATATATATTAATTTTAATTTTAACTGTATAGATTGAAACCTATACAGTTAAACCAAAACTATCCTATACTACATAAATTGTAAAAACTCAAAACCAACTAAAACATTTCAGAATGCTGTGTCTTTTATAAAGCTAGCACTCTGTTGTACATATTCCTAAAATATTTTATTATTTGTAAAATAAATAAGAAGTCAATTTAACATTTAAGTATAGATATATTAGAGCTGTATTTATTAATTTGTATTTGATGGGATCTAGATCATATATTATATGACAAAAAATAAATGACTATATTATAATTGGAAAAAGTTTGAATTGACTGAAAAATGATTGTTATTCAAATTTTATAACTAGTTTTGCAATGAATAGACTAAGATGATTATACTATAAATAAAATTTATGACTATGTGGAGTTGGGTAAAATCCACATCTTCAACCTTCATCCACATATTTTTTATTCTAACCTAAATGATATTGCCCTAAACATGAGTTCTTTACAACCTTAAACCTACAATAAAGGTGTCCCTATACCTATTTCAACAAGGAGAAGACTTGGTAGTGTTAAAGATCAGCATTGAAGTGTGTTAAGCTAGGAAGGGGAAGCCATCCTTGTTCCCTAAACTGCTTGTAGTCAAGCCTTATTGATCAATTCAACAATTTTGATAAATGAGATGGAAGACACACAAAGCTCGATAGATGGAATTGATAGTGATGTTCCTATGCTAATAAAGGCACATGCTATTTTTCTCTTTATCTATCTATTGGTTGTTGTGGAGGTAGAAATACCAAAGCAAGGATTTGACTAAGGAAAATCCCTAAACAACCCCAATTTTTTCTTTTTTTTGTGTTTGTAGGTATTGTGAGAACTCAACTTGTATGGATATAAGGGAAATGACCACGTGGTGGATTTTTAGGATTTCTCTATATATTTTTTCATTCTATTCGTACAAACTACAACACAATGTAAAGATGTCCGCATCATGCATTGGCATCTTAGGTAGTGACTTCTTCCTTTTGACTCTAGATTCCTCTTTTTGTTTTTTTTTAGCTCTATAAATAAATTTTGTAAATTGTTATTTTATTTTCTAAAAATTAGTATTTTATCAATAAAGTCTTTCTTTTAAAACACTTCTAGAGAATTATAGAATTATTTTGTTAAATCATTTGGCTAATATAATTTCACTAAATTGCAAGTTTCCCTCTTTTATAAAGTAATTTGAGTTATACAAAATGAGTTGTGTCAGGGAAAACATGGGAATTGAAATTATATATATTCTCATTTAAAAGTTAATAATAAATAGGATATGTTGTACCAATTTTTTTAAATAAATGCATGACTCAAATATCAGTATTAATGACTTATATTTAAGAAATTATGACAAGATTCTATATGTGGCTCAAGTTGTGTATTATGACAAATAATACTCATTAAAAATAAAAGAAAGTATAAGAAACATTTTATTAAAAAATACTAAAAAATGAGAGAATTTACATCTTTTATTTAACTTATAAATTTAGAATTGCCATAAAAATACCACAAATTAATTATTTACATTATTTTAAAATTCTTAACAAATTTCTTGATATAGTTTTTTATTATAGGTAAAACAGGTTTTGAATGGACCTTGAAACCCTTTACAAAATGAAATGTTGCTTCAACAAATAATCAAAAATAGAGCAAGAATCCAAAAACCAGCAAACAACAACCAGAAAGAGGCACATAAAACAACAAGCGACTATAGATTCTTCAAGATGTCAACCGCTTCCAAATCACTGTCGAAGATCTTTTGATGCACATTCATATTGGTTTTATTTTGGGTTCTAGTAGAAGGACCCGTCTCACACACCACTTTTTGTTGAACTCTAAGAAGATCACCAACTCCAACCATAACATCTTTCACAACAGAGTCATACCCTAGCCACTTCCTAGCTTTCTTGTTCAAAAGACACAAACCTTCAGCTTCATTACACATAGCATGCTTGCTCACCTCAAGAACCTTCTCCAACTTTTGATAAACATGATCCATTTTCTCTTCGAGAGAAACAATTCTTAACTCAAAAGAATTTTTCATTTTCACCATCTCATTAGCAATCATTTTTAGAGTCTCAAGAAGTTGACTAACCTTAGCCTATACCTTATTAACCTAATCTTGAACATTAGGAACCCTTGAGGTAGAAGGCTCTTTAGAATTTTTAACCATTGCTCTAACCCTAACATTGGTAAAATTCATTTCATGGAAGAACCACTTAAAGAGCTTAAACAAGGTTAAAGAACCCTCTTTCACCATGCCAAGAAAATTAGGCAAATCTTCTCTTTTTAATTTGAAACCATCCCTATCGGCTGCCCACTCCTCTTGAGAGTCACTGCTAATATTGTCTTTATCAAGGGCCTCCCCTTTCTAACAAGGAACAAACACATTGTGAATGGTCACCTCAGTGTTGTGACCACCAAAACCACCTTTAACCAGATCTTGCTCCATCCTCTAAACCTCAACAACCTATGAATTCCCAACAATAGGAAACATAGCACTCTCCTCATGATCTTTCCCCTCTTTCCTCTTAGATTTCTTAAGAAGATTCCCCTTCTTTAGCTCCTTCCTCTTCAAACCAAAAATAGGGGGAACCTCTAGCTTTTCCCTCGAACCAATGTCCTTATTTGCTTTACCCAAAATGACACCCTTCAGGTTCTTACCTCTCATTGCCTTCACAACTTTAATAATTTGAATATCATAGGTACAATCCTCCTCCTCCTCATTACCCGTATCATACTCATTAGCCCTAGAGGTTTTGGGGGGATTCCCCTTCTTTCTTCTCTTGCCCTCAAATTTGTTTGGAGATTTTGAATAGACTTCCATGGAAGTGTCCAAACTAGGGACATAATTATCATCATCAGACCCATCCTCAAACCCCATATCATACTCAGAATCTTTCTTCTTCTTCCCACCTTTTGAGATTTTGGGTTGATCAGGGATGATAAAAGACTTAACAAAGTTAGAAATTAAGAGGATTAAACCCTCATGAAGAAAAGGGTTCTTGGGATTGTGCTTATGATCTTTGATACCATGTTCCAAAGACACCAAAAAATAAAAGGGAAGACAATTTCTTTTTGTTCCTAAAATTATTAAGTAAGAAAAAGTGATACCTAGATAGAACAAAGAAACGTCCATCGAGGGTGAAATACCTCATAATTTTGTGTGCAACATCTCCCTATATAGCCTTGATTGAGGAGAGATAATATCCCCCACATTTAGCCCACTCTAACTTCCACCTCTCATCATCCTTGAAGAAGATTTCTAGGGTTGCATTGGACTCATTTTTCTCTATGTAAACTTTTCTATCATCAGTGGACAAACTAGTAATTTCAGCAATAAGATCCTCGGTAATGTTGAACTCCTTTCCACCAATCTTCAAAACTCTATTATGCCAGCCTTTCAGGAACCACTAAGATGTCTTAAGATCATGACCATGTAGTTTCTCCATATAGGGAGTCACTCCCATTGCCTCCAACAAATCCCAAACCTTCTTGTTACTTTTAACAGTATCAAAAGAGATAGGCTCAGGATGGTTCCATTCAGCCCCCATTGTTGCAACAGACAAGCACCACAACATAATGAAACACTTGTAGAGAATAAAAAGAAACCTTAAGAAGGTCTTTGATTTCCAATTACCCACAATCCATGTGGAAAAGACAAGGTGACAGAAGGAAATAATGAACCTTGAATGTCTAGTCTTTCGTGTCTTAGTCCCATCAATAAACTGCATAGCCTTGCCTTTGGAAACATTGCACCTTGGTAGGAAATACCACAAAAAGAAACACATGATAAATCCCAATAATAAAAGGAACCCCCACCTCATCCCCTTTGTGAATCATGATGAACAATTGAATGAGATTCGATGGGGAGGGGATCGTGTTCTTGCCATACCATATAATCATTCACACCATAGTTAGCAAAAAAATCAGCTAAACTATTTCCCTCTCTATAGACATGGGAAATAAAAATTTGATCAAAAGAACCCAAGATATCTAAGGCATCAAGGATAAGAGATTCCACTGTCCATGAGGGGGGACAGACCTTCTTTAGTTTATTGATTATATTAAGGGAATTTCCCTCAATCCAGACCTTCTCATAACCTCTAGACTGAGCCAACTTTAGACCATGATAGGCTGCAGAAGCTTCCGCAAAGTGGTTTGTCTAGGATTTCTTGATATAGTTGAGAGAAAATGATTTTTTAAATATTATTTTCTGTGGCCCACTTAGGCCAATGAGTTGTAAGAGTAGATAATTAAGATAGCCAACCAACATCAAGGAGATTCAATGAAAGCACAAAAGAGACCAAAAATGAGAGAATAATTATTTTTCGTCAAAGGAAGCAGATATACAAATGAGATTATAATAGATTGTAAATTGCAACACTAGTACACGAGGTGGGTATATATACGATACATGACCAAGATATGTGAATCTACAACCAAAGTGGGATAAAGAAGATGTACTCACATATGTGTAGTGCAACTCCACTAAACAAGGAAAGTACAAGTCATAAATGCAAATAAAACATACCTAAAAAAGCTTATCATATCTTAAGTGAAAATATGCAATCAAGTAAATAACTAATTGTAATAAAATAAATAAGCACCAACGAACCCCAATAAGAATGGATTAGGTGGTTGGGAATAATAGATAGATGGGTCCTAAATGTGTCATCATGTTAGGTACCCATATAAAAATTATGCCCCTTAGGAAATGAGGAGAAAATTTGTAGAAACAACCAACCCATGGGTAAAACAAAGAAATTGGGTCCACATAAAGGGTAATTTATAGGCTTGGAAATTTTTTTGATTGAAATGGGTACTCGTTTAGGCTCTAGTTCTTGATCCTAAATTTTTAAAATAGGTACTCGTTTCTAATTACATAATATTTTAGAATGGGCGTGTGTTTTAGTGAAGATGTGCATTTCATAATTTTGAAATTTGAAATCCATGCATTTTATTTTGTTTTAGGCTTGGAAACCTAGCCCTTAGCCTTGGACTTGCAAGTATAATGTCATGTAAACACCAAGAGAAAAATTGACTTAGCCAATATGGACGATGAATTTTTTTATAATTTTTTTATCAAATTAAAATCTAGTATAGATGATGGTATCTAGTTTTCAAATATGTATTTTTTATGATTGGATTTTTTTTCTATTTTTTAATTAACTTATGAGGAAATTGGTTCATAAACTTGAAATGTTAGGTTTTCATATTTTTTAGTAAATTCTAATTTTTTAAGTTTCTTGAAAAAAATATATATGACATCAATCTACACATAATTATTTACATAATGAAAAAATTAAAAAAAAATGATTAACTTAGCTCAAATCATGGTGGTCATACATGAGGGGTTTTCAAAAGCAACAATTAGGGCCAATAAAAAAGTAATAATAATAAAACATTTGGAAAAAAGTGTAGTGTAGAAAAATGTATCCCTTTACATTTTCACACTTAATTTGGAATTAATATTAAAATGAACTTAATTATACCTTAATTTGTTGTTCTAATATCTATTTTACATATTCACATTAAGTTTAGGGCCCTATTAATTAAAATGGACTTAATTGTGCCTTATTTTTAGTGTTGTAAAGTGTGTACCCCTTTACACTTCACACTTATTTAGGGATCCTTTAATTAATTAAGCTTTGTTTACCATAATAGGTCCCTTTAATTCAAATCCAAGCCTAATTAATTACATTTTCTGAAGAGGAAACCCAACATTCATTAATCTCTTAGCATAACACTTCTCATTGAGCAATGTGTCTCCTAGGTGAGTGACCTAGGACCCATTCACCCATGGGAGAATGGGTCCTCACTTAGACCTAGGACCTAAATTTAAATAATGTTTTTGGAGGTATTTTAACATACTCAAATCCATATTCACATGTTGGCTTGTGTTATTTGAATTTCGTGAAATTAATGTTACATACCTATAAATACAAGATCATTTCACTATGTTTCATCTAAGCAATCTAAGAATTTTCAAGTGAGCATTATTAGAGAATATCAAGAGAATTTCAAGAGAAATTCAAGGAATTCAAGAGAAGATTTATTGAAGGTTTATTGCAGTAATCAAGATCCAATTGTCATATCAAGGTCTTCTTGCATCATGCATGTTTTTGGAGCTAATAAGGTGATGTAGAGTTCATGATCCATTCAAGCATTCAAAGCATTAATTCAAATCAAGATTCAAAGTTCAAGATCCACATCCATTGAAGCTATTTCATGCAAGTTGCAAATCTACATTCTAAGGCTCATTCAAGGGTTTGGTGATTTGTGGCATAAAGTTGTTTATTCATCATTCCTTTCATGCTATTTTGTTTCATTTCAAGGTTTAATACCAAAACGGGGTTTGACCAAGGCAAACCCGCATTCACAAAAAGTAAACATTTTTCCCCTCTCTTTGTGTGTTGCAGATTTGCAAGTTGAAGAAAAGTTGAAGATCTCAAAAGTGCAAAATTTCAAAGTTGTCAAAGTTGTCACTTTTGTTGTCATCTCACAGAAACTCAAATCCTAGATTTATTTTTTAATTGTCTGACTGTGAAAATCAGGAATCTAGAAGTGTAGACACGTGAGCAGAGGATGCAAAAACCAATTTTGAAGAGCCCTACCCAAGACCCATTCGCCATAGGGAAAATGAGTCCTCAGAAATCTTTTAAAAACACCATTTTGTGAGAGGTGCACATCATTTATCCCTTCCAACTCTACTAGAAAATTTGTAGTTTCCTTCAATTTTATGTTTAATCTACTAAATCCAATTGATAGATTGCATTTTGGAGTTGATTTTCTATTTTTAATCTTCCTCCCCAAAGTGTTGTTTGACCTTGAACCTCATCCTAACACAAAAAGGGAAGTTGCAAGATTCCTCAAAGAATTCACTCACTTAAGGGTTGAAAGTGGATTTTGAATAGAGGGATCTCATTTCTTGAATGAAATAGAAGAATAGATAGGTCCATTCACCCCATTTTTCCCTTTCTATTTATAGTAAGTTTGGTGAAACATTCCAAATTTAGTATAAAACCCCATGTGTTTGAATCCTACCTCATTTTTCTATGTTTCATTTTGATGAACCTGAGTATTTGAACATTCTAATTTATGATTTGGAGTGCATTCAAACCCTAGATCTAGGATTTGCATTAATTCATTGTATTTAGGGTTTCTAAATTTGGCATAAAGTTGCATTGCATTTTAGGCGTAAAATTGCATTTTACATTCATTTTAAATTTGAAAATTAAACAAAAATTGCATCATGTTAGATTGATTTTGTATAGTATTTACATAATACCATACTTTCAGTCTCTTAAATAAAAAAATTGGATCAAAATTACATTTCAAAAAGTGTCATATAATTCATCATTTGTCATTCATTTTACTTGTGCATTAGGTCATCAAATTCTGTAAAATTTTGTTACAAAAGTTACAGTATGAGACTTGGAACAAACAACACATATAATCACTTAAACATTACATTATTCATTTTTTTAAAACCCTATACAGGGACCCATTTGCCCACGGGCGAATGAGTCCTTCAAGGCCTCTTAAAACCAACTTTTCTAAGCTTTTTTGTGGTTTCCTATGCTTCCTAAAGCTACTGGTAACCCACTATATCAGTTTGGAATTTTTTAGGAATTTATATTTTAGGCATCTAGGTCTAAACATCCATTTATTGTAGTCATTTTTAAATCATTCCAAAATTATTTTAGTAGTGAAAATCATTAGATCTAAAAATGTTTACATTCATGAAGCTTTTCATAATATAGATAAAAGTACTTTTCACTTTTGGATACACAATGTTTACAAATTATTGATGATTTGCATAAGTTGGATAAAAGTAATTTTCAATTTCAGATACACAATGTTTATATTTATGAAACTTTGCATAAGTTGGATAAAAGTAATTTTCCTTTTTTGGGTACACAAAGTTTATATTCTTGAAGCATTGCATAAGATGGATAAAAGTACTTTTCAATTTTGGACACACAATGTTAGTATCTAACCTTTCTAATAATTCCAAGAAAAACATCTCTCCCATTTATGAGAATGCTTTAGTGAAAGAGAATACAATAATGGACAATCATGAGAATCAAATTTGGTCTTCTCCCAATATCTCTCCTATTTGTGAGGAAGATATCTTAGTGTTAGAAGATCCAACCAATGAGAGTTATGAGAGCCCTATTTGTCTCTCTTCCCCTACCTCTCCCGCTTGGGAGGATATTGTTGGATACAAATATGAGACCATTGACACATCCCCTAATATCACTTTGCATATTTGTGAGAATGATTTGATACAATAGAATGCCATCATTGATAAACAAGACAATACAACCATTAATAACTCCCCTATTTGTGATGAATTTAGTTTAGAAGATCCAACTATTGAATGTCATGAACATCTAGTTATTTTCTCTCCTAAAAACTCTCCTACTAGGGAAGATATCATGGTGCAAGAAAATGATAGAATTGATACATGTCTTTCAAACAATGGTAATGTGGCTTCATTAAATGAAGATGATGAGCATAAGGATAAGCCTTTTGAGGTTACGAACATTAGATCTTCCTCGAGTCCTCTAATTCTTAAACCTCCTACATGTCTCTTAATTATTGGACCTCCTAAGGCTCAAATTATCCTCTACCCACCCTCACACCAACACCAAGTTAAAAATAAACCCATGCTTATCCTAAGATCACCTCAATACAATGTTTTTCAGCAACCGGGTTATAATACCATTGCTCATACATATAGCACTAGAAAAAATCAACAACCACAAACAACTCCAACATCCCTTCTATTACCTCAACCATATCTCCCACCAACACCTAATTTCTTGCAGCGTAGTGGTAAAGAGTATGATCTTGTTGAACAACTTAAAAACACTCCTGCTAAGATATCCTTATGTGACCTTATTCAAGCCTCCCCTAATTACTTTAACATGCTTCAAAGTGATTTACAACAAGTTCACATCCCTCCTAATGGGAAACCAAATGATATAGCATCCCTAATTCAAGGAATGAATGCAAACATCATTTTCCACCAAAGTGAGCTCCCTCCTTTGGAATTGCAAAAGCAAAATGAAACTTTCATGAACATAGCCATTATTAATAAGAAAGGAATAAAGAGAACCCTTGTTGAAAATGGCTTAGCCCTTAATGTGTGTATTGTGAACCTTTTGAATAATATTGGAGCGGATAAGAGCAAGATTAAACCTAATTATTTTTCCATTCATGGATTTGATAACATAGGAAAACAACTGATTGGCATGATCACATTACCTATAATAGTTGGAAAGGTCACATTGCAAACTGTTATTCATGTCATTCCTCAAGAAATTTTATATAACCTTATTTTAGGTAGACCATGGATTCATGAAATGCAAGTAGTGTCTTCAACTCTTCATTGTATAATGAAGTATGTCTACAACAACAAAGTACATACAATCAAAGTTGGTCCTAAGCCTTACAGTGTTTTATAACTTGAAAAATATAAGAAAAATCCGTTGAAAACATTAACCAACTACACAAGCGGAACCCATGCAAGAGAAAGACAAATAAAAGCATATTGAGGAAATCACAAATCTATTGGAAGATGATTTTGGGTTCCTTGGATTTCACACCTACATTCATGGGAGAATACAAGATCATAACAAAAAAGTATGAAAAAGAAAAAGAACCAACAGTAATGTCAACACAAAATTTGAAAGCATCCACTTGAACCACTTTAGGAGAAGAATAAAATTACACAACAAACTTAAATGATGAAGTTGATTACATGAACAACCATTGAATCCAAAAGACATGAAAAATATTTATGGAAAAGGCTAAGAACTTATGAAACAACTTGGTTATAGTGGAAAAGGATGTGGTGCAAGAGAACAAGGTATTTGTGTCCCTATAGAGCCTAACACACAAGAAACCACTAGTGGTCTTCATTATTGTCCTTCAAAAGAAACAAAAGCATCAAAAAATCCTTCACTCAATATCAACTCTTACAAAATATTCTTCCAAGACAACTTTAACTTTGGTGCATCCTGAACTAATAGATACTGCATGTGGGAATATCTCATTAGATATGCATAAAACTCATACTTTGTATACCCATTATAATCAATAACACTAGTTGTTGCTCCTTGTCATATGGTAGTTGTAGTATCATATTAGATTCACTATCATTCATGTAAGGGTATAAATTTGGTTTATGAAATCATATTTTCTTTTTGCAAGGAGTAGCATATCATCACCCATTTTTGGTTCACATTTTTCCCTTAGGGGGAAAGGGGTTAGGTAACCTTATCCTAGTATGGCACTTTTTGTTGCCTCTTTTGGGATAGTTGACTGCCTTCCATGTATATATAAGAGAAAGCTTGGGATGTGGATGGCATGCCTTAAGAGGGCTCATGTATGACATATTTTCTTTCTATGATAACTTTAGCATTGCATTTTGGGGGAAACCCCTTATTCATGGCATAACTTCATTTGGAAACAAATGACTTGGCATAGGGCTTCCTGAATAAACTCATGTCCTCTTTATTATTTAGCATTTATTATTGGCTACTTTAAAGTAAATTGCTCACATCAATGATGTTAGCAATTTCTTTAAAGTAGGGGCATACATTGGCATTATTATTATTTTTGAAATTTTTGACATTCCTTATGTTTCATTGTGTGATTTTATTTATTCTTGTGATGCATCCTTTTCTTGGTGATGTCATTGGGTTTGATGTCCTCTAAGAGCATGATATTTATTGGCATGTGACTTTCATCTTAGTGGTGATGCTATACGTTGCATTCCTTAAGATTGTGAATCTTTTATCCAAGTGACTTGTCCTCTCTTGGAGACATTCGACTCGATGTTCCCTAAGAGGAGACCTTACATGAACTAAGTGTAGTGACAGAAAAAGTATCCCTTTTCCTCACTTAATTTGGGAATAATTAATATTAAAATGAGCCTATTGTTGCCTTGATTTAGTGTTGTAATGTGTTTTACACATTCACATTAAGTTTAGGGACCTTTTAAACTAAATGGACCTAATTGTGCCTTATTTAGGGTGTTGCAACTTAGTGTATCTTTACACTTTCACACTAATCTAGGGCTTTATTAATTAATTGGGCTTCTTTATGCTTTAGTTGGTCCTATTTTGCATCCACAAGCCTTATTAAATGCATTTCTCTATGGATAATCTTGACATTTATCAAATGACCAATCATAATGCAATGTTTGAGGTTGTGTGTTCCAAATCTAGTGATTTGGGACTCATACTCCACCTTGGGTGTATGGGTCCCACCTAGGTTTTAGGATCTAATTTTAAACATTGCATTAAACAATACATTTATTGGAGTTTGTGTACCATGTTTAAGACACTGGGACTCATATGCCCAAGGTGGTGTACGAGTCCTACTTTAATTGGGACCTAGTTTGAAACAAATTCTTTGTGGGATTTTATTCTCTTAGATCTGTTGTTGGCTTGTAGTGTTGTAATTTTAGGAAATTTGGCATAAACAAGTATAAATACAAGCTTATTTCCCATATTTTCTCCTAACAAGACCTAGCAAGTTTTCAAGTCATCTAAGCAATCTTATGAAGCATTCCTATAGAAAATTTTATGATCAAGAGTGATTACAAGAGCATTCAAGAGCATTCAAGAGAAAATCATCAGGCATTTGGAGCAACATTCAAGATTCAAGCATAATGTCAAATTTTTCATCCATCATGTGTGTTTGTGAGCCAACATTTGTGATGTAGGGTTTCATGATTCAAACAAGCATTCAAAGACATTATCTCATAACAAGATCAAGAGTCAAGATCCACATCCATTGGAACCATTTCACATAAGTTTGCAGCCTTTGTTATAAGGGTTTATTGAGTTGCAACATTGCATATTGTTCATTCATCATTCCTTCATTCTATTTCATTTCATTTCAAGGTTTGATTACCAAAACAGGGTTTGACTAAGGAAAACCCCTACCCACTAACAAATCAACATTTTTCTCTCTTGATGTGTGTTTGTAGATCTAGGTGTTTTAGAACTTGAAGATCCTTTGAAGACAAAGTTGCAAGATTGAAGAAAGTTGTCAAAGTTCTTAAGAAGTTGGCATCTTCATGATAACTCACCTACATATCAGAATTCAGACTTTTTGAACCTGAAGATGGACAACACGAAAGCTACAGAAGATCACTAGAGGTTACAGAAGCATCAATGAAAGCCTAATAACATGTCTAAATCACCACCTTGGATGTATGAGTCCATGTATAGCAATTTTACCAGTTTTCAATGGATTATGATCGATCACTGGAAGATTGTAGATCCTACCCAAAAACCCTAGACTGGGATTAAATTGCCCAGTTTGGTATACGAGTCCCAGTGGACATTAGAAACAACATATTTAGGGTTTTTAGATCTTGTTTCACTACAACACAATAGGCAATTAGTGCCTAAAATAGCATTGAAATTTAGTGCATTTGAGTTCATCAATTGGACACATCTCATGGTGCAAAAGTCAACGCTAAGTGACATGTTCACTTCGGTGCTAGATTTTCCACCAGATTTAGCGCCCACTTTTGTGTCAGATTTTGTGCCAAAAAAAATGGCACAACCAACAACGCTGCCTTTAGCGCCAGGAATATCATCGGGAAGTGAGACCAATTTAATGTCAGAAATAACACCTAAATTAGCACCCAATTTGGCTTCTAGTTATGCTTCCATGTTTGTGTTGGTAGAACACACAACTGATAGGGGGGGTGAATCAATTGTGACAGAAACTTAAAATTTTCTTACTTAACTTAGCGATTCATATATGATGAATAAGTAATTAACACAAACAATTAACACATCGGTGAGACATCTAACGCGAATTTTTGCATTGGAAAACTCTGTTGGGAGAAAGCCCGATCAGGATTAAAGGACTTTGAAAGAAACACAAAGTTCTCAAGGTTTGCAAGACACAATCTCAACCACTCTTCCAGGCACTTTGATGGAGACAAACCTCAATAATGCACCAAATGACTTATTTGCCTTCCTTATGGACCCAAACCCTAGGAACACTCTTAAGAGACCCAAATTTTTTTTTTTTTAATGATTTCAAAGCCCAACCCTTTGACTTAGACACAAAACCAAATTTTCACCTTAACTAGGCTACTAGCCCAACTAGGCCCCTAGCGAAGGATTTTTGACTTTGCACTCAAAATTTCCAAAGGAACCTCCAATATAATGACTATTTCAAGTGTGGTTTGTGATGATACATAACATACTAGGTCTTATTGGCACTTTCGTTTTAGACACACCAATCAAAATGCGATTTGTTTCCTCCAATTTAGGCCTAATTAGCCCTCTTTTTGAAAGCAACCCCTCTTTAAACTCAACCCCTGACCATGAAACTTTCAACAGTCCCTTAAAATGACTCAAAACCAAGGATTCCAAGTTTTTAGGCCTCTATGACACATCTAGCATGCTCAAACACAAAACCCTCCTTAACTTGCCTCAAAAACTAGGGCTTCTTGAAAACTAACCTTCCAATCACTTCCAGAACTTTCTCATTGACTCTACACCATTAGGAAAACATATTTAGTCTATCCCAACTCAAAAACATGCCCCTCATTAAGGCAGATCTTCTGCTGCTATACTCTAGCCTCCAACTTCAAGCACTTTGCATTGTGAATTCTTGGTGTACACCTCAATATTATTCTTCCTTGCACATTAGTTTGTTAAATATGTATGTTATATGTTAGGAATGATCCATTTCATAGGTCACAGCAGCATTCTACCTTGAAATGGATCAATCATCCATGAAAACCACCAAAACTAGTGAAAATTATGTGTTCTTTTTTAGGACAGTCAATATAAAATGCAAAGAAATTAATTATCACTACTTTTAGAGCCTTAAATGCTGTTAAAATATGTAAACACAAACTCCTAAAGCATCCTACTAGACATAGATTCAATAGAGATCAAGTATTTAACAAAAGAACACCATAAAAGTGCCAAAAACTATGTTTTTCACTATTTCCATAAAATAGTCCGTACAGTACTTGCTCCAAATGCCCAGCCTCTGTAAAAATGATTATTTTGGCTTTGTATATCCTTTCCCCAACTGATCCAACCATTTTGGATTGATTAAGTTGCATAAAAGTGATTAAAACTCATAAAAGCTAGTTACCCGCCCAAATTGGAATTCAAATATTTGAATTTCCAAACTTACATTTTATTATTTCCCACTAACTAGAAATATTAAAAACCATTACATTATTATTATTCAACCTTACTTGATACCATTAAAGTATTATAAACCTACCTAATCTCCCTGGAGTTGGGTTTGTTTATATTTTGTTTGTTACCGGGATTATTGTGGGGATTGCCGGACATTTTCTTTTGGCTTGTTGTTTTGGTTCCAGGATGACCGCCGTTGTCATCATAAATTGCGTTGGTTTTGCGATGGTCTTCCGAGATTTTGCATTCCGTTGAGGACGGGATGCCACCCGAACGCCATTCTTTAAAATCCAGCGTTGTTGCCATAATAGCGATGCGTTGCGGGCGGTTTAAAGGATTACCTTCTTCCTTTTCTTCCAACCTGCATTCATGTCACTCAACATGTAAGTGTCAAAAATCTGTTTTGTTTGTCCTTTTTGCTGCTTGATAACAGCCTGTCCTTGTACCCTGTTTCTGCCTTTATTCCACTCATTTCCTTGTGAAAGAACACCACTCCTATTACCCTCAACAATAGGGCATTCAATACTCCCAATCTTAATACTGTCCAAGTCCCAAATATTCTAATTTTTAGGACTGTCTCCTTCACAACCCTGCTGCAACTTGTCTTTTCTCAATCTACCAATGTCTTCCCTTATCTCACCCTGCTTATTTACCTACAAACTCTTCTCAAAACAAATCACAAAACTATCATTAGACTGCTCCAAAGGAAAAGGCACTAATTTGTATCTAACATCTCCTTTGTGAACCAAATATGTGTTAAGAAATCCATCATGCAATGTCCTTCTAGCATATTGCCATGGTCTTCCCAAGATGATATGACCACAAGTCATTGGAATGACATCAAAAAGTAACCTATCATGATATGATGCAATTGAGAAATCTACATAAGCCCTCTTACAAATCTCTACATGCTATCCTTGAGTTACCCAAGTGGCTTGTAGGGAGTAGGATGATCAAATGTTTCAATCCCTAACTTAGTTATCATATCAAGTGAAACTAAATTGCTATGTGACCCTGAATCTATGAGAAATTTTTAGATCTTACCATGACTGAGACAAATTGTTTTGAAAATAGTTACCTTTGGTTCTTGATGAAGTCTTTCTCCTTGCTTGATCATAAGAAACTCACCATCAGTCATAGGGTCTGCCATGAATGTTTTTGATTCCTCCTTCTTGTCTTCTTCTTCTTGTACCAAGTTAGCTCTCCTATCTCTGCCTCTATCGGCTTGTTCCCATTTAGGACACTTGAAGGAAGGATGCCCTGGTTCATTGCAATTGAAACACCTACCTGTGAATGGTCCTCTACCTTGTCCAAATCTTCCTCCTCCTCTAGGAGTGTATCCTCCTCTTTGATTAGAAAATGCTTCTTTACCTTTGTCATTGCTGCTCTTATCATTACTACCTTGTCCTTGTTCTCTATTACCTCTGCCCCTATTTGAACTACCTCCTCTTCCACCATTGCTTGACCTTTCTTGCTTCCTCTTCACCTTTTCTTCTGCTCTAATGGCCAACTGAAAACATTCTCCCAATGTCCTTGGCAATTTGCAAAACCAATCATCTTGTAGATTGTACCTCAAACCGATGATATGCGGCTATTTTCTCATCCTCTTCTTCCATAACTTTCCTGCGATAGTAAGCTTGTGAAATTTCTCAATATAGGACATAACATCCAAGTCCTTTTGCTTTAAATTCTGCCTCATCCTTTTCACATGAATGGTATAATTAGATGGTAGGAACTGCTCTTTGACCAAACTCTTCATCCTAGCCAATGTAGAGACTTTTTCCAATCCTCTAGCCATGCTATCATTCTGAAAACTAGTCCACCATGTCAATGTTGTGCCTCTCAACTTGGTTTTGGAAAACTTAACCTTCCTCTCTTCACCCATCTCTTCGAACTCAAAATAGTTCTCTAAGGCATCAAGCCATCCCAACACCTCTTCACTATCCATCTTCCCTTGATAGATAGGAAAGTATATGTGACTCTTTCCTCCATGACCTTGTACTACCTTCAACAATCTTAGTAACCTCCTTTCCTCAGGGTCCTCTGTCTGTCGCTTTCTTATTTTCCTCACGTATGCTTCATCATTGTTTTCTTGGTCTTCTTGCTCTTCTCTCCTCCTACTCCTCTCAAGGTTATTGATCCTTGCTTGCATAGTGTCTCTCTCTCTTCTCCATTGTCTTTCATCTCTTGCTCTTGCTGCTTCTTGTTCCTTTCTTTCTCTTCTCCCCTTTTCAAGATCTCCTTCCAGCTCTTCCAACTCTCTTGCCAATTGATTTTTTGGTGCCATTGTTGTTTCTCCAATCCCTAAAGGACCTACTCACTGCTCTGATACCACTCTGATGCAGAGGGTCTGGGACTTTGAAAGAAACACAAAGATTTCAAGGAACTTAATGATGCAATCTCAACCCTTCTTCAGGCACCCTGGTGGAGACAAACCTCAATAATGCACCAAATGACTTATTTTCCTTCCTTATGGACCCAAACCTTAGGAACACTCTTAAGAGACCCAAAAAAACTTGTTTTGAATGATTTCAAAGCCCAACCCTTTGACTTAGACACAAAACCAAATTTTCACCTTAACTAGGCTACTAGCCCAACTAGGCCTCTAGCGAAGGATTTTTGACTTTGCACTCAAACTTTCCAAAGGAACCTCCAAACTAAAGATTGAACCATATGTGGTTTGTGATGATACATAACATACTAGATTCTTGATGGCACTCGTTTTGGAGCACACCAATCAAAAATCTATTGTTTCCTCTAATTTAGGCCTAATTAGCCCTCTTTTTGAAAGCAACCCCTCTTTAAACTCAACCCCTGACCATGAAACTTTCAACAGTCCCTTAAAATGACTCAAAACCAAGGATTCCAAGTTTTTAGGCCTCTATGACACCTCTAGCATGCTCAAACACAAAACCCTCCTTAACTTGCCTCAAAAACTAGGGCTTCTTGAAAACTAACCTTCCAATCACTTCCAGAACTTGATCATTGACTCTACACCATTAGGACAATATATTTAGTCTATCCCAACTCAAAAACATGCCCCTCATTAAGGCAGATCTCCTGCTGCTATACTCTAGCCTCCAACTTCAAGCACTTTGCATTGTGAATTCTTGGTGTACACCTCAATATTCTTCTTCCCTGCACATTAATTTGTTAAATATGTATGTTACATGTTAGGAATGATCCATTTCATAGGTCACAGCAGCATTCTACCTTGAAATGGATCAATCATCCATGAAAACCACCAAAACTAGTGAAAATTTTGTGTTCTTTTTTAGGACAGTCAATATAAAATGCAAAGAAATTAATTATCACTAGTTTCAAAGCCTTAAATGGTGTTAAAATATGTAAACACAAACTCCTAAAGCATCCTACCAGACATAGATTCAATAGAGATCAAGTATTTAACAAAAGAACACCATAAAAGTGCCAAAAACTGTGTTTTTCACTATTTCTGGAAAACAGTCCGTACAGTACTTGCTCCAAATGCCCAACCTCTGTAAAAATGATTATTTTGGCTTTGTATATCTTTTCCCCAACTAATCCAAATATTTGGGATTGATTAAGTTGCATAAAAGTGATTAAAACTCATAAAAGCTAGTTACCCGCCCAAATTGGAATTCAAATATTTGAATTTCCAAACTTACATTTTATTATTTCCCACTAACTAGAAACATTAAAAACCATTACATTATTATTATTCAACCTTACTTGACACCATTAAAGCATTATAAACCTACCTAATCTCCTAGAACATGATTGTTCCCTTTATATTGCAATTTGGTCCTAGGATCCTTATTAGGACCCTTAGGACTTTTGACCTCTTTAATGTGTTCACCCATTCCAAAGGCCATTATAGGCTCCAAGATATCATAATTGATGCTTTGAGGTGATTGATAGGTCTTCAAAACCCCTGCATTCTCTTGTCTCCTAAAGATTTCCTTGAAGAGCTTGGGTGCTCCTGCACCAAAAACCATGGTGGATGTCAGTCTACAAGATTATACCTTGTTAAAAGTATAATGATTAATAATAAAGGTAATGCACATGCATTCAGACACATTGCCTAGAGCTCACTGCTCAAATACAAAAGAGGAATCACTGTCCAACAATACATAAATATGGATTAGATCCACAGAGTATGAACTGAAAGAATAACTTCTACACAAGCCTAATTACAGTTCCAATTAAGCACATAAAACCTTCTTCACTCTTCTCTCAATCTTCTTCACACTTTGCTCTACTATCGAATGATTAGAACACTATTTGCACATCTGCACTTTCTTTGGCATACATTCGCACTTAGGTACACACTAACTTTTCTTAAACAATCGCTCTTATATATCCACTACATGAGATTTCATCACAACTTAGTCGGCCAGGGAAATAAAACATATTTACATTATCAGCCCAAATTTACAAATAAATTTTCAATACGAATCCACCAAGGTTGGCCACAACATAGTGGAGACCCAAATTAACATCTCCAACAAAAAAAGACTTTAATTAAATTCACCACAAATATCTGCAACACGTTATCACCAACATGTCGACCAGGGACATGAAAAACCGAACATGCGCAAGAAAGGATCTTCAACCACAAGCTCTCTGAATAATGTGGATGTACTACAAAGATAGAGAATGATCTAGATACATCTGAGAACACCAAGAAATAACAGAGAAGCATCTGCAACAACTGAGATTAACAGAATTACACAAACTTCATTCAAGAACACTGGTAGAGACCACAGAAACACTGTCAGACCACAACACAATAAAAAATTCACGTGAACCTCTGAAACTTCTGGTAGATGATCTAGAAACATTCAACAATAAACCCTTTAATCCACACTAGCTAATCTTCAATGTAAAGAACAAAACACCTTCTTGACCTGCATAGTTCCACTGGGAACCTAAAATACTTCCTTTTACAATTTTCTCAATATCCTCGACATATACAGCCTTTAATACACCAAATGCTAATAGTGTTGACATCAATGACAACCACATATTAGGAACCATATCCTCAACATCCAACAATATCCCCCTTTGGCATTGATTGCAATAGATGATGTGAAAAATAGCATCAAC